>OY744524.1:155000-740000 GCA_963556195.1 Sepiola atlantica
CCTTTAGATTCTCTGAAATTTTGGCAAGGTGTGGCAAAACACGATAATTTCAAAGAACTTGCAGCATATGCCTTAACAGCTTTAATAACTCCTGCAAGCAATGCAACTGTTGAAAGAATGTTTTCTTTAGTCACTGCGATAAAAACAAAACCTCGTAATAAGACACAGATTAAATTGCTGGATTCTATTGTAAGAATTCGTTCTTACCTTTTTTATATAACGGGATTTGTTGCAAAGACTTTATATGCACAATTAACATGATAAAGCTGCACAACAGTGACAATCTTTATGGTAAAGAAGAAAGCAGCAGCATAAATAATGATGAAAATATGTATTTAGAAGATGTCCTCCACTATCCGCTATGAGTAATGTAATGGCTCCACCACCATTCATTTCAAAGAACTTTCAACTTATTACCTTGTATTTCATTTCCATGACCAAATTTGGAATACTGTCTTTTTCACCATTGTAAATAATATATATGTCCATATGTAACTTTTACACAAAGATATTTTACTCCATTTGTAAATATTCAATTAATTATTATACATACATTCAATTATACACCTTCGCAAACAAGTTATATTTCTGTTACTGTTCTACCACATTTACCTCTATTCTGATACCCTTATTATCGTGGACAATCATGAACATTTGTGCATAGCGGCATTTCAATTCAATATTCTTTTGATGTTTTTCATATCTTCCAAAAATAAACTGAATAAATTAAATTTGATTCATGTAAAACCTCAACTTCGTTCTCTTATATTTTGTGTGTTTGTGGATAACTCCAATCTTTAACAGTAATCAATGGAAAATATTTTGAACACATTGTTTAGCTATATTGAAGATGTTAACTCCTACATGTTTGCACGTTTTCTCTATTGGTTTCGTCTTGTTTTCTTAGCGGTGAGGATTCAAAGTCTTTCCCTATGAAATTGAAACCGTAGGCTTTTTGATATCGTTTTGTTTTAGGAATTAAAAAAATATATTTAGATAAATAAGTTCTTGCTAAGAAACATAAATAATAATCTACAATTTACATACTATTTTAAAATCATACTGGAGGGTATTAAAAAAAAGAATAATATTTTAAAGTGTTATATTTAAATAATTTAAGTTAATAATCTTGTAAAAAACTCACAATTTATCTCTTTTGGAAAAAAAGTCTGGTTATATGCCCTTAAAATGCTATCTAATTAGACAATGGCTCGGAAATGGGTGATCATTTTACATTAAATTTATATGCGAAACTGACTCCCACCCTAATTTTTAAATAAAATTGTTTTCCCAAAGTTTTTCAATGTAATCGCCTAAAAACATTAGAATCTACAAATTTACCAACTTTACCTTAAATTATTTAATACTAAAATATTCAAATTATTCTTTACGGTCCTCTGGTACGATTTTTAAAGATATATAAACTGTAGTATGTATTGAGTTTATTCATCTAAATATTATTCCCCCCCGGCATATTTCTTGGTTTCAATTACCTCTTTGCTTCATCACAACTAAGAAAACAATACGAAACTAAGAGACAAAAACATGCAAACATTTGGAAGTTAACAACTTCAATATGGTCATTTTTTCTTTATAATATACTAGCGGGGCTACCCGGCGTTGCTCGGGGTCATAAAAACATATATTTGAAGAAAGATCGTGTGTGTAACATCTTTATATTCAAACTTCTATGTCCGCCCCCTCTCTCTATAGCCGTCTCTTTATCTGCTACCTTTCTCTTCCCTGGTCGCCCCATTTCGCCGCTACTTTCTAATTTTGCCTTTTGCTTCCCCACCATTGCCCAGGGTAATAGTATGACATATTTCTATAAAAAGTAACACCTCTATCTGCGCCTTCTATATAGGTACTTATCTCCACCCCGGTGTTCATACTATATACGTATCTATCATCACCCCGGTGCGCATACTATATACGTACCTATCGCCGCCCCAGTGCACATACTATATACGTACCTATCGCCGCCCCGGTGCAGATACTATTTAAGTACCTATCTCCGCCCCGTTGCGAATGCTAAATAGTACCTATCGTTGCCCCGGTGTGAATGCTAAATACATACCTATTGCGCCCCGGTGTGCATGCTACATAAGTACCTATCGCTGCCCTAGTGCGAATACTAAAGACATACCAATTGCGCCCCGGTGTGCATGCTACATAAGTACCTATCGCTGCCCTAGTGCGAATAATTAATATGTACATATTGCCGCTTTGGTGTGAATGCTAAATACGTACCTATCGCCGGCCCAGTGCGAATGCTAAATATGTACCTATAGCCGCCCTGGTGCGAATGCTAAATACGTACCTATAGCCGCCCCGGTGCGAATGCTAAATACATACCTATCACCACCACGGTGCGAATGCGAAATACATACCTTTCGCCGCCCCGGTGCGCGTGCTATATATGTACTGATCGCCGCCGCAGAGCGCATGCTATGTACGTACTTATTGCTGCCCATGTGTACATGCTATATACGTAGCTATCGCCACCCCTGCATTCTGAATACGTACCTATCGCCGCCCTGGTGTGGAAGCTAAATACGTACATATCGCCGCCCCGGTGCGAATGCTAAATACATACCTATCGCCGCCCCGGTGTGAATTCTAAATACGTACCTATCGCCGCCCCGGTGTGAATTCTAAATACGTACCTATCGCCGCCCCGGTGCGGAAGCTAAATACGTACATATCGCCACCCCGGTGCGAATGCTAAATACATACCTATCGCCGCCCCGGTGTGAATGCTAAATACGTACCTATCGCCGCCCCGGTGTAAATTTTAAATGTGTACCTTTCGCCGCCCGGTGTGAATTTTAAATATGTACCATTCGCCGCCCCTGTGCACGTGCTATATACGTACCTATCGCCACCCCGGTGCGCGTGCTATATATGAACCGATCGCTGCCTCAGTGCGCATGCTAAATACATACCTATCACTGCCCCGGTGTGCATACTATATACGTACTTATTACCGCCCATGTGCACACCACCGCTGAATGCTAAATAAGTACCTAAGCCGCCCCGGTGTGGAAGCTAAATACGTACATATCGCCGCCCCTAAATTTGGGCTGACCCCTAAACAATTTGGCCTGACCCCTAAAATTTACCCCATCCGCTAAATCTCTCCAGCCCCTAATTTTTCACTCTCCCCCAACCCTGAGAAATATTTTGAGTTCAAAACCAAAAAAAAGAAAAAAATTTGGCCTGAACCCTAAAAAGTTCCGCCTGATCCCTAAAATTTTCCCCGACCCCTAAATCTCTCCAGCCCCCTAATTTTTCACTGTCCCCCAACCATGAGAAATATGTGGACTTCAAAACAAAAAAATAGAAAAAAACTTGGCCTGACCCCTAAAAAGTTCGTCCTGACCCCTAAAATTTTCCCCGACCCCTAAATCTCTCCAGCCCCCTAATTTTTCACTCTCCCCCAACCCTGATAAATATTTTCAGTTCAAAACCAAAAAAAAGAAAAAAATTTGGCCTGACCCCTAAAAAGTTCGTCCTGACCCCTAAAATTTTTCCCGACCCCTAAATCTCTCCAGCCCCCTAATTTTTCACTCTCACCCAACAATGAGAAATATTTTGACTTCAAAACAAAAAAAAACAAAAAAATTTGGCCTGACCCCTAAAAAGTTCGGCCTGATCCCTAAAATTTTCCCCGACCCCTAAATCTCTCCAGCCCCCTAATTTTTCACTCTCCCCCAACGATGAGAAATATTTTGACTTCAAAACCAAAAAAAACAAACACATTTGGCCTGACCCCTAAAAAGTTGATCCTGACCCCTAAAATTTTCCCCGACTCCTAAATCTCTCCAGCCCCCTAATTTTTCACTCTCTCCCAACCATGAGAAATAGTTTGACTTAAAAACAAAAAAAAAACAAAAAAATTTGGCCTGACACCTAAAAAGTTCGGCGTGACCCCTAAAATTTTCCCCGACCCCTAAATCTCTCCAGCCCCCTAATTTTTTACTCTCCCCCAACCCTGAGAAATATTTTGAGTTCAAAACCAAAAAAAAGAAAAAAATTTGGCCTGACCCCTAAAAAGTTCGTCCTGACCCCTAAAATTTTCTTCGACCCCTAAATCTCTCCAGCCCCCTAATTTTTCACTCTCCCCCAACCATGAGATATATTTTGACTTCAAAACAAAAAAAAACAAAAAAATTTGGCCTGACCCCTAAAAAGTTCGTCCTGATCCCTAAAATTTTTCCCGACAACTAAATCTCTCCAGCCCCCTAATTTTTCACTGTCCCCCAACCATGAGAAATATGTGGACTTCAAAACAAAAAAATAGAAAAAACTTGGCCTGACCCCTAAAAAGTTCGTCCTGACCCCTAAAATTTTCCCCGACCCCTAAATCTCTCCAGCCCCCTAATTTTTCACTCTCCCCCAACAATGAGAAATATTTTGACTTCAAAACAAAAAAAAACAAAAAAATTTAGCCTGACCCCTAAAAAGTTGGTCCTGACCCATAAAATTTTCCCCCACCCCTAAATCTCTCCAGCCCCCTTATTTTTTACTCTCCCCCAACCCTGAGAAATATTTTGAGTTCAAAACCAAAAAAAAAGAAAAAAATTTGGCCTGAACCCTAAAAAGTTCCGCCTGATCCCTAAAATTTTCCCCGACCCCTAAATCTCTCCAGCCCCCTAATTTTTCACTCTCCCCCAACCCTGAGAAATATTTTGAGTTCAAAACCAAAAAAAAGAAAAAAATTTTGCCTGACCCCTAAAAAGTTCGGCCTGACCCCTAAAATTTTCCCCGACCCTTCAATCTCTCTAGCCCCCTAATTTTTAACTCTCCCCCAACCCTAAGAAATATTTTGAGTTCAAAACAAAAAAATGTTATTTAACATGTATACAAATATTAGTGAAAACAATGGCGGAGCATAATTATTTCTCTTTTTACTTTACTTATTGAGACGTTATTTAACATGTATAAAAATATAAGTGAAAACAATGGTGGAGCATAATTATTTTTCTTCTTTCTTTACTTATTGAGACGTTATTTAATATGTATACAAATATTAGTGAAAACAGTGGCGGAGCATAATTATTTCTCTTTTTACTTTACTTATTGAGACGTTATTTAATATGTATACACATTTTAGTGAAAACAGTGGTGGAGCATAATTATTTTTCTTCTTACTTTACTTATTTAGACGTTATATCATATGTATACAAATATTAGTGAAAACAATGGTGGAGCATAATTATTTTTCTTCTTACTTTACTTATTGAGACGTTATTTAATATGTATACAAATATTAGTGAAAACAGTGGTGGAGCATAATTATTTTTCTTCTTACTTTACTTATTGAGACGTTATTTAATATGTATACAAATATTAGTGAAAACAATGGTGGAGCATAATTATTTATTACTTTAATTTTACTGATACTACACTAACTTCACACCTCTCAAAAAGAAGGAGGTTATACCTGGGAGGATGGTATCATGTCAACAGAAGAAATGCAGTTAGGATTAAGCAACCCTGGCTTCACTACAAACTCGTGTTCAAAAAAGTGCCGTTATTAATTAAGCAACCCTGGCTTCACTGTGGATTCATGTTCAAAAAAGTGCCGTTAGGAATTAAGCAACCCTTGCTTCACTATGGACTCATGTTCAAAAAAATGCCGTTCGGGATTAAGCAACAGTTGCTTCAATAAAAACTTATGTTTCGTTGGGATAAGGCAACCCGTGCTTCACTATAAACTCATGTTCAAAAAAAGTGCCGTTAGGGATTTCCTCTGACGTCATTTCCTGCTAAAATCGTGACTTTGCATTATGCCGACAATCCCCCATCTCCAAATTTGGCCTGAGGCGCACCACCGGAGAATCGGCCTGAGGCGCTCATACTGACAAATGCCGACACTCCTCCCCGAATTTCGCCTGAGGCGCCCCACCGCCGAATGCCGACACTCACCCTCCCCAGATTTGGCCGAATGCCGATACCCCCCCCTCTTCCCCAAATTTCTCCTGAGCCGCTCACACCGGCGAATGCCGACACCCCCCACACCCACCCCAAGTTTTCAATATGTATACAATATGTATAGAAATATTAGTGAAAACAATGGGGGAGCATACAAATATTAGTGAAAACAGTGGAGGGAGCATAATTATTTATTACTTTAATTTTACTGATACTACACTAACTTCACACCTCTCAAAAAAGAGGAGGTAATACCTAGGAGGATGTTATCATGTCAACAGAAAAAATGTGGTTAGGATTAAGCAACCCTTGCTTCACTATGAACTCATGTTAAAAAAAGTGCCGTTATTGATTAAACAACACTTGCGTCACTATAAACGCATGTATCAAAAAGTGCCGTTAGGAGTTAAGCACCCCTTGCATCACTATGGACTCATGTTAAAAAAAGTGCCGTTAGTAAGTAAGCAACCCATGCTTGACTATGGACTCGTGTTCAAAAAAAGTGCCGTTTGTGATTAAGCAACACTTGCTTCACTATAAACTCATGTTCAAAAAAGAGCCGTTAGGGATTTCATCTGACGTCATTTCCTGTTAAAATCATGACGGTGCATTATTTCTCAAATTCTTTGTTTTTTTCTCAAATTAGTACTAAACAACGTTGAAAATCGAGGAAAAAGGCACCCCCCCATTGGAGAATAGTGCTCAGTCGACCCTCGAAGAGTCCATTTTTTTTTCCGGTTCTGAGATATTATACGTCCCGGAGCTGGCCGGTTATAATGATGTCAACCGTGTGACTGTTTGTTGGGTCCTGTCGGAGGAGTATCTGGACATACAAACAAACAAACAAACAAACAAACAAACAAACAACCATACAGACAACTGCCCTTTATATAGGAGACTAGCGGGGCTACCCGGCGTTGCTCGGGGTCATAAAAACATATAATTGAAGAAAAAAAATCGTGTGTGTAACAACATCTTTATATACAAACTTCTATTTCTCCACCCCTTTCTCTATAGCCGTCTCTTTATCTTTCTACCTTTCTCTTCCCTGGTCGCCCCATTTCACCGCTACTTTCTTATTTTGCCTTTTGCGAAAGCTGTTTCTTCCCCACCATATCTCCTACGTTGCCCAGGGTAATAGTATGACATATTTCTATAAAAAGTAACACCCCTATCTGCGCCTTCTATATAGGTACTTATCTCCGTCCCGATGTTCATACTATATACGTATCCATCATCACCCCGGTGCGCATACTATATACGTACCTATCGCCGCCCCAGTGCACATACTATATACGTACCTATCGCCGCCCCAGTGCAGATACTATTTAAGTAACTATCGCCGCCCTGGTGCGAATGCTAAATAGTACCTATCGCCGCCCCGGTGTGCATGCTACATAAGTACCTATCGCTGCCCTAGTGTGAATAATTAATATGTACACATTGCCACTTTGGTGCGAATGCAAAATACGTACCTATCGCCGCTTTGGTGCGAATGCTAAATACGTACCTATAGCCGGTCCGGTGCGAATGCTAAATACGTATCTATAGCCGCCCTGGTGCGAATGCTAAATACGTACCTATAGCCGCCCCGTGCGAATGCGAAATACATACCTTTCGCCGTTCTGGTGCACGTGCTATATACGTACCTATTGCCGCCCTGGTGCGCGTGCTATATATGTACTAATCGCCGCCACAGAGCGCATGCTATGTACGTACTTATTGCTGCCCATGTGTACATGCTATATACGTAGCTATCGCCACCCCTGAATTCTGAATACGTACCTATCGCCGCCCTGGTGTGGAAGCTAAATACGTACATATCGCCGCCCCGGTGCGAATGCTAAATACATACCTATCGCCGCCCCGGTGTGAATACTAAATACTCTTTGGGGAGGAGTAAGTTTATTGCTTACTACCTGAGGCGCCCCTACCGGGGAATGCCGACGGGGCTGCCCAGGCAATTTTTAATGGCCAGAGCGCTCACCTTCTCGGGCGCTGGCTTTTCAAATCCCACTTTCCGACCTTGTGTCACATACTCCTATTGTGGGTGGGCGTTAAATAACACGATTCGTTGGCCTTTGGCTAATGATCAAAGTGTAGTATCTGTTCCGATGGATACTGCACTTCATAGATCGGTATTGTCTTGCCCTTCGGGGCTTGATTTACGCTGGTCTATGGGTCTGTCCTGTGCAGTTCTAGGAGGTCCACCCTCCCAGGCTTCGCCTCCCCTCTTTGGGGAGGAGTAAGTTTATTGCTTACTGTCTGAGGCGCCCCTACCGAGGAATGCCGACGGGGCTGCCCAGGCAATTTTTAATGGCCAGAGCGCTCACCTTCTCGGGCGCTGGCTTTTCAAATCCCACTTTCCGACCTTGTGTCACATACTCCTATTGTGGGTGGGCGTTAAATAACACGATTCGTTGGCCTTTGGCTAATGATCAAAGTGTAGTATCTGTTCCGATCGGTATTGTCTTGCCCGTCGAGGCTTGATTTACGCTGGTCTATGGGTCTGTCCTGTGCAGTTCTAGGAGGTCCACCCTCCCAGGCTTCGCCTCCCCTCTTTGGGGAGGAGTAAGTTTATTGCTTACTGTCTGAGGCGCCCCTACCGGGGAACGCCGACGGGGCTGCCCAGGCAATTTTTAATGGCCAGAGCGCTCACCTTCTAGAGCGCTGGCTTTTCAAATCCCACTTTCCGACCTTGTGTCACATACTCCTATTGTGGGTGGGCGTTAAATAACACGATTCGTTGGCCTTTGGCTAATGATCAAAGTGTAGTATCTGTTCCGATGGATACTGCACTTCATAGATCGGTATTGTCTTGCCCTTCAGGGCTTGATTTACGCCGGTCTATGGGTCTGTCCTGTGCAGTTCTAGGAGGTCCACCCTCCCAGGCTTCGCCTCCCCTCTTTGGGGTGGAGTAAGTTTATTGCTTACTGTCTGATGCGCCCCTACCGGGGAATGCCAACGGGGCTGCCCAGGCAATTTTTAATGGCCAGAGCGCTCACCTTCTCGAGCGCTGGCTTTTCAAATCCCACTTTCCGACCTTGTGTCACATACTCCTATTGTGGGTGGGCGTTAAATAACACGATTCGTTGGCCTTTGGCTAATGATCAAAGTGTAGTATCTGTTCCGATGGATACTGCACTTCATAGATCGGTATTGTCTTGCCCTTCGGGGCTTGATTTACGCCGGTCTATGGGTCTGTCCTGTGCAGTTCTAGGAGGTCCACCCTCCCAGGCTACGCCTCCCCTCTTTGGGGAGGAGTAAGTTTATTGCTTACTGCCTGAGGCGCCCCTACCGGGGAATGCCGACGGGGCTGCCCAGGCAATTTTTAATGGCCAGAGCGCTCACCTTCTCGGGCGCTGGCTTTTCAAATCCCACTTTCCGACCTTGTGTCACATACTCCCATTGTGGGTGGGCGTTAAATAACACGCTTAGTTGGCCTTTGGCTAATGATCAAAGTGTAGTATCTGTTCCGATGGATACTGCACTTCATAGATCGGTATTGTCTTGCCCTTCGGGGCTTGATTTACGCCGGTCTATGGGTCTGTCCTGTGCAGTTCTAGGAGGTCCACCCTCCCAGGCTTCGCCTCCCCTCTTTGGGGAGGAGTAAGTTTATTGCTTACTGCCTGAGGCGCCCCTACCGGGGAATGCCGACGGGGCTGCCCAGGCAATTTTTAATGGCCAGAGCGCTCACCTTCTCGGGCGCTGGCTTTTCAAATCCCACTTTCCGACCTTGTGTCACATACTCCCATTGTGGGTGGGCGTTAAATAACACGCTTCGTTGGCCTTTGGCTAATGATCAAAGTGTAGTATCTGTTCCGATGGATACTGCACTTCATAGATCGGTATTGTCTTGCCCTTCGGGGCTTGATTTACGCCGGTCTATGGGTCTGTCCTGTGCAGTTCTAGGAGGTCCACCCTCCCAGGCTTCGCCTCCCCTCTTTGGGGAGGAGTAAGTTTATTGCTTACTGCCTGAGGCGCCCCTACCGGGGAATGCCGACGGGGCTGCCCAGGCAATTTTTAATGGCCAGAGCGCTCACCTTCTCGGGCGCTGGCTTTTCAAATCCCACTTTCCGACCTTGTGTCACATACTCCCATTGTGGGTGGGCGTTAAATAAAACGCTTCGTTGGCCTTTGGCTAATGATCAAAGTGTAGTATCTGTTCCGATGGATACTGCACTTCATAGATCGGTATTGTCTTGCCCTTCGGGGCTTGATTTACGCCGGTCTATGGGTCTGTCCTGTGCAGTTCTAGGAGGTCCACCCTCCCAGGCTTCGCCTCCCCTCTTTGGGGAGGAGTAAGTTTATTGCTTACTGCCTGAGGCGCCCCTACCGGGGAATGCCGACGGGGCTGCCCAGGCAATTTTTAATGGCCAGAGCGCTCACCTTCTCGGGCGCTGGCTTTTCAAATCCCACTTTCCGACCTTGTGTCACATACTCCCATTGTGGGTGGGCGTTAAATAAAACACTTCGTTGGCCTTTGGCTAATGATCAAAGTGTAGTATCTGTTCCGATGGATACTGCACTTCATAGATCGGTATTGTCTTGCCCTTCGGGGCTTGATTTACGCCGGTCTATGGGTCTGTCCTGTGCAGTTCTAGGAGGTCCACCCTCCCAGGCTTCGCCTCCCCTCTTTGGGGAGGAGTAAGTTTATTGCTTACTGCCTGAGGCGCCCCTACCGGGGAATGCCGACGGGGCTGCCCAGGCAATTTTTAATGGCCAGAGCGCTCACCTTCTCGGGCGCTGGCTTTTCAAATCCCACTTTCCGACCTTGTGTCACATACTCCCATTGTGGGTGGGCGTTAAATAAAACGCTTCGTTGGCCTTTGGCTAATGATCAAAGTGTAGTATCTGTTCCGATGGATACTGCACTTCATAGATCGGTATTGTCTTGCCCTTCGGGGCTTGATTTACGCCGGTCTATGGGTCTGTCCTGTGCAGTTCTAGGAGGTCCACCCTCCCAGGCTTCGCCTCCCCTCTTTGGGGAGGAGTAAGTTTATTGCTTACTGCCTGAGGCGCCCCTACCAGGGAATGCCGACGGGGCTGCCCAGGCAATTTTTAATGGCCAGAGCGCTCACCTTCTCGGGCGCTGGCTTTTCAAATCCCACTTTCCGACCTTGTGTCACATACTCCCATTGTGGGTGGGCGTTAAATAAAACGCTTCGTTGGCCTTTGGCTAATGATCAAAGTGTAGTATCTGTTCCGATGGATACTGCACTTCATAGATCGGTATTGTCTTGCCCTTCGGGGCTTGATTTACGCCGGTCTATGGGTCTGTCCTGTGCAGTTCTAGGAGGTCCACCCTCCCAGGCTTCGCCTCCCCTCTTTGGGGAGGAGTAAGTTTATTGCTTACTGCCTGAGGCGCCCCTACCGGGGAATGCCGACGGGGCTGCCCAGGCAATTTTTAATGGCCAGAGCGCTCACCTTCTCGGGCGCTGGCTTTTCAAATCCCACTTTCCGACCTTGTGTCACATACTCCCATTGTGGGTGGGCGTTAAATAAAACGCTTCGTTGGCCTTTGGCTAATGATCAAAGTGTAGTATCTGTTCCGATGGATACTGCACTTCATAGATCGGTATTGTCTTGCCCTTCGGGGCTTGATTTACGCCGGTCTATGGGTCTGTCCTGTGCAGTTCTAGGAGGTCCACCCTCCCAGGCTTCGCCTCCCCTCTTTGGGGAGGAGTAAGTTTATTGCTTACTGCCTGAGGCGCCCCTACCGGGGAATGCCGACGGGGCTGCCCAGGCAATTTTTAATGGCCAGAGCGCTCACCTTCTCGGGCGCTGGCTTTTCAAATCCCACTTTCCGACCTTGTGTCACATACTCCTATTGTGGGTGGGCGTTAAATAACACGCTTCTCGGCCTTTAGGCTAAGATCAGAGTGTAGTATCTGTTCTCAGATAAAACATTCTCGTTTTCCCAAAGACCAGGCTTTCCGCTTACCTAGCCTTGCGGCTAGGTTCAAAGCGTTTTTCTTTGACCAAGCCCCCTTTTGGGGCTTTTGTCACCTTTTTGTCCCCTCTTGGGACTTTTTTCTTTTCTTCCTAGCTGGCAGGTTTCGGGGAGACTGACGAACCCGTAAAACGGTGAAGGTCTCTTCGTCTCCGAATCGGCGGGTCTAGTCCGACAGTCAGGTTCGTTCGCCCCTCTTGGGCCATTAATTATTTTTTATTCTTTCTTTCAGCGTCTGTCTGAGGTGCGCACTTAAGCAGCTGGCAGGTTTCGGGGAGACTGACGAACCCGTAAAACGGTGAAGGTCTCCTCGTCTCCGAATCGGCGGGTGTCGTGCCTCTTACAGACCCGTTTATAGATGGAAGCCACCCGGGCTTCAAAAAACTGTGTTGTCGTTGACAACAGCGAGGAAGGTGTGACCGCGGAGGGCACCTTGTTAGATTTGGTGAATCGTACTCCTGAGTACGACCTAATGATGATGGGGATAACCGTGCCGAGCGGTTCTCCGACCTGGAAGGGGGGTTGCACACCCGAGTGCGCCCCGGTCGTGTTGGAGGGGGGTTGCACACCCGAGTGCGCCCCAGTCGTGTTGGAGGGGGGTTGCACGCCCGAGTGCGCCCCAGTCGTGTTGGAGGGGGGTTGCACGCCCGAGTACGCCCCGGTCGTGTTGGAGGGGGGTTGCACGCCCGAGTGCGCCCCAGTCGTGTTGGAGGGGGGTTGCACGCCCGAGTGCGCCCCGGTCGTGTTGGAGGGGGGTTGCACGCCCGAGTGCGCCCCAGTCGTGTTGGAGGGGGGTTGCACACCCGAGTGCGCCCCAGAAGGTGTTGCCTCGCCGGGAACCTCAGTTTCGGTTATGGGGGGGGGGGGGGTCGCACCGAGCGGCACTCCAGTCGGGTCGTTTTCTATGGCAGGGGGTAGCATGCCCGAATGCACCCAAACCATAAGTTTTGGCGAATTCAGTGACACCCCATTCTTTAATCAGAAGCCGGTAAGAAAGTGCCAGTCTCTAGACTTGGAGGTGGCACAGAGACAGTATAGGCCAAAGTCGTTTCTTGGGTGCTCCTCGGGGGGATCATCAACGGACAGCTCTGAGGGAGACGAGAGTAGGCCTGAAAGACCAAGAGTTAGGAAAGGGGCCAAAAAGGTCTTGCCAGAAAAGACACTTAATAAGGACTCCAAAGGAACCACATCGACGTGGGGACCCCAGGCCCAGAAGACTCCAGAGGAGTATAGGCGACTCTTCAGAGATAAATACGCCGACTTCACCGACGGAAGTACAATCAAAGTAGTCCCGGGCACTCTGGAGAGACTAAAGAGACGAATAGTCTCATTGGTTACAACTGATACAAAGACGAAGGGGCTGACTGGGGTCCCCAAGGACAAAATAATGAAAATACTTGGGGATCTGAAGATCCCAGCTACTTACGTAGTAAAGCGATCATACGCTATGTATGATATTCTGCTCCCTAACGTGGCAGAAGCCGAAAGAGTGGCGAAATGGGAGCATACGAGTAACGGGATAAAATTGACTCCGGAATATTTATCAAAGAGGAGGACAACTGTGTCAGTTCTCGGCGTCCCATGCTGTGTCGCCTTCGAACACATAGGCGCCATTATGTCACAGTATGGCGACGTTGAGGCAGTGTTCCCAGTCCGTGGTCCCCGAAATATCCAGACGGGGGACTACAAAATCCTTATGCGACTCACCCGTGAAGGATTCCGGGAGATACCGGCGCAGCTATACTGCGAAACCTGGTCGATGCCAGTGATAGTGGAGGGAAGGAGGCCGGTTTGTTGGCACTGTCAGACGTCGGGGCATATGGCAAAGGAGTGCCCCAAAAGGAACCCACCAAAGACCCCGGTGGCAGTGCCAACAGTGACAACAAATGTCCCCAAACCAACAGAACCAACAGTACCGGAAGAAGTACCGGAAGTACCGGAAGAAGAAAAAGGTTGGAACAAGGTGGCAGCCAAGAAGGGGAAAAAGCCGACTCCAAGCACGAGCGAGAAACCCGCTAAACCACCAACCGCAGCAGGAGATCAGCCTGCACCTGCGGTCAAACGGAAGTTTCAGTTCCCCTCATCAGGATCAGACGAAAATAATGACTCTGAGGAGGACATGACTGTGGAAGGAGTACCGCCGGTCCAGAAGCCCAAGAAGGACACCAGGGCAAAGAAGAGCCGAGACCAGAAAGCGACATGTCCAGACAAGGAAATCGTTCAACCACCCAAACCCCAATCTCCAGAACCCGAAGTTGTGGTTGAACAAAATACCCCTCCCCAATCCAACACCCCTGAAGAGATATCCATGGCCGTAGCATCGGCCGAGGCAGATGAAGAGCCTAAAAGCCCATATAAAACTGCCAAACAACCAGAGGCAGCTGTAGCCGACAAGGTAGCGGCGGAGGAAGCTGTTGCCGACAAGGTAGCGGCGGAGGAAGCTGTTGCCGACAAGGTAGCTATGGAGGAAACTGTTGCTGACGAGGAAGTGCCGGAAGAAGTTACGGCGAAAACTGCACCCACTCCTCCACCAGTTAGACGAGAAAGATCCCGGAAGCTCCCTTTCCTGCCTGGGGGAAGAATTTGTGAGGCGGACGCAACACTTGTCCAGTCGGACCTAAGTAATAGGCAGAGGGGTTATCTGAAACAGTTAGGAACGTTCACACATGTGAAAGGGAAAAGAGTCGATAACCCTCTGAACTTCCGGGATGCCCCAATGATAACTACCTTTATCAGGCATGATAAAGGTAGTAGGGCACGCGCCCTTTGGAGAATGGTGGAGGAGGGAAGGATGGCTATTCCGGGGGTTACCTTAGTTGACGAGGAGCATCCATCAAAAAAGAAATTGGCTTCTAAATGTCCGGGGAGGGTCCCCATTTATGTTCATCCCTCATTTTTTCGGGCTTTAAAGCTAACCTTTCCCCTGGACGTGGGAGGTCTGGCTCGAGACGGACGGATTTCGTCCGAACTGCTGACTGGCAGTCTTGGTCAGGCCTTCGGCGTCCTCACTCCCGAGGACTTTAGGCCCGTCTGCGACATATAAATAAAGGATAATGGCTTTAAACCTGGCCACATTGAATGTGAGGGGCATGAGATCTCGAAACAAGGCTGTTCGCGTGCTGAGGGATCTCGTGGCCCTTAAGGTAGATATAGCTGCGATCGAGGAGACCCACTTCGTTTCGTATGGGGATTGCTGACTGACGACTATGACGTCATCTCAGCATATGGCAATGTCCGTAGTTGTGGTGTCTCTTTGCTAGTGAGACGCACTCTGTCCGTGACAGTGCGCGTTGTTCATACGGATGCGGAAGGACGGTTGGTCGTAGTCGATGTTGCCGTTGACAGCAGCAAGTTTCGGATCGTTGCGGTTTATGCGCCTAACGCTGTTGGTGAGAGGGTTTCCTTTTTTCGACGGTTGGAGACGTTTCTCGGGGGTCCGGAGCGAGTAGTTTTAATGGGGGATTGGAACGCCGTCCTTGACCCCAAGATAGATAAGGTCGGGGGTAATAGAGGGTCGGATAGGTGTGATAGCAGTCTGTCTGACCTGATCGCCTCATGCGATCTTGTCGACAGATTTCGCGTTGATCACCCAGGGCGGGAGATGTGGACGTGGCATACTAGCGCGGCCTTCTTTTCGAGTACTTACTTGGACAGAATGTTAGTTAGAAGAGGCGACATAGATTTCTTATCTTGTCCCACGTTCACTTGGTTAGGTCATTCGGACCATAAATTGGTTATGGCCCGTTTGAATTTAAGTGATAGGCCTAGGTTAGCTGGGTACTGGAAGTTGAATACCTCCTTACTGGAGATACGCGACTTCCGGGACAAGCTAACGTTACTACTTCAGCGGAGTTTAGTGGGGGCGGTTATCGGGAGTAGTTGGTGGGTTAAAACTAAGGCTCACGTTAGACGCTTTTGTGTCCGCTATAGCCAGCGCCTCGCTCGAGATAGGGCTAGGACACAGAAGCGTTTAGAGGATAAGATGACCCGGGAGGTGGCTGGGGGGGATCCCCTAGAGATAGCCTTAATTAAGAGGGACCTCAATCGCTTGGCTAGCGAGCGATATGAAGGTCAAGTAGTTTGCGCTAGGTTAAAGAAAGTCTCTAACGAAGCTGTGAACGTTGACGCTGTTGAGCGTAAGGCTGCTTTACGTCGTGGCTCGGATGAGTACATTCGGAAGGTGAAAAACCTGGAAGGACATACCCTGGTATCGACTCGTGAGATTTGCGAGGGGTTCCGCGAGCATTTGGAGGAACGTTTCACCCAACTACCCAGACTCCGCGTCCAGGAGTTTGACAGCTATTTGGCTGGCTCGCCCCGCCTAGAGGCGGCTCGAGCGGCTGGCTGTGATGGCATGGTTACAGAGGGTGAGATCATTACTGCGTTGAAGCAGGTCGGCTTAAACAAATCTCCAGGACTCGATGGTCTGCCATACGAAGTTTACTTGAGGCTGTCGCCCATGTTTGTTCCTCTTCTGAAGGATGTGTTTAACCACTGGTTTGCTCAGGGCTCGATCCCTGGACAGGTTACCAAAGGAGTGGTCACATTGTTGAAGAAGGGGAGCCAACCTGGTGGGGGGAGTCTAGATGATTACAGGCCCATAACTCTGCTAAACACAGAGTTAAAGATTTTGGCCCGTGTTCTTGCGAATCGTTTGCAGATTGTCATCGCTGATTTGATCGAGCCTGAGCAGAATTATGCTGTGAAGGGGAGGTCAATTCAAGACAACTTGCATCTGGTCCGTACGATCCTAGAGGGTATAGAAGACGACACTGAAGCCGCGCTGATCAATTTAGATCAGTCCAAGGCTTTCGATAGGGTCGACCATGGTTTTTTGGAATCTGTCTTAGAGGCTGCCGGTTTTAATCCGGACTTCCGCAAGTGGATCTCCATTCTGTATCGTCTGCCGACGGTAGCGGTGCAGGTAAACGGTAGGCTGTCGGAATCGTTCGTGGTTTCTCGTTCGGTGCGTCAGGGTTGTCCGCTGTCGCCCCTGCTTTATGTCCTGGCGGTGGAGCCCTTCCTTCGCAAATTAAGGGACGGGGCGGCTACACCAGCTCTGCGCGGAATCGCTATCCCTCCTCACTATGCGCGAGCCAGGGTTTCCGCGTATGCCGATGATGTCACCGTTTTTGTGTCCAGCCGTGAAGACATAGAAGCGGTGATTAAGGCGCTCGCTCGTTACGAAGAGGTTACAGGGGCCATTGTCAACCGCAGCAAGTCCAACGGCCTGCGGTTGGCTGCCTGGAGCGGAGAGACCGCACTTCCAGGTGACTTCAGCTGGACCGATGGCCCGGTTCGGATCCTTGGCATTTGGTTCGGACCGGGCTTCCAGCTGGAAAAAAATTGGTCGGAAGTACAGGCAAAGGTCGAATCGTCTGTAAGGGCTTGGATTCGAAGGAAACTTTCCTTGAAGGGGAGAGCTGAGGCGTGCGCCACTTACGTCTTTCCTCTCATACTTTACCGACTGTCTGTACTCCCTCTGTCCGCGGACCGCCTTCTTGCTTTCACGCGCTTGCTCTTTTCACTTCTGTGGAACGGGCGGAAAGCATACGTCCGCAGACAGGTCTGTACGCAACGTCCGTGCGATGGAGGCTTGGGGATGCCTGACTTGGCAAGTCATCGACATGCCGAGAGACTGGCTTTCCTGAGTCGTACTCTGACGGAGGACGCTCCGTGGGTCCCTGCGGTTGAGGACGCCTTTCTCAACCTCATACCCGACCACTCGGTCGAAGGTCGACGTAGATCGAGAGGGGAGTCCATGTTCGTCGCCGAATGCCGAGTCGCGCTTAAGGCGTTGCCGGGGTCCAGTGACCTTGCCCGGTCTAGGAAGAGACTATATCGGGATCTAGTGGAGGGGTCCGCTTCGGATCCGCTTGGGACGCGGCTTGGATTGTCGATTGAGGAGGCTCGCTCCCAGTGGAGTTGGGCGCCAGGCCAGAGTTATCTCAACAATTCTGAGTATTCTCTGACCTGGCGATTGGTTCGAAATGCACTGCCCCTCTATGGCAGATTACGCAGGGATGGCATAAGGGACGTTCCCTTATGCCCGCGCTGTGAGGACAATGAGGAAGAAACGGCCGAGCACGCCTTCTTCACTTGCAGCAAAGTCTCTGGGAGTATGTCGGAGAGGTAACGGCTCGCATCGACGCCGAGCAGCCGATGGTACTTGATGTAGCATACGTTATCAACAACGTTGCGCCGCCATGGTCTAGGGAGAAAAGAATGGTTTTTCTGGCGATCCTAGCCACAGCGAGATTAGTGACGTGGGTTACACGTCTAGATGAGGTTCATGGGGTTGGCTCTGTTTCGGATCATGATCTGGTTGTTTACTTTAAGCATCAGCTTAAAGTGAAAATCAGATGCGATTGGAAACGACTACATCGCATGGAGTTCAATAGAAGATGGGTGCACAACACTAGTTTGTGCATTCGACGAGGGTCCAGGTTTGAATACGTTTTCCCGCCTTAGCATGGCGCAGACGGTACTGGGTCCTACAGAACCCAGCCCAGTATAAAACAAAATTATTTTTTATTAGCCTAGTCGAACTATAAGCTAGTAGGAGTAAATGATGTCCTGTCCCAACTTTGTTTTTCTGCAGGCACTAGAGAGCTTCCAAAGATGCCCACTCCACATATTTATTTTGTCCTCGGCTGATGAAACCCTTGGCAATATTATCTTGGAAGACGCCATCCATTCCCGTACCCAGATCCCGATTAATTTATTTTCAGAACGCCCCGCTTTATTCCCACTCCCATTTAGGGGTCGACCTGCTTGTTTTCGGCTTTGAGCCGGAAAACAGTGGGCGGTCCGCACTTAGCAAGAGGGTAGGGAAGGGTCCTACTAACCACCCCTTATCATTTTATTTGGTTCTTTATTTTTCTTTCTTTTTGGGTGTTTTTAATGTGTATCCCAATCCCACGTTATTTCATAGTTTCATTTATCATTTTGGGGATATTTTAAGTAGGGTTAAGCCATAGAGTGACTGTGAATTTTTTAGTGTGAATGTCTAGCTTAGGGTAGAGTAGGTTTTTGTCATTGTGCATTTTCTTTGCTTTTTGTCAAATAAAAAATGTCTTTGTTTTTGTCTTTGTTTGAAATAAAAAATGTCAAACTGTTGTTTTTTAAATGTCACAATGACCCCCGACCCCCACCTTCCCCCCTTCCACAGTGGGCTTTTATGCCTAAGGTGGTATGCATTCTGGGAATGTAATCTTAACTCTAGGAGTTAATGTTTTCCAGGATGCATCCATCTAAATAAATTTTGGCTAAGATCAAAGTGTAGTATCTGTTCTCAGTTGCGACACTTTCGTCCTCCAAAGACCAGTGATCCGCTACCGGGCCTTTTGGCCAGGTTAAAGCGTTTTATCTTTTGACTAAGCCCCCTCTTGGGGCTTTTGTCACCTTTTGCCCTCTCTTGGGACTTTTTCTTATTTTTTCTTCTTTTCCCTGACTGTTGGGCTGACTTAAGCAGCTGGCAGGTTTCGGGGAGACTGACGAACCCGTAAAACGGTGAAGGTCTCCTCGTCTCCGAATCGGCGGGTCTAGTCCGACAGTCAGGATTGTTCGCCCCTCTTGGGCCATTAATTTTATTGCTGTTTTTTCTTTTTTCCAGGATCTGACTACTGCGATCACTTAAGCAGCTGGCAGGTTTCGGGGAGACTCAGGTGTCTTTTTTAAGGCGACGGTCTCCCTGACTCCAATTCGGCGGGTGATTTGCAGTAGTGCAGATTTACTGTTATGATGGAAGCCAAGCCGGCTTCAAAAACCTCTAGAGGTGTGACCGCGGAGGGCACCTCAGCTGCTTCGGGGGATCGCACATCCGAGTGCACCCCAGTGATGTTGGGGAGTACTGCGCCGAGCAGTACTCCAGTTGATGTGGTGGGTTGCACACCCGAGTGCACCCAAAGAGGTGTGGCCACGCAGGGCACCTCTATATCATTGCCCGGTACGGCTGCCAGTGCCGTCCCCAGCACTGAAAGTAGGATAGGGTCTACCGCCTTAAGCGATAGCCCTTTTAGCTCTCTAACTGCTGTCCCCGGCAGTTCTGTTTCGGTTAGCTCAACTCAGAGAGGTGATCTGGGTCGGTGGGAGAGACTCCCCGCCGTACCTACTTCTCGACGGGCTTCAACCGTCAGCCCGCCTGCTCGCAGGAGAAAAGGCCTCCTGCCTGCAGGAGTGAGACCAGCCAGGTCGGTGGAACTCCACAAGAAAGGGGCCACCGATCCAGATCAGCCGCCAAGCCCGAGTGACCGGGAATCTGCTCAAATGCGGATCTCCGAACTGCACCACGAGCTGTTTGGTGACGATGATAGCAGCAGCTATGGCAGTGACTGCTCAAGAGATAGCAGCAGTGAGAGCAGCGAGATGGACGTGGAGCCTCTTAAACCCGTCGTCAAGACTGCAGAACGGCTGTCTAGAAGAGGAAGGATGGGGGTCGCTGGACCAAGACCAAAGTCTGGGGCAGTTGGTGCTGCAGGCAGAAGGGCTATTGGGACCAAAGTGGCCACTCCTTCAAATCCTACCGTTTCTCCTAAGGAGTGGCCGTCCCTGGCTCCTTCAACACAAAAGGAGAGTGTTTGGGCCATCTCTCCTGGGCAAAAGACGCCGCCGCCGCCAAAGACGCCAGTAACACCGAGCGCATCGGCGACAATAACATCAGCGGCGGCAACTCCTGCCCAAGACATTGACAAATGGGGACCTCAGTCCCAGCTTAGCCCCTTAGACTACCGTCGGTTGTTTGAAACAACTTACAAACAACTCACCGACGGTAGTGTAATCAAAGCGGCACCAGGTGCTGTCGACAGACTGGCGAAACGAATTGTTTCGCTAGTCACACTTGACGCCAGGACCAAGGGGTTGGTTGAGGTCTCCTGCGAAAAGATGGCGGACCTTCTGTTGGAACTTAATGTTCCTGCATCTTACATATGCCGCAGAGGGTACGCCACTTGGGACATACTTCTCCCAAGCGCTGACGAAGCCGAAAAAGTGGCCAGGACCGACCTGAGGTTTAAGCAATGGATTCTCAGGCCGGAGTACTTGAGCAGACGACGAACGACGGTGACTGTCCTCGGCGTCCCCTGTTACATAAGCTCAGAACAGCTTGGAGCTGTTCTTAGCCAGTACGGGGACGTCGAAGCCGTACTCCCGGTCCGTAGTCCCCGAAACCTAATGGTCGGGAACTACCAATTAAAAATGAGAGTGGACCGGGAGGGCTTTGACAAAATACCACCCCTGCTCAAGTGCGGTTCCTGGTCCATGAGTGTTATAGTGGAGGGCAGGAGGCCACATTGTTGGCACTGCGAGCAGAAGGGGCACATGGCAAAAAATTGCCCAAAAAAGTTTCCACCAAAGAAGACCCCTTCTGCCGCAGACCCGGGAGGAAAAACTGCGCCTGTGGCACCAGCAACTCCTCCACCAACGACCGGAGGGGGCAAAGATGATGTAGATAAGGAGGGCTTTAGCAAAGTCAAGAAAAGCCGCACCACCAAGGCCCCCTCCAAAAAGGTGCAGCCCCCTGAGGAAAAAGGGATGCGGGTTCCCACAGGGTCCTCATGTACGGAGTTGCCCACCAAGGAGCTGCAGCCCTCTACACCCGCATCGGCAGCGGCCACAAAAAGTAAACAACAGGTCCCCTTGTCAATAGTAACTTCGTCCGAGTCGTCAGAAGCGGAATGGGAAAAAATGGACGAGGGCGCCGGTTCGGCTCCTGTGACAGAGAGGCAAGAGAAAGTCAGGGAGAAGAAAAAAGCGACCAGGACGGCGAAAAAAGTTAAAGAGGCTGGGCCCCAAACCCCCGCCCCAAAGCCCGAAGAGATGACCATCTCTTCTGCTCAGTCCCCCGAAACCCCCAAACCCAAACCCACTACTGAGCAGAAATCCCCCTCCCCCACTAAACCCCCCCCCCCAGCCGGCTCCCGCTCTCTGTCACAAAAGAAAGAGCCCGAGCCATCTACATCAAAACCGGTAGCCCGGAAAAATGCGGCCACTTAAAGATTCCCCTTCCTGCCAGGGGACCTGATTTGTGATGTCAACATCCACCATGCCGCTGCCGATCTAAACGCTCGACAGCGTAATGTCATCCGGCCGCTGCAGCTCCTAACTCAGGTGCAGGGGTCAGACATTCAAAACGTCAAAATGTTCCCAGACGCCCCCTTGCTCATAGCCTTCGTGCGCAATACGAAGGTAGGGCGCACGAGGTCTATGTGGAACATGATTGAGGCCGGCAAGGGGGCCATCCCTGACCTGAGTTTGGTGGAGGAAGGGCGTGACTCCCTCAAAGAGTTGAGGGATAAATGTGAAGGGAGGGTCCCCCTTTACGTCCACCCCTCATTTTATAGGGCCGTTAAATTAACTTTCCCCTTGGATGTCGGGGGCATTTCCCGAGACGGCCGCGCGTCGTCAGAATTGCTAACTGGCAATATCGGGCAAGCCTGCGGCATCCTAACCGCAAAGGATTTCAGGCCGTTGATTGACACTGACTAGTGCAATGGCCACGAACTTGATTTTAGGAAGTCTGAACGCAAGGGGCTTGAGATCCTTAAGCAAGGCAGCCCGCATACTGGGGGATCTCAAGTCTTTTGACATAGATGTGGCTGCGGTACAGGAAACTCACTATGTTTCGATTGAGGATCACCGACTGCTATCGGAACATTTCGATGTTTTTTCAGCATTCGGTGAGCCTCAGGCTCGTGGAGTTTCTCTGTTAGTTAGACGCGCCCTGTTAGCAAGGGTAAACGTTGTTCACGCGGATGCTGATGGCAGACTGGTCGTGGCTGATGTTGCCGTTAACAATGCCAGATTTCGAATCGTCGCGGTTTATGCGCCCAATACCATTCGGGAGAGGGTCTCCTTTTTCCGGGGGTTGGAGGGGTTCCTCGGTGGTTCGGAGCGGTTAATTTTACTGGGAGATTGGAATGCCATCCTTGATCCCAAGATAGATAAGGTGGGTGGGACTAGTGGGTCGGATGGGTGTGAGACAAGTCTGTCTGATCTGATGGCACAATGCGATCTGGTCGACAGATTTCGTGTCGATCACCCGGGGCGGGAGTGGTGGACGTGGCTTTCTAGTAGGCCTTCCGCTCCAAGTACTTACTTGGATCGGTTGTTAGTCAGAAGAGGCAACGTAGACTATATCTCTTGCCCCACGTTCCACTGGTTAGGCCATTCTGACCACAAATTACTTGTGGCCAGTCTGGAATTAGCCCCTAAGACTCACAAGTTGGCTGGGTACTGGAAGTTAAATACCTCCTTACTGGAGATACGTGACTTCCGGGAACAGCTGACTCTTAACTTTCAAAAGGGATTAGTGGGGGCGGTAACCGGGAGTAAGTGGTGGGTTAACGCCAAAGTTGGCATTAGGCGCTTTTCTGTACAGTATAGCCAACGCCTCGCATTAAATAAGGCGGAAGCAGAAAAGCGTTTAGAAACTAAGTTGGCCCGGGCGGTGGCTGGGGGGGATTCCCTAGGCATAGAACTAGCTAAGGGGGACCTGAAACGTGCGGCTAACGTACGGTATGAGGGTCAAGTAGTTAGGGCTAGGCTAGAAAGAGTGTCCAACGAAGCCGTGAATGCTGACGCTGCAGAGCGTAGAACTCCACTTCGTCGCAACTCGGTCGGTCTCATTCGTCAAGTCAAACACCCGGAAGGACACACCCTTGTGTCGACTCGGGAGATTTGCGGAGGGTTTCGTGAACATTTCGTGGATCGTTTCACCCAACTGCCCAGACTCCGCGTCGAGGAGTTTGGCAGCTATTTGGCTGACTCGCCCCGCCCGGAGGCGGCCCGAGCGGCTAGCTGTGATGGGCGCGTTACGGAATGTGAGGTCTTGGCTGCTCTGAAGCAGGTCGGCTACGACAAATCTCCGGGACTCGATGGTTTGCCTTATGAATTGTTCTTGAGGCTGTCGCACATCTTCGTACCTATTCTGGTCAATGTGTTCAATCACTGGTTTGAACAGGGTTCTATCCCCGGTCAAGTCACCAAGGGAGTGATCACATTGCTTCAGAAAAAGGGCACAGATGGTGGGGGTTTAGATGACTATAGGCCCATAACTCTGTTAAACACAGACTTAAAGATTTTGGCCAAAGTTATTGCAAATCGGTTGCAGGTTGTTATCGGTGAGTTGGTCGAACCTGATCAGAACTACGCTGTGAAGGGGAGATCGATTCAGAACAATTTGCATCTGATACGCACGATCATAGAGGGATTAGAAGACGACACGGAAGCCGCGCTGATCAATTTAGATCAGTCCAAAGCTTTTGACAGGGTCGACCATCGGTTCCTGGGATCTGTCTTAGAGGCCGCCGGTTTTACACCGGACTTCCGCAGATGGATCTCCGTTTTGTATCGCGGGCCGACGGCAGTGGTGCAAGTAAACGGGATGCGATCGGAGTCGTTTGCCGTCTCTCGGTCGGTACGTCAGGGATGTCCGTTGTCTCCCCTGCTTTACGTCCTTGCCTTGGAGCCCTTTCTCCGCAGGCTTAGGATGGGGGAGCCTGGACTGGCCCTACGCGGTATTGCTCTTCCTGGCGGTGCGCGAGCCAGGGTTTCCGCGTATGCCGATGATGTCACCGTGTTCGTGTCGTGCTTTCGAGACATTATCGCGGTGATTAAGGCACTCAAAAGGTACGAAGAAGTTACGGGGGCCGTAGTCAACCTTAGCAAGTCCAATGGCCTAAGGTTGGCTGCCTGGAGTGGCGCGGCTGCGCTCCCGGGCCTTTTCAACTGGACAGATGGCCCGGTTCGGATCCTCGGCGTATGGTTCGGACCGGGTCTCCAGCTAACTGGTCGGAAGTACAGTCCAAGGTCGAAGCGTCTGTGAGGATTTGGCTTCGAAGGGGGCTTTCCCTTAAAGGACGAGCTGAGGCGTGCGTCACGTACGTCTTTCCACTCATCCTTTACCGATTGGCTGTACTACCTCTGCCTGCGGACCGCCGAGCGGTTTTGACGCGTCTCCTTTTCTCACTTTTGTGGGCAAAGGCGGCACCGCTAGTCCGTAGACAGGTCTGTACTCAACGTCCTGATGTGGGAGGCTTGGGAATGCCCGACTTGGCGAGCCATTTGAATGCCGAGCGGTTAACATTCCTGAGCCGAACCTTGACAGAGGAGTCTGCATGGGGCCCTGCGGTTGAGAAGGCTTTTCCCAACCTCATCCCTGACCACTTGGCCGAATGCCGACGTAAGCCAAGGGGTCAATCGCAGTTCCTCAACGAATGCCGAGCTGCGCTCAGAGTGCTGCCGAGGTCCAGTGACCTCGCCCGGTCTAGGAAAACACTATATCGGGAATTAGTGGTGGGGACCGCTTCGGATCCTCTTGGGGAGCGACTTGGATTGTCGGAGGAGGATGCTCGCTCTCAGTGGAATTGGGCGCCAGGCCGGAGCCATCTCAACAATACTGAGTTCTCTCTGACCTGGCGATTGGTTCGAAATGTGGTACCCCTCAATGGCATACGCTTCAATATTGGTCTTGTTATGGACCCCTTTTGCCCGCGTTGCGAGGACGATGAAATCGAAACGGCTGAGCACGCCTTTTTCACCTGCTCCAAACTTCGCGAATATTGGACGTATGTCAACGAGGTGACGGCTCGCATCACCCCCGAGCGGGTGACGTGCCTGGATTTAGCATCCGTTGTCTTCAACATGGACCCCTTGTGGCCCAGGGAGAAACGTATGGTTTTGCTCGCGATTTTAGCCGTAGCTAGACTCGTTGTGTATTCTTCACGATTAGAAATAGGGCGTGGGGGGGGGGCGCCGCTTTCTTATCATCATTTGATTTTGTATTTTAAACACCAGCTTAAAATCAAAATCAAATCTGATAGAAAGAGGTTGCCTACCTCACTATTTAAAAGTAGGTGGATACACACCGCTAGTTTATGCGTGTTCACACGGAATAAATTCGAGTTCGTGTTCCCTGCCTAGGCATGGCACACAGCGACCTTAGGTCTCTAGTATCGACCCATTTTTTGACCATCCAAACTGTTGGATCAGTTCCCTTTTAGCTAGTAGTATAAATGAGATCTCTGTCCCCATCTTTATTTTAGGTGTCAGAACTCTTCCAGGATGCCCGCTCCCATATTTATTTTTGTGTCCCTGACCCGCCCTAATAGTACTTATCCTGGAGGACACCGCACATCCCGAAAAACCCATCCCACCATTTCTTTTACCCCCATAGAAACGCCCACTCCCACCTAGGAACTGACTTTCTTGCTTTCGTCTTTTACCGGAAGACAGCGAGCAGTTCATATCTTAGTTAGGATGGGGGGTTCCTACTAACTTACCATTTTTTAAAGCTTAGTTTTTGTTGTCCCACTCCCATCATTACACATTGTATATATTTTGTAAATAAATTTCATTTCAAACACCCGGGGATATTTTAAGTAGCTTAAGTCCATAGAGTGAATGTGGTATTGTGGTAACTGAAGCTAGTTACTAGGGCTTAGACCAGGTTGACGACCCCCGACCCCCACTTTCCCTCCCATACCCCTTTTTGGCCTTGTGCCACACCTTTAAAAAATTATTTTGTATTTTTTACCTTGTAATTTTTTATGGTAAATAAATTCGTTGGCCTTTGGCTAATGATCAAAGTGTAGTATCTGTTCCGATGGATACTGCACTTCATAGATCGGTATTGTCTTGCCCTTCGGGGCTTGATTTACGCCGGTCTATGGGTCTGTCCTGTGCAGTTCTAGGAGGTCCACCCTCCCAGGCTTCGCCTCCCCTCTTTGGGGAGGAGTAAGTTTATTGCTTACTGCCTGAGGCGCCCCTACCGGGGAATGCCGACGGGGCTGCCCAGGCAATTTTTAATGGCCAGAGCGCTCACCTTCTCGGGCGCTGGCTTTTCAAATCCCACTTTCCGACCTTGTGTCACATACTCCTATTGTGGGTGGGCGTTAAATAACACGCTTCGTTGGCCTTTTGGCTAAGATCAAAGTGTAGTATCTGTTCTCGGCATTTTTGCCTTGAGATAAAGTGTATTATCTAGTCCTATCCGATAGGTGTCGATCTTACACTCTCGAATCAAAAATCAGATTATTATTTTATTTTTGAATCCCTTTTCCTTTTGTGCACTTCCTCTAAAGTACGGCCACGCGCCCACGGAATTTCGCTATAGGCGCTCACATCGACGAATGCCGGAACTCCCCCCCCCCCAATTCTGCCTCAGGCGCTCATACTGGCGAATGCTGAAACAACGGCGAATGCCGACATTCCCCCTCCCAAGATTTGGCCTGAGGCGCACCGAATGCCAACACTCTGGCGAAGCTCATAATTTCGCCTGAGGCGCTCATACCGCCGACTGCCGACATTCCCCTGCCCAGATTTGACCTGAAGCGCCCCAAATTTCGCCTGAGGGGCTCATACCGGCGAATGCCGACATTCCCCCTCAACAAATTCGGCCTGAAGCGCCCCACCGCCGAATGCCGACACTCCTTCTCCCCAAATTTCGCCTGAGGCGCTCATACCGGCGAATGCCGACATTCCCCCGCCCAAGATTTGGCCTGAGGCGCTTATACCGGCGACTGCTGACATTCCCCCTCCCCAGATTTGGCCTGAGGCGCCCCACCGTCAAATGCCGACCCTCCCTTCCACCGCCGAATGCCGATACCGCCCCCTCCCCCATGTAATGCATGGGATGAGTGCATCATGACAACGGAACCGATACGACCCTACCTCTACACTTCTCAAAAAAGGAGGAGATAATGCATGGGATGAGTGCATCATGACAACGGAACCGATACTACCCTACCTCAACACTTCTCAAAAAATGAGGAGGTAATACATGGGAATAGTGCATCATGACAACAGAACCAATACGACCCTACCTCAACACTTCTCAAATAAGGAGGAGATAATGCATGGGATGAGGGCATCATGACAACGGAACCGATACGACCCTACCTTAATACTTCTCAAAAAAGGAGGAGATAATGCATGGGATGAGGGCATCATGACAACGGAACCGATACGACCCTACCTCAACACTTCTCAAAAAAGGAGGAGATAATGCATGGGATGAGCACATCATGACAACTGAACCGATAATATTCTACATCTACACTTCTCAAAAAAGGAGGAGGTAATGCATGGAATCAGTGCATCATGACAACGGAACCGATACTACCCTACCTCAACACTCTCAAAAAAGGAGGAGGTAATGCTCACACCGGCAAATACCGTACCCCCCCCCAATTTGGCCTGAAAGGAGGAGGTAATTCTTATCATGATAACAGAACGGCCACAGGGCAGGAGGGAGGGGGAATATTAGCGTCTATTAATAATTAAGAAAGAAAGTGTGAGAGGGAAAAATGACAGAAAGGAAAACTGCCACTCTCTGACGTCATGATGACCTGCTATAACCGGACACAATTTAGGTCAAGACCGGGTACATCCGGCAAGGGATTATGGGACAAGTGCGGATGTGATTGAGCAACCCTTGTTTCACTACACACTCTTAACGTAGGATTCCTATGTTGTTATTGATGCATCCGGGCAGAAGTTATTGGATGATCTGATACAACCGGACACAATTTAGGGCAAGACCGGGTACATCCGGCAAGGTATTATGGGATGCTTACAGTGACTGGCATTTTTATCGGATTAGTACATAAATACATTAGATTATTTCGAATTCACTACATATTAACGTTGAAATTTCGTGTAAAATACGAAAAAACTGCTACCTTTTGTCGGAAAGTCGTCCGGTTGACTGTCAGAGAGTGAATCGTTTGTCGTGATTTTTAGATATTATGATTCCGGGATATGTACGGTGCTAAAGATATCAACTTTTTGACATGTCGCCGCGTAGTTTTTGAGGAGTATCTGGACATACAAACAAACAAACAGACAAACATACAGACAACTGCCCTTTATATAATAGACTAGCGAGGCTACCCGGCGTTGCTCGGGGTCATAAAAACATATAATGGAAGAAAAATCGTGTGTGTAACATCTTTATATACAAACTTCTATTTCTCCACCCCTTTCTCTATAGCCGTCTCTTTATCTTTCTACCTTTCTCTTCCCTGGTCGCCCCATTTCACCGCTACTTTCTTATTTTGTCTTTTGCGAAAGCTGTTTCTTCCCCACCATATCTCCTACGTTGCCCAGGGTAATAGTATGACATATTTCTATAAAAAGTAACACCCCTATCTGCGCCTTCTATATAGGTACTTATCTCCGTCCAGATGTTCATACTATATACGTATCTATCATCACCCCGGTGCGCATACTATATACGTACCTATCGCCGCCCCAGTGCACATACTATATACGTACCTATCGCCGCCCCAGTGCAGATACTATTTAAGTAACTATCGCCGCCCTGGTGCGAATGCTAAATAGTACCTATCGCCGCCCCGGTGTGCATGCTACATAAGTACCTATCGCTGCCCTAGTGTGAATAATTAATATGTACACATTGCCACTTTGGTGCGAATGCAAAATACGTACCTATCGCCGCTTTGGTGCGAATGCTAAATACGTACCTATAGCCGGTCCGGTGCGAATGCTAAATACGTATCTATAGCCGCCCTGGTGCGAATGCTAAATACGTACCTATAGCCGCCCCGTGCGAATGCGAAATACATACCTTTCGCCGTTCTGGTGCACGTGCTATATACGTACCTATCGCCGCCCTGGTGCGCGTGCTATATATGTACTAATCGCCGGCGCAGAGCGCATGCTATGTACGTACTTATTGCTGCCCATGGGTACATGCTATATACGTAGCTATCGCCACCGCTGAATTCTGAATAAGTACCTATCGCCGCCCCGGTGTGGAAGCTAAATACGTACATATCGCCGCTCCGGTGCGAATGCTAAATACATACCTATCGCCGCCCCGGTGCGAATGCTAAATACATACCTATCGCCGCCCCGGTGTGAATTCTAAATACGTACCTATCGCCGCCCCGGTGTGAATTCTAAATACGTACCTATCGCCGCCCCGGTGCGGAAGCTAAATACGTACATATCGCCACCCTGGTGCGAATGCTAAATACATACCTATCGCCGCCCCGGTGCAGAAGCTAAATATGTACATATCGCCACCGCGGTGCGAATGCTAAATACATACCTATCGCCGCCCCGGTGCGAATGCTAAATACATACCTATCGCCGCCCCGGTGCGAATGCTAAATACATACCTATCGCCGCCCCTGTGTGAATGCTAAATACATACCTATCGCCGCCCCGGTGTGAATGCTAAATACATACCTATCGCCGCCCCTGTGTGAATGCTAAATACATACCTATCGCCACCCCGGTGTGAATGCTAAATACGTACCTATTGCCGCCCTGGTGTGAATGCTAAATACGTACCTATCGTCCCCCCGGTGCGCATTCTATATATGAACCGATCGCTGCCCCAGTGCGCATGCATAATACATACCTATCACCTACTTATTGCCGCCCATGTGCACATGCTATATACGTACCTATCGCCACCGCTGAATGGTAAATAAGTACCTATCTCCGCCCAGGGATGAATGCTAAATACGTACATATTGCCGCCCCGGTGTGCATACACCATATGTACCTATCACTGCCCCAGTGCGAATACTAAATATGTACATATCGCCGCCCCGGTGCGATTGCTGAATACGTACCTATCGCAACCCCGGTGCGAATGCTAAATACGTAGCTATTGCCACCCCTATGCACTACTATATAAGTACCTATTGCCACCCCGGTGCACATACTATATATAAACCTATCGCTGGCCCGGTGTGCATACTATATTTGTACCTATAGCGGCTCTGGTGCGCATACTACATACTTACCTATCTCTGCAAGGGTACACATACTATATATGTACCAATCTCCAGCCCAGTTCGCATACGTAAGAACTCATTAATTCGCCCCTGTCGTCTTAGAAAAACAAAATAGTGTCTATTCATGTATTGTCACTATCATAAATATAAATATTTTTAGTTAAAAACAGAAAAAAATACATTTTTTTGCCTCCTCACAAGAAAAGTTTTTTTTCAATCATCCCACATATTTAGAAATATTTCAAATTTAAATGAAAAAAAAAAAGAAAAATGTCTGACCCCCCCTACCCCCCAAAAATTTTATGTTCCCCCCATACATAGAAATATTTTTATTTTAAAAAAGAAAAAAAAAAATTTTTTTAGCTCCCCTTTGAAAATTTTTTTTTTCATCCTCCCCCATACATATAAATATTTTCAATGAAAGAAATAAAAAATATTTTGCATTCCCCCCAATTTTTTTTACACTTCCGATGCGCATGCTATATACGTATTTATTGCCGCCCATGTGCACATGCTATATACGTTCCTATCACCACTGCTGAATGCTAAATACGTACCTATTGCTGCCGCGGTGCGAATGCTAATTAGGTTTTCAGCGTAGATACTGTTAAAATATTAACCAAACCTATCACTACAGTAGCTCTATCTAGGATATTGAGCACTTTTCTCCCGGACAACGCCGAGTACTTTTAAAATCAAGGAGGCATCCTGAGCACTACTTAAATTACTCTTATCGATTCCCCCATCCTTTTCAGCGTAGATGCTGTTAAAATATTATCTAAACCTATCACTACAGTAAGTCTATCTAGCACATTGAGCACTTTTTTCCCGGACAACACCGAGTACTTTGAAAATCAAAGAGGCCTCCTGAGAACTACTGAAATCATTTAGGTATCCTCCCTCCTTTTCATCTGCAAAATAGTCCAAAGGGGAACGAAGATAGCGTTAAAATATTTTCAAAACCTATCACTACAGTAGCTCTATCTAGCATATTTAGCACTTTTCTCCCGGACAACGCCAAGTACTTTGAAAATAAAGGAGGCCTCCTGAGCACTACTGAAATCACTTAGGTATCCCCCCCTTCTTTTCATCTGCAAAATAGTCCAAAGGGGAACGAAGATGGCGTTAAAATATTTTCTAAACCTATCACTAAAGTAGCTCTATCTAGGATATTGAGCACTTTTCTCCCGGACAACGCCGAGTATTTGAAAATCAAGGAGGCCTCCTGAGCACTACTGAAATAACTCTTATCGATTCCCCCATCCTTTTCAGCGTAGATGCTGTTAAAATATTATCCAAACCTATCACTACAGTAGGTCTATCTAGCACATTGAGCACTTTTTTCCCGGACAACGCCGAGTATTTGAAAATCAAAGAGGCCTCCTGAGCACTACTGAAATCACTTAGGTATCCTCCCTCCTTTTCATCTTCAAAATCGTTCAAAGGGGAACGAAGATGGCGTTAAAATATTTTCTAAACCTATCACTAAAGTAGCTCTATCTAGGATATTGAGCACTTTTCTCCCGGACAACGCCGAGTATTTGAAAATCAAAGAGGCCTCCTGAGCACTACTGAAATAACTCTTATCGATTCCCCCATCCTTTTCATCGTAGATGCTGTTAAAATATTATCCAAACCTATCACTATAGTAGCTCTATCTAGGATATTGAGCACTTTTCTCCCGGACAACGCTGAGTATTTGAAAATCAAGGAGGCCTCCTGAGGACTACTGAAATCACTTAGGTATCCTCTCTCCTTCTGATCTGCGAAATAGTCCAAAGGGGAACGAAGATGGCGTTAAAATATTTTCCAAACCTATCACTACAGTAGCTCTATCTAGGATATTGAGCACTTTTCCCCGGGTGCCATACTGCAGAAGCCTCAGGTTCCTATACCGCAGAAATCCCCCCACCGGTTGCTATACAGCAGAAGCCTCTACTGATATCACTCTTACCGATCCCCCCTCATATTCTGCACAAAAGTCCGAAGAGAATCGTAAATGACGTTAAAATATTACACAAACTTATCACTACAGTAGCTCTATCTAGAACATTGAGCAGTTTTCTCCCAGACAACGCCGAGTATTTAAAAAATCAAGGAGGCTTCTAGAGCACTACTGAAATCACTGTAACCGTCCCCACACCCCCGCTTTTCATCTGCAAAATCGTCCGAAGAGAAACGTAGATGCTGTTATTCGGCATTCCCCGATAGGGCGCCTCTAGCAATAAACTTACTCCTCCCCAAAGAGGGGAGGCAAAGCCTGGGAGTGTGGACCTCCTAAAACTGCACAGGACAAACCCATAGACCGACGGAATGAAGCCCCGAAGGCCAAGACGATACCAGTCTATGGGGTGCAGTATCCATCGAAATGTTAGCCAAAAGAAGTGAATTTGTCATTTTCAGTGAATTGTCATTTTCGGTAATGGCGTATGAAAGCTATGTTGAATTAGAGAAAAACGGCCTAGGGGAGTCTAAAATTCATTGTTGATATTCCAAACTTATATAAGAATTTGTTAAATAGTAGTATACAATGTTTGTTGAAAGAAAATCCTAGTTATTATTACTTGTTAATTTAATAATGTAATTAAAACAGTGTCTAGTGGATAGACCGCTGTTCAGGTGTAGATTGGTTATAAATACCCCAGTAAATAACCACAGAATTTCAATTTCTCCCGCCTTTTAAAATCTTGACTCGTCTTGTATTTTTTCAGGCAACTCTTAGGCAATCACTTGTGATTGCCTAAGAGCCGGCCAGCTACTTGGGCCCCGCCCAGTTTAAAGCTAAATCATCAGGGGACTCTCTCTGTCCCCTTAGACTAGCCCCTGTTGGGCAATTTGTCTCTTCACACCCCTCTTGGGTGGCCGCCCCTGTTGGGCGGTTCCATTGTATTAATCTTTTTGTTCCCTTCTCTTGCAGGTGTCCAACCCCCAGGCTTGACTTAAGCAGCTGGCAGGTTTCGGGTCTGACTTACGTACCTTTTGGCGACGGTCTTCCTGAATCCGAATCGGCGGGTCTCTAGCCGGGAGTTGGATGGAAGAGGGGAGGAGTGGTCCGGGCTCTGCTGCAGAGTCTTTGTCTAGCCCGGGCTCCTTTTCCGAACTGAGGCGACGGTCTCAGGTCGGGGAGGGAGCAGACCTCAAACAGCAGGACGGTCACGCCGCCTTAGGCGTCGTGCCCAGTACGTCCGCCAGTGCCGCTCCCAGCACTGAAAGTAGATCAGGGTCTGCCGCCTTAGGCGGGAGCCCTGTTAGCTTGCACGCTGCTGTCCCCGGCAGCTCCACCCAGGATAGCTCAGATCCTAGAGGTGATCTGGGTCGGTGGGAACGACTCCCCACTGTACCAATCGCTCGCCGGGCTTCAACCGTCAGCCCGCCTGGTAGTAGGCGAAAAGGCCGCCTGCCTCCAGGAGTAAGAGCGACCCGGTCGGTGGAGTCCCACAAAGAAGGGGCCACCGACCCAGATCAGCCGCCAGCCCACATTGACAGGGACTCTGCTCAATGCCGCAACCTCACCCAAGAACTCTTTGGAAGTGACAGCAGCATTTGCAGCGACAGCAGTGTCTGCAGCGACCACAGCCCTGTGAGCAGTCGTGGCAGTAGCAGAGACAGCAGCATGGAAGTTCTGCAGCTGACTCCAGACGTTCCGGCCCAGACTAACATGCGGCAGTCCAGGCCGAGGAAGATGAGGGCGGCACATACTGTACCAAAGAAAGGAGCAGCGGATGTCGCTGGCAAGAGAGGAACCAAGGCGGCCACTCCGCCGGCAACAACGCCGGAAACAGCTCCAAAGGAGTGGCCGTCCCTCTCATCAACACCAGCGGAGACACCCAATTCATGGGCGATACCTCCCGGGCAGAAGACGCCGTCGCCGACGAAGGCTGTAACACCTACAACTCCGGCGCAAACCAACTCTCCTGCCCAATCACCTAAAGACCAGTGGGGACCCCAGTCGCAAAGAAGCCCGTCAGAATACCGTCGGTTGTTCGAGTCTAAGTACAAGGAACTAACCGACGGTAGCGTTATCAAAGCAGCGCCAGGAGCGGTGGACCGGCTAGCGAAGCGAATTGTTTCGCTAGTCACCATCGACTCCAGAACCAAAGGGCTGGCTGGGGTCCAGATCGAGACGGTAGGGGAGATTTTATGGTCCCTGAAAGTCCCGGCGACATATATTTGCCGTCGAGGTTTCGCAACCTGGGACCTTTTACTCCCCTCTGAACAGGAAGCAGAGAAGTTGGCCAGGGCCGACCTGAGGCATAAACATCTGATCCTCAGGCCGGAGTACTTGAGCAGGAGGAGGACACTAGTCACTGTCCTCGGCGTCCCCTGCTATATTGACTCGGAGCAACTAGGTGCAGTGATGAGTCAATATGGGGACGTCGAAGCCATAATCCCGGTCCGCGGTCCCCATAACCTAATGGTAGGGGACTACAAAATTAAAATGCGTTTGGACCGGGATGGCTTCAACAAGATACCGCCACTGCTCAAGTGCGACTCCTGGTCGATGTCTATCATCGTCGAGGGCAGGAGGCCACATTGCTGGCACTGCGAGCAGAAGGGGCATATGGCGAAAGACTGCCCGAAAAAGGCGCCAATCAAGAAGACCCCTTCTGCCGCAGCCCCGGGAGGTCCAGCGGCATCAGCAGCTCCTAAAACCGGAAAGGACGAGGAGGGTTTCACCCCAGTGGTCCGAAAGAACAAACCACAGAAGCCCTCCTCCAAAGTGCAGCCCTCTGATGTAAAAGGGATGCGGGGTCCCGCTAAGTCAATGAGCGAGGATATGCCCACTGATAAGGAGCAGCAGCAAACATCTGGCACGGCAGCGGCCACCAAACGGAAAACCGAGGTTCCCCTGTCACTACCTTCATCAACATCATCATCGTCCGACTCGGAAGGGGAGAAGATGGAGGGTGACGCTTGCCCGGCCCCGGCTCGAGAGACAGAGAAAAAGTTCACCCGGGACAGAAAAGTGGCCAAACGTGCCGTTTCACTATCAAAAGAGGCTGGGCCCCAATCCCCCGCCCCAATGTCCGTAGAGATGACTATCTCTCCTGCTCAGTCCCCCGAATCCCCAAAACCTAAACCCACCACTGAGCAGAAATCCCCTTCCCCCACTAAAACTCCCCCAGCTAGTTCCCGCTCTCTGTCTCGAAAGGAAGAGTCGGGGTCCAAAACTCCCAATGTGGCCAAACAGGCCAAGAAACAAAAAGCGTCGCCCTCTCCTACAAGAAAGGAGAAGACGAGAAAGCTCCCCTTCCTGCCAGGGGACCTCATCTGCAATGCAGATCTGCACCACGCCGCTGCCGAGCTTACGCCGCAGCAGAGAGGTGCCATCAAGCCGCTGCAGCTCCTTACGAAGACCCAGGGTCTGGACACTACCAACCCGTCCAACTTCCCCGATGCTCCTTTGCTGATCACGTTCGTCAGGAAGACGAAAATTCGCCGCACGAAATCCATGTGGCGAATGATAGAAGCAGCAAAGGATGCGATCCTGGGTCTAACGTTGGTGGAAGAAGGGCACGACTCCCTCGACGATCTGAGGGATAAATGTGAAGGGAGGATCCCCATTTACGTCCACCCTTGTTTTTATAGAGCGTTAAAGTTAACCTTCCCCCTGGATGTCGGGGGCATCTCCCGAGACGGCCGCGCGTCGTCAGAATTGCTCACTGGCAATATCGGGCATGCCGTCGGCATCCTCACTGACAAAGACTTTAGGCCGCTGATTGACACTGACTAGTGCAATGGCTACGACCTTGAAACTAGGAAGCTTGAACGCGAGAGGCTTGAGATCCTTAAGCAAGGCAGCCCGCATACTGGGGGATCTCAAGGCTCTTGAATTAGATGTGGCTGCGGTACAGGAAACTCACTATGTTTCGATGGACGATCACCGACTGCTGTCGGAACATTTCGATGTTTTTTCAGCTTTTGGTGACCGTTCTGCTCGGGGAGTTTCGCTGTTAGTTAGACGCACTCTGTTAGCAAGGGTAAACGTTGTTCACGCGGATGCTGATGGCAGACTGGTCGTGGCTGATGTTGCCGTGAATAGTGCCATGTTTCGAATCGTCGCGGTTTATGCGCCCAATTCCATTCGTGAGAGGGTTTCCTTTTTCCGGGGGTTGGAGGGGTTTCTCGGTGGTTCGGAGCGGCTAATCCTAGTGGGAGATTGGAATGCCATCCTTGATCCCAGGATAGATAAGGTGGGGGGACCTAGTGGGTCGGATAGGTGTGAGACAAGTCTGTCTGATCTGATGGCACAATGCGATCTGGTCGACAGATTTCGTATCGATCACCCAGGGCGGGAGATGTGGACGTGGCTCGCTAGCGGCACTTTCCATTCAAGTTCTTACTTGGATAGATTGCTAATTAGAAGAGGCAACGTAGATTATATCTCTTGTCCCACGTTCCACTGGTTAGGCCATTCTGACCACAAGTTACTTGTGGCCAGTCTGGAGTTAGCCCCTAAGACACACAAGGTAGCTAGCTACTGGAAGTTAAATACCTCCTTACTGGAGATACGTGACTTCCGGGAGCAGCTATCTCTTAACTTTCAAAAGGGATTAGTGGGGGCGGTAACCGGGAGTAAGTGGTGGGTTAACGCCAAAGTTGGCATTAGGCGCTTTTCTGTTCAATATAGCCAACGCCTCGCCTTAAATAAGGCAGAAACAGAAAAGCGTTTAGAAACTAAGCTGGCCCGGGCGGTGGCTGGGGGGGATTCCCTAGGCATAGAACTAGCTAAGGGGGACCTGAAACGTGCGGCTAACGTGCGGTATGAAGGTCAAGTAGTTAGAGCTAGGCTAGATAGAGTGTCCAACGAAGCCGTGAATGTGGACGCGCAAGAGCGTAGAACTCCACTTCGTCGCAGCTCGGTCGGTCTCATTCGTCAAGTCAAACACCCGGAAGGACACACCCTTGTGTCGGCTCGGGAGATTTGCCGGGGATTTCGTGAGCATTTCATGGAACGGTTCACCCAACTGCCCGGACTCCGCGTCGAGGAGTTTGGCAGCTATTTAGCTGGCTCGCCCCGCCTGGAGGCGGCCCGAGCGGCTAGCTGTGATGGGCGCGTTACAGAGTGTGAGGTCTTGGCTGCACTGAAGCAGGTCGGCTACGACAAATCGCCGGGACTCGATGGTTTGCCCTACGAATTGTTCTTGAGGCTGTCGCACATCTTCGTACCTATTCTGGTCAATGTTTTCAATCACTGGTTTGAACAGGGTTCCATCCCCGGTCAAGTCACCAAGGGAGTGATCACATTGCTTCAGAAAAAGGGCCAAGATGGTGGGGAATTAGATGATTACAGGCCCATAACTCTGCTAAACACAGATTTAAAGATTTTGGCCAAAGTTCTTGCAAATCGGTTGCAGCTTGTTATCGCTGAGTTGGTCGAACCTGATCAGAATTATGCTGTGAAGGGGAGATCGATTCAAAACAACTTGCATCTGATGCGCACGATCATAGAGGGATTAGAAGACGACACCGAAGCCGCGCTGATCAATTTAGATCAGTCCAAAGCTTTTGACAGGGTCGACCATCGGTTCCTGGGATCTGTTTTAGAGGCCTCCGGTTTTACACCGGACTTCCGCAGATGGATCTCCATTTTGTATCGCGGGCCGACGGCAGTGGTGCAAGTGAATGGAATGCGATCGGAGTCTTTTGCCGTCTCTCGGTCGGTACGTCAGGGATGTCCGCTGTCTCCCCTGCTTTACGTCCTTGCCTTGGAGCCTTTTCTCCGCAGGCTTAGGATCGGGGAGCCTGGACTGGCCCTACGCGGTATTGCTCTTCCTGGCGGTGCGCGAGCCAGGGTATCCGCGTATGCCGATGATGTCACCGTGTTTGTGTCGTGCTTTCGAGACATTCTCGCGGTGACTAAGGCACTCAGAAGGTACGAAAAAGTGACAGGGGCCAAAGTCAACCTTAGCAAATCCAATGGCCTAAGGTTGGCTGCCTGGAGTGGCGCGGCTGCGCTCCCGGGCCTTTTCAACTGGACTGACGGCCCGGTTCGGATCCTCGGCGTATGGTTCGGACCCGGTCTCCAGCTTGATAAGAACTGGTCGGAAGTACAGTCTAAGGTCGAAGCGTCTGTAAGGATTTGGCTTCGAAGGGGGCTTTCCCTTAAAGGTCGGGCTGAGGCGTGCGTCACGTACGTCTTTCCGCTCATCCTTTACCGATTGGCTGTACTACCTCTGCCTGCGGACCGCCGAGCGGTTTTAACGCGTCTCCTTTTCTCGCTTTTGTGGGCAAAGGGGAAGCCGCTAGTCCGTAGACAGGTCTGTACTCAACGTCCTGATGTGGGAGGCTTGGGAATGCCCGACTTGGCGAGCCATTTGTATGCCGAGCGGTTATCATTCCTGAGCCGAACCTTGACAGAGGAGTCTGCGTGGGGCCCTGCGGTTGGAAGCGCTTTTCCTAACCTCATCCCTGACCACTTGGCCGAATGCCGACGTAAGCCAAGGAGTCAATCGCAGTTCTTCAACGAATGCCGAGCTGCGCTCAGAGTGCTGCCGGGGTCCAGTGACCTCGCCCGGTCTAGAAGGACATTCTATCGGGAGTTAGTGGTGGGGACCGCTTCGGATCCTCTTGGGGAGCGACTTGGATTGTCGGAGGAGGAGGCTCGCTCTCAGTGGAATTGGGCGCCAGGCAGGAGCTATCTCAATAATTCTGAGTTCTCTCTGACCTGGCGATTGGTTCGAAATGTGTTACCCCTCAATGACATACGATTCAAAATTGGTATGGCTATCAGCCCCTTTTGCCCACGTTGCGAGGAAGATGAAATTGAAACGGCGGAACATGCCTTTTTCACCTGCTCCAAACTTCGTGAATTTTGGACGTATGTCGGCGAGGTGACGGCTCGCATCACCCCCGATCAGGTGACGTGCTTGGATTTAGCATCCGTTGTCTTCAACATGGACCCCTTGTGGCCCAGGGAGAAACGTATGGTTTTGCTCGCGATCTTAGCCGTAGCTAGACTCGTGGTGTATACTTCTCGCTTAGAGATAGGGCGTGGGGGGGTGCCGCCTTCTTATTATGATTTGATTTCGTATTTTAAACACCAGCTTAAAATCAAAATCAAATCTGATAGAAGGAGGTTGCCTTCTTCACTTTTCAAAAGTAGGTGGATACACACCGCTAGTTTATGCGTGTTCACGCGGAATAGATTCGAGTTCGTGTTCCCTGCCTAGGCATGGCACACAGCGACCTCAAAGTCTCTTTGTCGAAAAAACAACCCCTTTTTAAAAACTGACCAGCAAATTCTTTGGCGCAGTCCCTATTAGCTAGTAGCGTAAATGAGCTCTCTGTCCCCAGATTTATTTTAGGTGTCAGAACTCCTTCAGGATGCCCGTTCCCTAATTTATTTTATATCCCTGACCCGCCCTAAAAGTACTTATCCTGAAGGACACCGCACATCCCGACAAACCCATCCCTCCATTTCTTTTGCCCCCATAGAAACGCCCACTCCCAATTAGGAACTGACTCTCTTGCTTTCGGTTTTTACCGGAAGACAGCGAGCATTTCATACCTTAGATAGGTGGGGGGGACCTTACTAACTTATCTTAATTAGCATTTTCCTTGTTTCTTTATTTTTACCATCACTTTTATTTTTATTTATTTTTGGGGGATTATTTAAGGCTTAGTTTTTTGTTCTCCCACTCCCATCATCACACATGTACATAATCTTTGTAAATAAAATTCATTGAAACACCTGGGGATATTTTAAGTAGCTTAAGTCCATAGAGTGAATGTGGTATTGTGGTGACTGAAACTAGTTTTTAGGGTATTCATAGACCAAGTGGACGACCCCCGACCCCCATCTTCCCCCCCCATACCCCCTTTTTGGCCTTGTGCCACATCTAAATTTTTTGTACATGTATAAATTTTTTGGATAAATAAATTCAATTTCTCCCGCCTTTTAAAATCTTGACTCGTCTTGTATTTTTTCAGGCAACTCTTAGGCAATCACTTGTGATTGCCTAAGAGCCGGCCAGCTACTTGGGCCCCGCCCAGTTTAAAGCTAAATCATCAGGGGACTCTCTCTGTCCCCTTAGACTAGCCCCTGTTGGGCAATTTGTCCTTCCACACCCCTCTTGGGTGGCCACCCCTCTTGGGTGGTTCCATTGTTTTAATCCTTTTTGTTCCCTTCTCTTGCAGGTGTCCAACCCCCAGGCTTGACTTAAGCAGCTGGCAGGTTTCGGGTCTGACTTACGTACCTTTTGGCGACGGTCTTCCTGAATCCGAATCGGCGGGTCTCTAGCCGGGAGTTGGATGGAAGAGGGGAGGAGTGGTCCGGGCTCTGCTGCAGAGTCTTTGTCTAGCCCGGGCTCCTTTTCCGAACTGAGGCGACGGTCTCAGGTCGGGGAGGGAGCAGACCTCAAACAGCAGGACGGTCACGCCGCCTTAGGCGTCGTGCCCAGTACGTCCGCCAGTGCCGCTCCCAGCACTGAAAGTAGATCAGGGTCTGCCGCCTTAGGCGGGAGCCCTGTTAGCTTGCACGCTGCTGTCCCCGGCAGCTCCACCCAGGATAGCTCAGATCCTAGAGGTGATCTGGGTCGGTGGGAACGACTCCCCACTGTACCAATCGCTCGCCGGGCTTCAACCGTCAGCCCGCCTGGTAGTAGGCGAAAAGGCCGCCTGCCTCCAGGAGTAAGAGCGACCCGGTCGGTGGAGTCCCACAAAGAAGGGGCCACCGACCCAGATCAGCCGCCAGCCCACATTGACAGGGACTCTGCTCAATGCCGCAACCTCACCCAAGAACTCTTTGGAAGTGACAGCAGCATTTGCAGCGACAGCAGTGTCTGCAGCGACCACAGCCCTGTGAGCAGTCGTGGCAGTAGCAGAGACAGCAGCATGGAAGTTCTGCAGCTGACTCCAGATGGCCCGGCCAAGGCTAGCATGCGGCAGTCTAGGCCGAGGAAGATGGGGGCTGCTCGCACCGTCACCAAAAAAGGAGCAGCGGATGTCGCTGGCAAGAGAGGAACCAAGGCGGCCACTCCGCCGGCAACAACGCCGGAAACAGCTCCAAAGGAGTGGCCGTCCCTCTCATCAACACCAGCGGAGACACCCAATTCATGGGCGATACCTCCCGGGCAGAAGACGCCGTCGCCGACGAAGGCTGTAACACCTACAACTCCGGCGCAAACCAACTCTCCTGCCCAATCACCTAAAGACCAGTGGGGACCCCAGTCGCAAAGAAGCCCGTCAGAATACCGTCGGTTGTTCGAGTCTAAGTACAAGGAACTAACCGACGGTAGCGTTATCAAAGCAGCGCCAGGAGCGGTGGACCGGCTAGCGAAGCGAATTGTTTCGCTAGTCACCATCGACTCCAGAACCAAAGGGCTGGCTGGGGTCCAGATCGAGACGGTAGGGGAGATTTTATGGTCCCTGAAAGTCCCGGCGACATATATTTGCCGTCGAGGTTTCGCAACCTGGGACCTTTTACTCCCCTCTGAACAGGAAGCAGAGAAGTTGGCCAGGGCCGACCTGAGGCATAAACATCTGATCCTCAGGCCGGAGTACTTGAGCAGGAGGAGGACACTAGTCACTGTCCTCGGCGTCCCCTGCTATATTGACTCGGAGCAACTAGGTGCAGTGATGAGTCAATATGGGGACGTCGAAGCCATAATCCCGGTCCGCGGTCCCCATAACCTAATGGTAGGGGACTACAAAATTAAAATGCGTTTGGACCGGGATGGCTTCAACAAGATACCGCCACTGCTCAAGTGCGACTCCTGGTCGATGTCTATCATCGTCGAGGGCAGGAGGCCACATTGCTGGCACTGCGAGCAGAAGGGGCATATGGCGAAAGACTGCCCGAAAAAGGCGCCAATCAAGAAGACCCCTTCTGCCGCAGCCCCGGGAGGTCCAGCGGCATCAGCAGCTCCTAAAACCGGAAAGGACGAGGAGGGTTTCACCCCAGTGGTCCGAAAGAACAAACCACAGAAGCCCTCCTCCAAAGTGCAGCCCTCTGATGTAAAAGGGATGCGGGGTCCCGCTAAGTCAATGAGCGAGGATATGCCCACTGATAAGGAGCAGCAGCAAACATCTGGCACGGCAGCGGCCACCAAACGGAAAACCGAGGTTCCCCTGTCACTACCTTCATCAACATCATCATCGTCCGACTCGGAAGGGGAGAAGATGGAGGGTGACGCTTGCCCGGCCCCGGCTCGAGAGACAGAGAAAAAGTTCACCCGGGACAGAAAAGTGGCCAAACGTGCCGTTTCACTATCAAAAGAGGCTGGGCCCCAATCCCCCGCCCCAATGTCCGTAGAGATGACTATCTCTCCTGCTCAGTCCCCCGAATCCCCAAAACCTAAACCCACCACTGAGCAGAAATCCCCTTCCCCCACTAAAACTCCCCCAGCTAGTTCCCGCTCTCTGTCTCGAAAGGAAGAGTCGGGGTCCAAAACTCCCAATGTGGCCAAACAGGCCAAGAAACAAAAAGCGTCGCCCTCTCCTACAAGAAAGGAGAAGACGAGAAAGCTCCCCTTCCTGCCAGGGGACCTCATCTGCAATGCAGATCTGCACCACGCCGCTGCCGAGCTTACGCCGCAGCAGAGAGGTGCCATCAAGCCGCTGCAGCTCCTTACGAAGACCCAGGGTCTGGACACTACCAACCCGTCCAACTTCCCCGATGCTCCTTTGCTGATCACGTTCGTCAGGAAGACGAAAATTCGCCGCACGAAATCCATGTGGCGAATGATAGAAGCAGCAAAGGATGCGATCCTGGGTCTAACGTTGGTGGAAGAAGGGCACGACTCCCTCGACGATCTGAGGGATAAATGTGAAGGGAGGATCCCCATTTACGTCCACCCTTGTTTTTATAGAGCGTTAAAGTTAACCTTCCCCCTGGATGTCGGGGGCATCTCCCGAGACGGCCGCGCGTCGTCAGAATTGCTCACTGGCAATATCGGGCATGCCGTCGGCATCCTCACTGACAAAGACTTTAGGCCGCTGATTGACACTGACTAGTGCAATGGCTACGACCTTGAAACTAGGAAGCTTGAACGCGAGAGGCTTGAGATCCTTAAGCAAGGCAGCCCGCATACTGGGGGATCTCAAGGCTCTTGAATTAGATGTGGCTGCGGTACAGGAAACTCACTATGTTTCGATGGACGATCACCGACTGCTGTCGGAACATTTCGATGTTTTTTCAGCTTTTGGTGACCGTTCTGCTCGGGGAGTTTCGCTGTTAGTTAGACGCACTCTGTTAGCAAGGGTAAACGTTGTTCACGCGGATGCTGATGGCAGACTGGTCGTGGCTGATGTTGCCGTGAATAGTGCCATGTTTCGAATCGTCGCGGTTTATGCGCCCAATTCCATTCGTGAGAGGGTTTCCTTTTTCCGGGGGTTGGAGGGGTTTCTCGGTGGTTCGGAGCGGCTAATCCTAGTGGGAGATTGGAATGCCATCCTTGATCCCAGGATAGATAAGGTGGGGGGACCTAGTGGGTCGGATAGGTGTGAGACAAGTCTGTCTGATCTGATGGCACAATGCGATCTGGTCGACAGATTTCGTATCGATCACCCAGGGCGGGAGATGTGGACGTGGCTCGCTAGCGGCACTTTCCATTCAAGTTCTTACTTGGATAGATTGCTAATTAGAAGAGGCAACGTAGATTATATCTCTTGTCCCACGTTCCACTGGTTAGGCCATTCTGACCACAAGTTACTTGTGGCCAGTCTGGAGTTAGCCCCTAAGACACACAAGGTAGCTAGCTACTGGAAGTTAAATACCTCCTTACTGGAGATACGTGACTTCCGGGAGCAGCTATCTCTTAACTTTCAAAAGGGATTAGTGGGGGCGGTAACCGGGAGTAAGTGGTGGGTTAACGCCAAAGTTGGCATTAGGCGCTTTTCTGTTCAATATAGCCAACGCCTCGCCTTAAATAAGGCAGAAACAGAAAAGCGTTTAGAAACTAAGCTGGCCCGGGCGGTGGCTGGGGGGGATTCCCTAGGCATAGAACTAGCTAAGGGGGACCTGAAACGTGCGGCTAACGTGCGGTATGAAGGTCAAGTAGTTAGAGCTAGGCTAGATAGAGTGTCCAACGAAGCCGTGAATGTGGACGCGCAAGAGCGTAGAACTCCACTTCGTCGCAGCTCGGTCGGTCTCATTCGTCAAGTCAAACACCCGGAAGGACACACCCTTGTGTCGGCTCGGGAGATTTGCCGGGGATTTCGTGAGCATTTCATGGAACGGTTCACCCAACTGCCCGGACTCCGCGTCGAGGAGTTTGGCAGCTATTTAGCTGGCTCGCCCCGCCTGGAGGCGGCCCGAGCGGCTAGCTGTGATGGGCGCGTTACAGAGTGTGAGGTCTTGGCTGCACTGAAGCAGGTCGGCTACGACAAATCGCCGGGACTCGATGGTTTGCCCTACGAATTGTTCTTGAGGCTGTCGCACATCTTCGTACCTATTCTGGTCAATGTTTTCAATCACTGGTTTGAACAGGGTTCCATCCCCGGTCAAGTCACCAAGGGAGTGATCACATTGCTTCAGAAAAAGGGCCAAGATGGTGGGGAATTAGATGATTACAGGCCCATAACTCTGCTAAACACAGATTTAAAGATTTTGGCCAAAGTTCTTGCAAATCGGTTGCAGCTTGTTATCGCTGAGTTGGTCGAACCTGATCAGAATTATGCTGTGAAGGGGAGATCGATTCAAAACAACTTGCATCTGATGCGCACGATCATAGAGGGATTAGAAGACGACACCGAAGCCGCGCTGATCAATTTAGATCAGTCCAAAGCTTTTGACAGGGTCGACCATCGGTTCCTGGGATCTGTTTTAGAGGCCTCCGGTTTTACACCGGACTTCCGCAGATGGATCTCCATTTTGTATCGCGGGCCGACGGCAGTGGTGCAAGTGAATGGAATGCGATCGGAGTCTTTTGCCGTCTCTCGGTCGGTACGTCAGGGATGTCCGCTGTCTCCCCTGCTTTACGTCCTTGCCTTGGAGCCTTTTCTCCGCAGGCTTAGGATCGGGGAGCCTGGACTGGCCCTACGCGGTATTGCTCTTCCTGGCGGTGCGCGAGCCAGGGTATCCGCGTATGCCGATGATGTCACCGTGTTTGTGTCGTGCTTTCGAGACATTCTCGCGGTGACTAAGGCACTCAGAAGGTACGAAAAAGTGACAGGGGCCAAAGTCAACCTTAGCAAATCCAATGGCCTAAGGTTGGCTGCCTGGAGTGGCGCGGCTGCGCTCCCGGGCCTTTTCAACTGGACTGACGGCCCGGTTCGGATCCTCGGCGTATGGTTCGGACCCGGTCTCCAGCTTGATAAGAACTGGTCGGAAGTACAGTCTAAGGTCGAAGCGTCTGTAAGGATTTGGCTTCGAAGGGGGCTTTCCCTTAAAGGTCGGGCTGAGGCGTGCGTCACGTACGTCTTTCCGCTCATCCTTTACCGATTGGCTGTACTACCTCTGCCTGCGGACCGCCGAGCGGTTTTAACGCGTCTCCTTTTCTCGCTTTTGTGGGCAAAGGGGAAGCCGCTAGTCCGTAGACAGGTCTGTACTCAACGTCCTGATGTGGGAGGCTTGGGAATGCCCGACTTGGCGAGCCATTTGTATGCCGAGCGGTTATCATTCCTGAGCCGAACCTTGACAGAGGAGTCTGCGTGGGGCCCTGCGGTTGGAAGCGCTTTTCCTAACCTCATCCCTGACCACTTGGCCGAATGCCGACGTAAGCCAAGGAGTCAATCGCAGTTCTTCAACGAATGCCGAGCTGCGCTCAGAGTGCTGCCGGGGTCCAGTGACCTCGCCCGGTCTAGAAGGACATTCTATCGGGAGTTAGTGGTGGGGACCGCTTCGGATCCTCTTGGGGAGCGACTTGGATTGTCGGAGGAGGAGGCTCGCTCTCAGTGGAATTGGGCGCCAGGCAGGAGCTATCTCAATAATTCTGAGTTCTCTCTGACCTGGCGATTGGTTCGAAATGTGTTACCCCTCAATGACATACGATTCAAAATTGGTATGGCTATCAGCCCCTTTTGCCCACGTTGCGAGGAAGATGAAATTGAAACGGCGGAACATGCCTTTTTCACCTGCTCCAAACTTCGTGAATTTTGGACGTATGTCGGCGAGGTGACGGCTCGCATCACCCCCGATCAGGTGACGTGCTTGGATTTAGCATCCGTTGTCTTCAACATGGACCCCTTGTGGCCCAGGGAGAAACGTATGGTTTTGCTCGCGATCTTAGCCGTAGCTAGACTCGTGGTGTATACTTCTCGCTTAGAGATAGGGCGTGGGGGGGTGCCGCCTTCTTATTATGATTTGATTTCGTATTTTAAACACCAGCTTAAAATCAAAATCAAATCTGATAGAAGGAGGTTGCCTTCTTCACTTTTCAAAAGTAGGTGGATACACACCGCTAGTTTATGCGTGTTCACGCGGAATAGATTCGAGTTCGTGTTCCCTGCCTAGGCATGGCACACAGCGACCTCAAAGTCTCTTTGTCGAAAAAACAACCCCTTTTTAAAAACTGACCAGCAAATTCTTTGGCGCAGTCCCTATTAGCTAGTAGCGTAAATGAGCTCTCTGTCCCCAGATTTATTTTAGGTGTCAGAACTCCTTCAGGATGCCCGTTCCCTAATTTATTTTATATCCCTGACCCGCCCTAAAAGTACTTATCCTGAAGGACACCGCACATCCCGACAAACCCATCCCTCCATTTCTTTTGCCCCCATAGAAACGCCCACTCCCAATTAGGAACTGACTCTCTTGCTTTCGGTTTTTACCGGAAGACAGCGAGCATTTCATACCTTAGATAGGTGGGGGGGACCTTACTAACTTATCTTAATTAGCATTTTCCTTGTTTCTTTATTTTTACCATCACTTTTATTTTTATTTATTTTTGGGGGATTATTTAAGGCTTAGTTTTTTGTTCTCCCACTCCCATCATCACACATGTACATAATCTTTGTAAATAAAATTCATTGAAACACCTGGGGATATTTTAAGTAGCTTAAGTCCATAGAGTGAATGTGGTATTGTGGTGACTGAAACTAGTTTTTAGGGTATTCATAGACCAAGTGGACGACCCCCGACCCCCATCTTCCCCCCCCCATACCCCCTTTTTGGCCTTGTGCCACATCTAAATTTTTTGTACATGTATAAATTTTTTGGATAAATAAATTCAATTTCTCCCGCCTTTTAAAATCTTGACTCGTCTTGTATTTTTTCAGGCAACTCTTAGGCAATCACTTGTGATTGCCTAAGAGCCGGCCAGCTACTTGGGCCCCGCCCAGTTTAAAGCTAAATCATCAGGGGACTCTCTCTGTCCCCTTAGACTAGCCCCTGTTGGGCAATTTGTCCTTCCACACCCCTCTTGGGTGGCCACCCCTCTTGGGTGGTTCCATTGTTTTAATCCTTTTTGTTCCCTTCTCTTGCAGGTGTCCAACCCCCAGGCTTGACTTAAGCAGCTGGCAGGTTTCGGGTCTGACTTACGTACCTTTTGGCGACGGTCTTCCTGAATCCGAATCGGCGGGTCTCTAGCCGGGAGTTGGATGGAAGAGGGGAGGAGTGGTCCGGGCTCTGCTGCAGAGTCTTTGTCTAGCCCGGGCTCCTTTTCCGAACTGAGGCGACGGTCTCAGGTCGGGGAGGGAGCAGACCTCAAACAGTCGGACGGTCACGCCGCCTTAGGCGTCGTGCCCAGTACGTCCGCCAGTGCCGCTCCCAGCACTGAAGGTAGATCAGGGTCTGCCGCCTTAGGCGGTAGCCCTGTTAGCTTGCACGCTGCTGTCCCCGGCAGCTCCACCCAGGATAGTTCAGATCCTAGAGGTGATCTGGGTCGGTGGGAACGACTCCCCACTGCACCAATCGCTCGCCGGGCTTCAACCGTCAGCCCGCCTGGTAGTAGGCGAAAAGGCCGCCTGCCTCCAGGAGTAAGAACGACCCGGTCAGTGGAGTCCCACAAAGAAGGGGCCACCGACCCAGATCAGCCGCCAGCCCACATTGACAGGGACTCTGCTCAATGCCGCAACCTGACCCAAGAACTTTTTGGCAGTGACAGCAGCATTTGCAGCGACAGCAGTGTCTGCAGCGACCACAGCCCTGTGAGCAGTCGTGGCAGTAGCAGAGACAGCAGCATGGAAGTTCTGCAGCTGACTCCAGATGGCCCGGCCAAGGCTAGCATGCGGCAGTCCAGGCCGAGGAAGATGGGGGCTGCTCGCACTGTCACTAAAAAAGGAGCAGCGGATGTCGCTGGCAAGAGAGGAACCAAGGCGGCCACTCCGCCGGCAACAACGCCGGAAACAGCTCCAAAGGAGTGGCCGTCCCTCTCATCAACACCAGCGGAGACACCCAATTCATGGGCGATACCTCCCGGGCAGAAGACGCCGTCACCGTCGAAGACACCTACAACTCCGACGGCAACTATCACTCCTGCCCAACCATCACCAAAAGACCAGTGGGGACCCCAGTCGCAAAGAAGCCCCTCAGAATACCGTCGGTTGTTCGAGTCTACTTACAAGGAACTAACCGACGGTAGCGTTATCAAAGCAGCGCCAGGAGCGGTGGAACGACTAGCGAAGCGAATTGTTTCGCTAGTCACCATCGACTCCAGAACCAAAGGGCTGGCTGGGGTCCAGATCGAGACGGTAGGGGAGATTTTATGGTCCCTGAAAGTCCCGGCGACATATATTTGCCGTCGAGGTTTCGCAACCTGGGACCTGTTACTCCCCTCTGAACAGGAAGCAGAGAAGTTGGCCAGGGCCGACCTGAGGCATAAACATCTGATCCTCAGGCCGGAGTACTTGAGCAGGAGGAGGACACTAGTCACTGTCCTCGGCGTCCCCTGCTATATTGACTCGGAGCAACTAGGTGCAGTGATGAGCCAATATGGGGACGTCGAAGCCATAATCCCGGTCCGCGGTCCCCATAACCTAATGGTAGGGGACTACAAAATTAAAATGCGTTTGGACCGGGATGGCTTCAACAAGATACCGCCACTGCTCAAGTGCGACTCCTGGTCGATGTCTATCATCGTCGAGGGCAGGAGGCCACATTGCTGGCACTGCGAGCAGAAGGGGCATATGGCGAAAGACTGCCCAAAAAAGGCGCCAATCAAGAAGACCCCTTCTGCCGCAGCCCCGGGAGGTCCAGCGGCATCAGCAGCTCCTAGAACTGAAAAGGACGAGGAGGGTTTCACCCCAGTGGTACGAAAGAACAAACCACAGAAGCCCTCCTCCAAAGTGCAGCCCTCTGAAGTAAAAGGGATGCGGGGTCCCGCTAAGTCAATGAGCGAGGATATGCCCACCGATAAGGAGCCGCAGCAAACATCTGGCACGGCAGCGGCCACCAAACGAAAAACCGAGGTTCCCCTGTCACTACCTTCGTCAACATCATCGTCCGAATCGGAAGGGGAGAAGATGGAGGGTGACGCTGGCCCGGCCCCGGCTCGAGAGACAGTGAAAAATTTCAACCGGGACAAAAAGGTGGCAAAGCGTACCGAAACCAAATCAAAAGAGGCTGGGCCCCAATCCCCCGCCCCAATGTCCGAAGAGATGACTATCTCTCCTGCTCAGTCCCCCGAATCCCCAAAACCTAAACCCACCACTGAGCAGAAATCCCCTTCCCCCACTGAAACTCCCCCAGCTAGTTCCCGCTCTCTGTCTCGAAAGGAAGAGTCGGGGACCAAAACTCCCAATGTGGCCAAACAGGCCAAGAAACAAAAAGCGTCGCCCTCCCCTACAAGAAAGGAGAAGACGAGAAAGCTCCCCTTCCTGCCAGGGGACCTCATCTGCGAAGCAGATCTGCACCACGCCGCTGCCGAGCTCACGCCGCAGCAAAGAAGCGCCATCAGGCCGCTACAGCTCCTTACGAAGACCCAGGGTCTGGACACTACCAACCCGTCCAACTTCCCCGATGCCCCTTTGCTGATCACGTTCGTCAGGAAGACGAAAATTCGCCGCACGAAATCCATGTGGCGAATGATAGAAGCAGCAAAGGATGCGATCCTGGGTCTAACGTTGGTGGAAGAAGGGCACAACTCCCTCGACGATCTGAGGGATAAATGTGAAGGGAGGATCCCCATTTACGTCCACCCTTCTTTTTATAGAGCGTTAAAATTAACCTTCCCCCTGGATGTCGGGGGCATCTCCCGAGACGGCCGCGCGTCGTCAGAATTGCTCACTGGCAATATCGGGCATGCCGTCGGCATCCTCACTGACAAAGACTTTAGGCCGCTGATTGACACTGACTAGTGCAATGGCTACGACCTTGAAACTAGGAAGCTTGAACGCGAGAGGCTTGAGATCCTTAAGCAAGGCAGCCCGCATACTGGGGGATCTCAAGGCTCTTGAATTAGATGTGGCTGCGGTACAGGAAACTCACTATGTTTCGATGGACGATCACCGACTGCTGTCGGAACATTTCGATGTTTTTTCAGCTTTTGGTGACCGTTCTGCTCGGGGAGTTTCGCTGTTAGTTAGACGCACTCTGTTAGCAAGGGTAAACGTTGTTCACGCGGATGCTGATGGCAGACTGGTCGTGGCTGATGTTGCCGTGAATAGTGCCATGTTTCGAATCGTCGCGGTTTATGCGCCCAATTCCATTCGTGAGAGAGTTTCCTTTTTCCGGGGGTTGGAGGGGTTTCTCGGTGGTTCGGAGCGGCTAATCTTAGTGGGAGATTGGAATGCCATCCTTGATCCCAGGATAGATAAGGTGGGGGGACCTAGTGGGTCGGATAGGTGTGAGACAAGTCTGTCTGATCTGATGGCACAATGCGATCTGGTCGACAGATTTCGTATCGATCACCCAGGGCGGGAGATGTGGACGTGGCTCGCTAGCGGCACTTTCCATTCAAGTTCTTACTTGGATAGATTGCTAATTAGAAGAGGCAACGTAGATTATATCTCTTGTCCCACGTTCCACTGGTTAGGCCATTCTGACCACAAGTTACTTGTGGCCAGTCTGGAGTTAGGCCCTAAGACACACAAGGTAGCTAGCTACTGGAAGTTAAATACCTCCTTACTGGAGATACGTGACTTCCGGGAGCAGCTATCTCTTAACTTTCAAAAGGGATTAGTGGGGCGGTAACCGGGAGTAAGTGGTGGGTTAACGCCAAAGTTGGCATTAGGCGCTTTTCTGTTCAATATAGCCAACGCCTCGCCTTAAATAAGGCAGAAACAGAAAAGCGTTTAGAAAATAAGCTGGCCCGGGCGGTGGCTGGGGGGGATTCCCTAGGCATAGAACTAGCTAAGGGGGACCTGAAACGTGCGGCTAACGTGCGGTATGAGGGTCAAGTAGTTAGAGCTAGGCTAGATAGAGTGTCCAACGAAGCCGTGAATGTGGACGCGCAAGAGCGTAGAACTCCACTTCGTCGCAACTCGGTCGGTCTCATTCGTCAAGTCAAACACCCGGAAGGACACACCCTTGTGTCGACTCGGGAGATTTGCCGGGGATTTCGTGAACATTTCATGGAACGGTTCACCCAACTGCCCGGACTCCGCGTCGAGGAGTTTGGCAGCTATTTAGCTGGCTCGCCCCGCCTGGAGGCGGCCCGAGCGGCTAGCTGTGATGGGCGCGTTACAGAGTGTGAGGTCTTGGCTGCACTGAAGCAGGTCGGCTACGACAAATCGCCGGGACTCGATGGTTTGCCCTATGAATTGTTCTTGAGGCTGTCGCACATCTTCGTACCTATTCTGGTCAATGTGTTCAATCACTGGTTTGAACAGGGCTCTATCCCCGGTCAAGTCACCAAGGGAGTGATCACATTGCTTCAGAAAAAGGGCCAAGATGGTGGGGAATTAGACGATTACAGGCCCATAACTCTGCTAAACACAGATTTAAAGATTTTGGCCAAAGTTCTTGCAAATCGGTTGCAGCTTGTTATCGCTGAGTTGGTCGAACCTGATCAGAATTATGCTGTGAAGGGGAGATCGATTCAAAACAACTTGCATCTGATGCGCACGATCATAGAGGGATTAGAAGACGACACCGAAGCCGCGCTGATCAATTTAGATCAGTCCAAAGCTTTTGACAGGGTCGACCATCGTTTCCTGGGATCTGTTTTAGAGGCCTCCGGTTTTACACCGGACTTCCGCAGATGGATCTCCATTTTGTATCGCGGGCCGACGGCAGTGGTGCAAGTAAATGGAATGCGATCGGAGTCTTTTGCCGTCTCTCGGTCGGTACGTCAGGGATGTCCGCTGTCTCCCCTGCTTTACGTCCTTGCCTTGGAGCCTTTTCTCCGCAGGCTTAGGATCGGGGAGCCTGGACTGGCCCTACGCGGTATTGCTCTTCCTGGCGGTGCGCGAGCCAGGGTATCCGCGTATGCCGATGATGTCACCGTGTTTGTGTCGTGCTTTCGAGACATTCTCGCGGTGACTAAGGCACTCAGAAGGTACGAAAAAGTGACAGGGGCCAAAGTCAACCTTAGCAAATCCAATGGCCTAAGGTTGGCTGCCTGGAGTGGCGCGGCTGCGCTCCCGGGCCTTTTCAACTGGACTGACGGCCCGGTTCGGATCCTCGGAGTATGGTTCGGACCCGGTCTCCAGCTTGATAAGAACTGGTCGGAAGTACAGTCTAAGGTCGAAGCGTCTGTAAGGATTTGGCTTCGAAGGGGGCTTTCCCTTAAAGGTCGGGCTGAGGCGTGCGTCACGTACGTCTTTCCGCTCATCCTTTACCGATTGGCTGTACTACCTCTGCCTGCGGACCGCCGAGCGGTTTTAACGCGTCTCCTTTTCTCGCTTTTGTGGGGAAATGGGAAGCCGCTAGTCCGTAGACAGGTCTGTACTCAACGTCCTGATGTGGGAGGCTTGGGAATGCCCGACTTGGCGAGCCATTTGTATGCCGAGCGGTTATCATTCCTGAGCCGAACCTTGACAGAGGAGTCTGCGTGGGGCCCTGCGGTTGGAAGCGCTTTTCCTAACCTCATCCCTGACCACTTGGCCGAATGCCGACGTAAGCCAAGGAGTCAATCGCAGTTCTTCAACGAATGCCGAGCTGCGCTCAGAGTGCTGCCGGGGTCCAGTGACCTCGCCCGGTCTAGAAGGACATTCTATCGGGAGTTAGTGGTGGGGACCGCTTCGGATCCTCTTGGGGAGCGACTTGGATTGTCGGAGGAGGAGGCTCGCTCTCAGTGGAATTGGGCGCCAGGCAGGAGCTATCTCAATAATTCTGAGTTCTCTCTGACCTGGCGATTGGTTCGAAATGTGTTACCCCTCAATGACATACGATTCAAAATTGGTCTGGCTATGAGCCCCTTTTGCCCACGTTGCGAGGAAGATGAAATTGAAACGGCGGAACATGCCTTTTTCACCTGCTCCAAACTTCGTGAATTTTGGACGTATGTCGGCGAGGTGACGGCTCGCATCACCCCCGATCGGGTGACGTGCTTGGATTTAGCATCCGTTGTCTTCAACATGGACCCCTTGTGGCCCAGGGAGAAACGTATGGTTTTGCTCGCGATCTTAGCCGTGGCTAGACTCGTGGTGTATACTTCTCGCTTAGAGATAGGGCGTGGGGGGTGCCGCCTTCTTATTATGATTTGATTTCGTATTTTAAACACCAGCTTAAAATCAAAATCAAATCTGATAGAAGGAGGTTGCCTTCTCCACTTTTCGAAAGTAGGTGGATACACACCGCTAGCTTATGCGTGTTCACGCGGAATAGATTCGAGTTCGTGTTCCCTGCCTAGGCATGGCACACAGCGACCTTAAAAGTCTCTTTGTCGAAAAAACAACCCTTTTTTAAAAACTGACCAGCAAATTTTGGGCGCAGTCCCTATTAGCTAGTAGCGTAAATGAGCTCTTTGCCCCCAGCTTTATTTTAGGTGTCAGAACTCCTTCAGGATGCCCGCTCCCTAATTTGTTTTATATCCCCGACCCGCCATAATAGTTCTTATCCTGAAGGACACCGCACATCCCGACAAACCCATCCCTCCATTTCTTTTGCCCCCATAGAAATGCCCACTCCCAATCAGGAGCTGACTCTCTTGCTTTCGGTCTTTACCAGAAGACAGCGAGCAGCTCATACTCTAGATAGGATGGGGGGTACCTTACTAACACACCATAATTAGCATTTTCTTTGGTTCTTTATTTTTATCATCCCTTTTATTTTTATTTATTTTTGGGGGATTATTTAAGGCTTAGTTTTTTGTTCTCCCACTCCCATCATCACTCATGTAAATATTTATTGTAAATAAAATCCATTTCAACACCTGGGGATATTTTAAGTAGCTTAAGTCCATAGAGTGAATGTGGTATTGTGGTGACTGAAACTAGTTTTTAGGGTATTCATAGACCAAGTGGACGACCCCCGACCCCCATCTTCCCCCCCATACCCCTTTTTGGCCTTGTGCCACATCTGAATTTTTTGTACATGTATAAATTTTTTGGATAAATAAATTCAATTTCTCCCGCCTTTTAAAATCTTGACTCGTCTTGTATTTTTTCAGGCAACTCTTAGGCAATCACTTGTGATTGCCTAAGAGCCGGCCAGCTACTTGGGCCCCGCCCAGTTTAAAGCTAAATCATCAGGGGACTCTCTCTGTCCCCTTAGACTAGCCCCTGTTGGGCAATTTGTCCTTCCACACCCCTCTTGGGTGGCCACCCCTCTTGGGTGGTTCCATTGTTTTAATCCTTTTTGTTCCCTTCTCTTGCAGGTGTCCAACCCCCAGGCTTGACTTAAGCAGCTGGCAGGTTTCGGGTCTGACTTACGTACCTTTTGGCGACGGTCTTCCTGAATCCGAATCGGCGGGTCTCTAGCCGGGAGTTGGATGGAAGAGGGGAGGAGTGGTCCGGGCTCTGCTGCAGAGTCTTTGTCTAGCCCGGGCTCCTTTTCCGAACTGAGGCGACGGTCTCAGGTCGGGGAGGGAGCAGACCTCAAACAGTCGGACGGTCACGCCGCCTTAGGCGTCGTGCCCAGTACGTCCGCCAGTGCCGCTCCCAGCACTGAAGGTAGATCAGGGTCTGCCGCCTTAGGCGGTAGCCCTGTTAGCTTGCACGCTGCTGTCCCCGGCAGCTCCACCCAGGATAGTTCAGATCCTAGAGGTGATCTGGGTCGGTGGGAACGACTCCCCACTGCACCAATCGCTCGCCGGGCTTCAACCGTCAGCCCGCCTGGTAGTAGGCGAAAAGGCCGCCTGCCTCCAGGAGTAAGAACGACCCGGTCAGTGGAGTCCCACAAAGAAGGGGCCACCGACCCAGATCAGCCGCCAGCCCACATTGACAGGGACTCTGCTCAATGCCGCAACCTGACCCAAGAACTTTTTGGCAGTGACAGCAGCATTTGCAGCGACAGCAGTGTCTGCAGCGACCACAGCCCTGTGAGCAGTCGTGGCAGTAGCAGAGACAGCAGCATGGAAGTTCTGCAGCTGACTCCAGATGGCCCGGCCAAGGCTAGCATGCGGCAGTCAAGCCCGAGGAAGATGGGGGCTGCTCGCACTGTCACTAAAAAAGGAGCAGCGGATGTCGCTGGCAAGAGAGGAACCAAGGCGGCCACTCCGCCGGCAACAACGCCGGAAACAGCTCCAAAGGAGTGGCCGTCCCTCTCATCAACACCAGCGGAGACACCCAATTCATGGGCGATACCTCCCGGGCAGAAGACGCCGTCACCGTCGAAGACACCTACAACTCCGACGGCAACTATCACTCCTGCCCAACCATCACCAAAAGACCAGTGGGGACCCCAGTCGCAAAGAAGCCCCTCAGAATACCGTCGGTTGTTCGAGTCTACTTACAAGGAACTAACCGACGGTAGCGTTATCAAAGCAGCGCCAGGAGCGGTGGAACGACTAGCGAAGCGAATTGTTTCGCTAGTCACCATCGACTCCAGAACCAAAGGGCTGGCTGGGGTCCAGATCGAGACGGTAGGGGAGATTTTATGGTCCCTGAAAGTCCCGGCGACATATATTTGCCGTCGAGGTTTCGCAACCTGGGACCTGTTACTCCCCTCTGAACAGGAAGCAGAGAAGTTGGCCAGGACCGACCTGAGGCATAAACATCTGATCCTCAGGCCGGAGTACTTGAGCAGGAGGAGGACACTAGTCACTGTCCTCGGCGTCCCCTGCTATATTGACTCGGAGCAACTAGGTGCAGTGATGAGCCAATATGGGGACGTCGAAGCCATAATCCCGGTCCGCGGTCCCCATAACCTAATGGTAGGGGACTACAAAATTAAAATGCGTTTGGACCGGGATGGCTTCAACAAGATACCGCCACTGCTCAAGTGCGACTCCTGGTCGATGTCTATCATCGTCGAGGGCAGGAGGCCACATTGCTGGCACTGCGAGCAGAAGGGGCATATGGCGAAAGACTGCCCAAAAAAGGCGCCAATCAAGAAGACCCCTTCTGCCGCAGCCCCGGGAGGTCCAGCGGCATCAGCAGCTCCTAGAACTGAAAAGGACGAGGAGGGTTTCACCCCAGTGGTACGAAAGAACAAACCACAGAAGCCCTCCTCCAAAGTGCAGCCCTCTGAAGTAAAAGGGATGCGGGGTCCCGCTAAGTCAATGAGCGAGGATATGCCCACCGATAAGGAGCCGCAGCAAACATCTGGCACGGCAGCGGCCACCAAACGAAAAACCGAGGTTCCCCTGTCACTACCTTCGTCAACATCATCGTCCGAATCGGAAGGGGAGAAGATGGAGGGTGACGCTGGCCCGGCCCCGGCTCGAGAGACAGTGAAAAATTTCAACCGGGACAAAAAGGTGGCAAAGCGTACCGAAACCAAATCAAAAGAGGCTGGGCCCCAATCCCCCGCCCCAATGTCCGAAGAGATGACTATCTCTCCTGCTCAGTCCCCCGAATCCCCAAAACCTAAACCCACCACTGAGCAGAAATCCCCTTCCCCCACTGAAACTCCCCCAGCTAGTTCCCGCTCTCTGTCTCGAAAGGAAGAGTCGGGGACCAAAACTCCCAATGTGGCCAAACAGGCCAAGAAACAAAAAGCGTCGCCCTCCCCTACAAGAAAGGAGAAGACGAGAAAGCTCCCCTTCCTGCCAGGGGACCTCATCTGCGAAGCAGATCTGCACCACGCCGCTGCCGAGCTCACGCCGCAGCAAAGAAGCGCCATCAGGCCGCTACAGCTCCTTACGAAGACCCAGGGTCTGGACACTACCAACCCGTCCAACTTCCCCGATGCCCCTTTGCTGATCACGTTCGTCAGGAAGACGAAAATTCGCCGCACGAAATCCATGTGGCGAATGATAGAAGCAGCAAAGGATGCGATCCTGGGTCTAACGTTGGTGGAAGAAGGGCACAACTCCCTCGACGATCTGAGGGATAAATGTGAAGGGAGGATCCCCATTTACGTCCACCCTTCTTTTTATAGAGCGTTAAAATTAACCTTCCCCCTGGATGTCGGGGGCATCTCCCGAGACGGCCGCGCGTCGTCAGAATTGCTCACTGGCAATATCGAGCATGCCGTCGGCATCCTCACTGACAAAGACTTTAGGCCGCTGATTGACACTGACTAGTGCAATGGCTACGACCTTGAAACTAGGAAGCTTGAACGCGAGAGGCTTGAGATCCTTAAGCAAGGCAGCCCGCATACTGGGGGATCTCAAGGCTCTTGAATTAGATGTGGCTGCGGTACAGGAAACTCACTATGTTTCGATGGACGATCACCGACTGCTGTCGGAACATTTCGATGTTTTTTCAGCTTTTGGTGACCGTTCTGCTCGGGGAGTTTCGCTGTTAGTTAGACGCACTCTGTTAGCAAGGGTAAACGTTGTTCACGCGGATGCTGATGGCAGACTGGTCGTGGCTGATGTTGGCCGTGAATAGTGCCATGTTTCGAATCGTCGCGGTTTATGCGCCCAATTCCATTCGTGAGGGGGTTTCCTTTTTCCGGGGGTTGGAGGGATTTCTCGGTGGTTCGGAGCGGCTAATCCTAGTGGGAGATTGGAATGCCATCCTTGATCCCAGGATAGATAAGGTGGGGGGACCTAGTGGGTCGGATAGGTGTGAGACAAGTCTGTCTGATCTGATGGCACAATGCGATCTGGTCGACAGATTTCGTATCGATCACCCAGGGCGGGAGATGTGGACGTGGCTCGCTAGCGGCACTTTCCATTCAAGTTCTTACTTGGATAGATTGCTAATTAGAAGAGGCAACGTAGATTATATCTCTTGTCCCACGTTCCACTGGTTAGGCCATTCTGACCACAAGTTACTTGTGGCCAGTCTGGAGTTAGGCCCTAAGACACACAAGGTAGCTAGCTACTGGAAGTTAAATACCTCCTTACTGGAGATACGTGACTTCCGGGAGCAGCTATCTCTTAACTTTCAAAAGGGATTAGTGGGGGCGGTAACCGGGAGTAAGTGGTGGGTTAACGCCAAAGTTGGCATTAGGCGCTTTTCTGTTCAATATAGCCAACGCCTCGCCTTAAATAAGGCAGAAACAGAAAAGCGTTTAGAAAATAAGCTGGCCCGGGCGGTGGCTGGGGGGGATTCCCTAGGCATAGAACTAGCTAAGGGGGACCTGAAACGTGCGGCTAACGTGCGGTATGAGGGTCAAGTAGTTAGAGCTAGGCTAGATAGAGTGTCCAACGAAGCCGTGAATGTGGACGCGCAAGAGCGTAGAACTCCACTTCGTCGCAACTCGGTCGGTCTCATTCGTCAAGTCAAACACCCGGAAGGACACACCCTTGTGTCGACTCGGGAGATTTGCCGGGGATTTCGTGAACATTTCATGGAACGGTTCACCCAACTGCCCGGACTCCGCGTCGAGGAGTTTGGCAGCTATTTAGCTGGCTCGCCCCGCCTGGAGGCGGCCCGAGCGGCTAGCTGTGATGGGCGCGTTACAGAGTGTGAGGTCTTGGCTGCACTGAAGCAGGTCGGCTACGACAAATCGCCGGGACTCGATGGTTTGCCCTATGAATTGTTCTTGAGGCTGTCGCACATCTTCGTACCTATTCTGGTCAATGTGTTCAATCACTGGTTTGAACAGGGTTCTATCCCCGGTCAAGTCACCAAGGGAGTGATCACATTGCTTCAGAAAAAGGGCCAAGATGGTGGGGAATTAGACGATTACAGGCCCATAACTCTGCTAAACACAGATTTAAAGATTTTGGCCAAAGTTCTTGCAAATCGGTTGCAGCTTGTTATCGCTGAGTTGGTCGAACCTGATCAGAATTATGCTGTGAAGGGGAGATCGATTCAAAACAACTTGCATCTGATGCGCACGATCATAGAGGGATTAGAAGACGACACCGAAGCCGCGCTGATCAATTTAGATCAGTCCAAAGCTTTTGACAGGGTCGACCATCGTTTCCTGGGATCTGTTTTAGAGGCCTCCGGTTTTACACCGGACTTCCGCAGATGGATCTCCATTTTGTATCGCGGGCCGACGGCAGTGGTGCAAGTGAATGGAATGCGATCGGAGTCTTTTGCCGTCTCTCGGTCGGTACGTCAGGGATGTCCGCTGTCTCCCCTGCTTTACGTCCTTGCCTTGGAGCCTTTTCTCCGCAGGCTTAGGATCGGGGAGCCTGGACTGGCCCTACGCGGTATTGCTCTTCCTGGCGGTGCGCGAGCCAGGGTATCCGCGTATGCCGATGATGTCACCGTGTTTGTGTCGTGCTTTCGAGACATTCTCGCGGTGACTAAGGCACTCAGAAGGTACGAAAAAGTGACAGGGGCCAAAGTCAACCTTAGCAAATCCAATGGCCTAAGGTTGGCTGCCTGGAGTGGCGCGGCTGCGCTCCCGGGCCTTTTCAACTGGACTGACGGCCCGGTTCGGATCCTCGGCGTATGGTTCGGACCCGGTCTCCAAGCTTGATAAGAACTGGTCGGAAGTACAGTCTAAGGTCGAAGCGTCTGTAAGGATTTGGCTTCGAAGGGGGCTTTCCCTTAAAGGTCGGGCTGAGGCGTGCGTCACGTACGTCTTTCCGCTCATCCTTTACCGATTGGCTGTACTACCTCTGCCTGCGGACCGCCGAGCGGTTTTAACGCGTCTCCTTTTCTCGCTTTTGTGGGGAAATGGGAAGCCGCTAGTCCGTAGACAGGTCTGTACTCAACGTCCTGATGTGGGAGGCTTGGGAGTGCCCGACTTGGCGAGCCATTTGTATGCCGAGCGGTTATCATTCCTGAGCCGAACCTTGGCAGAGGAGTCTGCGTGGGGCCCTGCGGTTGGAAGCGCTTTTCCTAACCTCATCCCTGACCACTTGGCCGAATGCCGACGTAAGCCAAGGAGTCAATCGCAGTTCTTCAACGAATGCCGAGCTGCGCTCAGAGTGCTGCCGGGGTCCAGTGACCTCGCCCGGTCTAGAAGGACATTCTATCGGGAGTTAGTGGTGGGGACCGCTTCGGATCCTCTTGGGGAGCGACTTGGATTGTCGGAGGGGGAGGCTCGCTCTCAGTGGAATTGGGCGCCAGGCAGGAGCTATCTCAATAATTCTGAGTTCTCTCTGACCTGGCGATTGGTTCGAAATGTGTTACCCCTCAATGACATACGATTCAAAATTGGTATGGCTATCAGCCCCTTTTGCCCACGTTGCGAGGAAGATGAAATTGAAACGGCGGAACATGCCTTTTTCACCTGCTCCAAACTTCGTGAATTTTGGACGTATGTCGGCGAGGTGACGGCTCGCATCACCCCCGATCGGGTGACGTGCTTGGATTTAGCATCCGTTGTCTTCAACATGGACCCCTTGTGGCCCAGGGAGAAACGTATGGTTTTGCTCGCGATCTTAGCCGTGGCTAGACTCGTGGTGTATACTTCTCGCTTAGAGATAGGGCGTGGGGGGTGCCGCCTTCTTATTATGATTTGATTTCGTATTTTAAACACCAGCTTAAAATCAAAATCAAATCTGATAGAAGGAGGTTGCCTTCTCCACTTTTCGAAAGTAGGTGGATACACACCGCTAGCTTATGCGTGTTCACGCGGAATAGATTCGAGTTCGTGTTCCCTGCCTAGGCATGGCACACAGCGACCTTAAAGTATCTTTGTCGAAAAACAAAAATCCCCTTAAAAACTGACCAGCAAATTTTGGGCGCAGTCCCTATTAGCTAGTAGAGTAAATGAGCTCTTTGCCCCCAGTTTTATTTTAGGTGTCAGAACTCCTTCAGGATGCCCGCTCCCTAATTTGTTTTATATCCCCGACCCGCCATAATAGTTCTTATCCTGAAGGACACCGCACATCCCGACAAACCCATCCCTCCATTTCTTTTGCCCCCATAGAAACGCCCACTCCCAATTAGGAGCTGACTCTCTTGCTTTCGGTCTTTACCAGAAGACAGCGAGCAGCTCATACTCTAGATAGGATGGGGGGTACCTTACTAACACACCATAATTAGCATTTTCTTTGGTTCTTTATTTTTATCATCCCTTTTATTTTTATTTATTTTTGGGGGATTATTTAAGGCTTAGTTTTTTGTTCTCCCACTCCCATCATCACTCATGTAAATATTTATTGTAAATAAAATCCATTTCAACACCTGGGGATATTTTAAGTAGCTTAAGTCCATAGAGTGAATGTGGTATTGTGGTGACTGAAACTAGTTTCTAGGGTATTCATAGACCAAGTGGACGACCCCCGACCCCCATTTTCCCCCCCATACCCCCTTTTTGGCCTTGTGCCACATCTAATTAATGTATATTTTTTGTATATTTCTTGGATAAATAAATTCAATTTCTCCCGCCTTTTAAAATCTTGACTCGTCTTCGATTTTTTCAGGCAACTCTTAGGCAATCACCCGTGATTGCCTAAGAGCCGGCCAGCTACTTGGGCCCCGCCCAGTTTAAAGCTAAATCATCAGGGGACTCTCTCTGTCCCCTTAGACTAGCCCCTGTTGGGCAATTTGTCCTTCCACACCCCTCTTGGGTGGCCGCCCCTGTTGGGCGGTTCCATTGTATTAATCTTTTTGTTCCCTTCTCTTGCAGGTGTCCAACCCCCAGGCTTGACTTAAGCAGCTGGCAGGTTTCGGGTCTGACTCACGTACCTTTTGGCGACGGTCTTCCTGAATCCGAATCGGCGGGTCTCTAGCCGGGAGTTGGATGGAAGAGGGGAGGAGTGGTCCGGGCTCTGCTGCAGAGTCTTTGTCTAGCCCGGGCTCCTTTTCCGAACTGAGGCGACGGTCTCAGGTCGGGGAGGGAGCAGACCTCAAACAGCTGGACGGTCACGCCGCCATAGGCGTCATGCCCAGTACGTCCGCCAGTGCCGCTCCCAGCACTGAAGGTAGATCAGGGTCTGCCGCCTTAGGCGGGAGCCCTGTTAGCTTGCACGCTGCTGTCCCCGGCAGCTCCACCCAGGATAGCTCAGATCCTAGAGGTGATCTGGGTCGGTGGGAACGACTCCCCACTGCACCAATCGCTCGTCGGGCTTCAACCGTCAGCCCGCCTGGTAGTAGGTGAAAAGGCCGCCTGCCTCCAGGAGTAAGAGCGACCCGGTCAGTGGAGTCCCACAAAGAAGGGGCCACCGACCCAGATCAGCCGCCAGCCCACATTGACAGGGACTCTGCTCAATGCCGCAACCTCACCCAAGAACTTTTTGGCAGTGACAGCAGCATTTGCAGCGACAGCAGTGTCTGCAGCGACCACAGCCCTGTGAGCAGTCGTGGCAGTAGCAGAGACAGCAGCATGGAAGTTCTGCAGCTGACTCCAGATGGCCCGGCCAAGGCTAGCATGCGGCAGTCCAGGCCGAGGAAGATGGGGGCTGCTCGCACCGTCACTAAAAAAGGAGCAGCGGATGTCGCTGGCAAGAGAGGAACCAAGGCGGCCACTCCGCCGGCAACAACGCCGGAAACAGCTCCAAAGGAGTGGCCGTCCCTCTCATCAACACCAGCGGAGACACCCAATTCATGGGCGATACCTCCCGGGCAGAAGACGCCGTCACCGTCGAAGACACCTACAACTCCGACGGCAACTATCACTCCTGCCCAACCATCACCAAAAGACCAGTGGGGACCCCAGTCGCAAAGAAGCCCATCAGAATACCGTCGGTTGTTCGAGTCTAAGTACAAGGAACTAACCGACGGTAGCGTTATCAAAGCAGCACCAGGAGCGGTGGAACGGCTAGCGAAGCGAATTGTTTCGCTAGTCACCATCGACTCCAGAACCAAAGGGCTGGCTGGGGTCCAAATCGAGACAGTAGGGGAAATCCTATGGTCCCTAAAAGTCCCGGCGACATACATTTGCCGTCGAGGTTTCGCGACCTGGGACTTGTTACTCCCCTCGGAACAAGGAGCGGAGAAATTGGCCAGGGCCGACCTGAGGCATAAACATCTGATCCTCAGGCCGGAGTACTTGAGCAGGAGGAGGACACTAGTCACTGTCCTCGGCGTCCCCTGCTATATTGACTCGGAGCAACTAGGTGCAGTGATGAGCCAATATGGGGACGTCGAAGCCATAATCCCGGTCCGCGGTCCCCATAACCTAATGGTAGGGGACTACAAAATTAAAATGCGTTTGGACCGGGATGGCTTCAACAAGATACCGCCACTGCTCAAGTGCGACTCCTGGTCGATGTCTATCATCGTCGAGGGCAGGAGGCCACATTGCTGGCACTGCGAGCAGAAGGGGCATATGGCGAAAGACTGCCCAAAAAAGGCGCCAATCAAGAAGACCCCTTCTGCCGCAGCCCCGGGAGGTCCAGCGGCATCAGCAGCTCCTAGAACTGAAAAGGACGAGGAGGGTTTCACCCCAGTGGTACGAACGAACAAACCACAGAAGCCCTCCTCCAAAGTGCAGCCCTCTGAAGTAAAAGGGATGCGGGGTCCCGCTAAGTCAATGAGCGAGGATATGCCCACCGATAAGGAGCCGCAGCAAACATCTGGCACGGCAGCGGCCACCAAACGAAAAACCGAGGTTCCCCTGTCACTACCTTCGTCAACATCTTCGTCCGAATCGGAAGGGGAGAAGATGGAGGGTGACGCTGGCCCGGCCCCGGCTCGAGAGACAGTGAAAAAGTTCAACCGGGACAAAAAGGTGGCAAAGCGTACCGAAACCAAATCAAAAGAGGCTGGGCCCCAATCCCCCGCCCCAATGTCCGAAGAGATGACTATCTCTCCTGCTCAGTCCCCCGAATCCCCAAAACCTAAACCCACCACTGAGCAGAAATCCCCTTCCCCCACTGAAACTCCCCCAGCTAGTTCCCGCTCTCTGTCTCGAAAGGAAGAGTCGGGGACCAAAACTCCCAATGTGGCCAAACAGGCCAAGAAACAAAAAGCGTCGCCCTCCCCTACAAGAAAGGAGAAGACGAGAAAGCTCCCCTTCCTGCCAGGGGACCTCATCTGCGAAGCAGATCTGCACCACGCCGCTGCCGAGCTCACGCCGCAGCAGAGAAGCGCCATCAGGCCGCTGCGGCTCCTTACGAAGACCCAGGGTCTGGACACTACCAACCCGTCCAACTTCCCCGATGCCCCTTTGCTGATCACGTTCGTCAGGAAGACGAAAATTCGCCGCACGAAATCCATGTGGCGAATGATAGAAGCAGCAAAGGATGCGATCCTGGGTCTAACGTTGGTGGAAGAAGGGCACAACTCCCTCGACGATCTGAGGGATAAATGTGAAGGGAGGATCCCCATTTACGTCCACCCTTCTTTTTATAGAGCGTTAAAATTAACCTTCCCACTGGATGTCGGGGGCATCTCCCGAGACGGCCGCGCGTCGTCAGAATTGCTCACTGGCAATATCGAGCATGCCGTCGGCATCCTCACTGACAAAGACTTTAGGCCGCTGATTGACACTGACTAGTGCAATGGCTACGACCTTGAAACTAGGAAGCTTGAACGCGAGAGGCTTGAGATCCTTAAGCAAGGCAGCCCGCATACTGGGGGATCTCAAGGCTCTTGAATTAGATGTGGCTGCGGTACAGGAAACTCACTATGTTTCGATGGACGATCACCGACTGCTGTCGGAACATTTCGATGTTTTTTCAGCTTTTGGTGACCGTTCTGCTCGGGGAGTTTCGCTGTTAGTTAGACGCACTCTGTTAGCAAGGGTAAACGTTGTTCACGCGGATGCTGATGGCAGACTGGTCGTGGCTGATGTTGCCGTGAATAGTGCCATGTTTCGAATCGTCGCGGTTTATGCGCCCAATTCCATTCGTGAGAGGGTTTCCTTTTTCCGGGGGTTGGAGGGGTTTCTCGGTGGTTCGGAGCGGCTAATCCTAGTGGGAGATTGGAATGCCATCCTTGATCCCAGGATAGATAAGGTGGGGGGACCTAGTGGGTCGGATAGGTGTGAGACAAGTCTGTCTGATCTGATGGCACAATGCGATCTGGTCGACAGATTTCGTATCGATCACCCAGGGCGGGAGATGTGGACGTGGCTCGCTAGCGGCACTTTCCATTCAAGTTCTTACTTGGATAGATTGCTAATTAGAAGAGGCAACGTAGATTATATCTCTTGTCCCACGTTCCACTGGTTAGGCCATTCTGACCACAAGTTACTTGTGGCCAGTCTGGAGTTAGGCCCTAAGACACACAAGGTAGCTAGCTACTGGAAGTTAAATACCTCCTTACTGGAGATACGTGACTTCCGGGAGCAGCTATCTCTTAACTTTCAAAAGGGATTAGTGGGGGCGGTAACCGGGAGTAAGTGGTGGGTTAACGCCAAAGTTGGCATTAGGCGCTTTTCTGTTCAATATAGCCAACGCCTCGCCTTAAATAAGGCAGAAACAGAAAAGCGTTTAGAAAATAAGCTGGCCCGGGCGGTGGCTGGGGGGGATTCCCTAGGCATAGAACTAGCTAAGGGGGACCTGAAACGTGCGGCTAACGTGCGGTATGAGGGTCAAGTAGTTAGAGCTAGGCTAGATAGAGTGTCCAACGAAGCCGTGAATGTGGACGCGCAAGAGCGTAGAACTCCACTTCGTCGCAACTCGGTCGGTCTCATTCGTCAAGTCAAACACCCGGAAGGACACACCCTTGTGTCGACTCGGGAGATTTGCCGGGGATTTCGTGAACATTTCATGGAACGGTTCACCCAACTGCCCGGACTCCGCGTCGAGGAGTTTGGCAGCTATTTAGCTGGCTCGCCCCGCCTGGAGGCGGCCCGAGCGGCTAGCTGTGATGGGCGCGTTACAGAGTGTGAGGTCTTGGCTGCACTGAAGCAGGTCGGCTACGACAAATCGCCGGGACTCGATGGTTTGCCCTATGAATTGTTCTTGAGGCTGTCGCACATCTTCGTACCTATTCTGGTCAATGTGTTCAATCACTGGTTTGAACAGGGCTCTATCCCCGGTCAAGTCACCAAGGGAGTGATCACATTGCTTCAGAAAAAGGGCCAAGATGGTGGGGAATTAGACGATTACAGGCCCATAACTCTGCTAAACACAGATTTAAAGATTTTGGCCAAAGTTCTTGCAAATCGGTTGCAGCTTGTTATCGCTGAGTTGGTCGAACCTGATCAGAATTATGCTGTGAAGGGGAGATCGATTCAAAACAACTTGCATCTGATGCGCACGATCATAGAGGGATTAGAAGACGACACCGAAGCCGCGCTGATCAATTTAGATCAGTCCAAAGCTTTTGACAGGGTCGACCATCGGTTCCTGGGATCTGTTTTAGAGGCCTCCGGTTTTACACCGGACTTCCGCAGATGGATCTCCATTTTGTATCGCGGGCCGACGGCAGTGGTGCAAGTAAATGGAATGCGATCGGAGTCTTTTGCCGTCTCTCGGTCGGTACGTCAGGGATGTCCGCTGTCTCCCCTGCTTTACGTCCTTGCCTTGGAGCCTTTTCTCCGCAGGCTTAGGATCGGGGAGCCTGGACTGGCCCTACGCGGTATTGCTCTTCCTGGCGGTGCGCGAGCCAGGGTATCCGCGTATGCCGATGATGTCACCGTGTTTGTGTCGTGCTTTCGAGACATTCTCGCGGTGACTAAGGCACTCAGAAGGTACGAAAAAGTGACAGGGGCCAAAGTCAACCTTAGCAAATCCAATGGCCTAAGGTTGGCTGCCTGGAGTGGCGCGGCTGCGCTCCCGGGCCTTTTCAACTGGACTGACGGCCCGGTTCGGATCCTCGGCGTATGGTTCGGACCCGGTCTCCAGCTTGATAAGAACTGGTCGGAAGTACAGTCTAAGGTCGAAGCGTCTGTAAGGATTTGGCTTCGAAGGGGGCTTTCCCTTAAAGGTCGGGCTGAGGCGTGCGTCACGTACGTCTTTCCGCTCATCCTTTACCGATTGGCTGTACTACCTCTGCCTGCGGACCGCCGAGCGGTTTTAACGCGTCTCCTTTTCTCGCTTTTGTGGGGAAATGGGAAGCCGCTAGTCCGTAGACAGGTCTGTACTCAACGTCCTGATGTGGGAGGCTTGGGAATGCCCGACTTGGCGAGCCATTTGTATGCCGAGCGGTTATCATTCCTGAGCCGAACCTTGACAGAGGAGTCTGCGTGGGGCCCTGCGGTTGGAAGCGCTTTTCCTAACCTCATCCCTGACCACTTGGCCGAATGCCGACGTAAGCCAAGGAGTCAATCGCAGTTCTTCAACGAATGCCGAGCTGCGCTCAGAGTGCTGCCGGGGTCCAGTGACCTCGCCCGGTCTAGAAGGACATTCTATCGGGAGTTAGTGGTGGGGACCGCTTCGGATCCTCTTGGGGAGCGACTTGGATTGTCGGAGGAGGAGGCTCGCTCTCAGTGGAATTGGGCGCCAGGCAGGAGCTATCTCAATAATTCTGAGTTCTCTCTGACCTGGCGATTGGTTCGAAATGTGTTACCCCTCAATGACATACGATTCAAAATTGGTATGGCTATCAACCCCTTTTGCCCACGTTGCGAGGAAGATGAAATTGAAACGGCGGAACATGCCTTTTTCACCTGCTCCAAACTTCGTGAATTTTGGACGTATGTCGGCGAGGTGACGGCTCGCATCACCCCCGATCGGGTGACGTGCTTGGATTTAGCATCCGTTGTCTTCAACATGGACCCCTTGTGGCCCAGGGAGAAACGTATGGTTTTGCTCGCGATCTTAGCCGTGGCTAGACTCGTGGTGTATACTTCTCGATTAGAGATAGGGCGTGGGGGGTGCCGCCTTCTTATTATGATTTGATTTCGTATTTTAAACACCAGCTTAAAATCAAAATCAAATCTGATAGAAGGAGGTTGCCTTCTCCACTTTTCCAAAGTAGGTGGATACACACCGCTAGTTTATGCGTGTTCACGCGGAATAGATTCGAGTTCGTGTTCCCTGCCTAGGCATGGCACACAGCGACCTTAAAGTCTCTTTGTCGAAAAAACAACCCCTTTTTAAAAACTGACCAGAAAAATTTTTTGGCACAGTCCCTATTAGCTAGTAGAGTAAATGAGCTCTTTTGCCCCCAGCTTTATTTTAGGTGTCAGAACTCCTTCAGGATGCCCGCTCCCTAATTTATTTTATATCCCTGACCCGCCATAATAGTTCTTATCCTGAAGGACACCGCACATCCCGACAAACCCATCCCTCAATTTCTTTTGCCCCCATAGAAACGCCCACTCCCATTTAGGAGCTGACTCTCTTGCTTTCGGTCTTTACCAGAAGACAGCGAGCAGCTCATACTCTAGATAGGATGGGGGGGACCTTACTAACACACCTTAATTAGCATTTTCTTTGGTTCTTTATTTTTATCATCCCTTTTATTTTTATTTATTTTTGGGGGATTATTTAAGGCTTAGTTTTTTGTTCTCCCACTCCCATCATCACTCATGTAAATATTTTTTGTAAATAAAATCCATTTCAACACCTGGGGATATTTTAAATAGCTTAAGTCCATAGAGTGAATGTGGTATTGTGGTGACTGAAACTAGTTTCTAGGGTATTCATAGACCAAGTGGACGACCCCCGACCCATATCTTCCCCCCCCATACCCCTTTTTTGGCCTTGTGCCACATCTGAACTTTTTGTACACTGTATAAATTTTTTAGATAAATAAATTCAATTTCTCCCGCCTTTTAAAATCTTGACTCGTCTTGTATTTTTTCAGGCAACTCTTAGGCAATCACTTGTGATTGCCTAAGAGGAGACCAGCTACTTGGGCCCCGCCCAGTTTAAAGCTAAATCTTCAGGGGACTCTCTCTGTCCCCTTAGACTAGCCCCTGTTGGGCAATTTGTCCTTCCACACCCCTCTTGGGTGGCCACCCCTCTTGGGTGGTTCCATTGTTTTAACCTTTTTGTTCCCTTCTCTTGCAGGTGTCCAACCCCCAGGCTTGACTTAAGCAGCTGGCAGGTTTCGGGTCTGACTTACGTACCTTTTGGCGACGGTCTTCCTGAATCCGAATCGGCGGGTCTCTAGCCGGGAGTTGGATGGAAGAGGGGAGGAGTGGTCCGGGCTCTGCTGCAGAGTCTTTGTCTAGCCCGGGCTCCTTTTCCGAACTGAGGCGACGGTCTCAGGTCGGGGAGGGAGCAGACCTTAAACAGTTGGACGGTCACGCCGCCATAGGCGTCGTGCCCAGTACGTCCGCCAGTGCCGCTCCCAGCACTGAAGGTAGATCGGGGTCTGCCGCCTTAGGCGGGAGCCCTGTTAGCTCGCACGCTGCTGTCCCCGGCAGCTCCACTCAGGATAGCTCAGATCTTAGAGGTGATCTGGGTCGGTGGGAACGACTCCCCACTGCACCAATCGCTCGTCGGGCTTCAACCGTCAGCCCGCCTGGTAGTAGGCGAAAAGGCCGCCTGCCTCCAGGAGTAAGAGCGACCCGGTCGGTGGAGTCCCACAAAGAAGAGGCCACCGACCCAGATCAGCCGCCAGCCCACATTGACAGGGACTCTGCTCAATGCCGCAACCTGACCCAAGAACTTTTTGGCAGTGACAGCAGCATTTGCAGCGACAGCAGTGTCTGCAGCGACCACAGCCCTGTGAGCAGTCGTGGCAGTAGCAGAGACAGCAGCATGGAAGTTCTGCAGCTGACTCCAGTTGGTCCGGCCAAGGCTAGCATGCGGCAGTCCAGGCCGAGGAAGATGGGGGCTGCTCGCACTGTTTTGAAGAAAGGAGCAGCGGATGTCGCTGGCAAGAGAGGAACCAAGGCGGCCACTCCGCCGGCAACAACGCCGGAAGTAGCTCCAAAGGAGTGGCCGTCCCTCACTTCAGCACCAGCCGAAACACCCAATTCATGGGCGATACCTCCCGGGCAGAAGACGCCGTCGCCGACAAAGACACCTACGGCAACTATCACTCCTGCCCAACCATCACCAAAAGACCAGTGGGGACCCCAGTCGCAAAGAAGCCCATCAGAATACCGTCGGTTGTTCGAGTCTAAGTACAAGGAACTAACCGACGGTAGCGTTATCAAAGCAGCGCCAGGAGCGGTGGAACGGCTAGCGAAGCGAATTGTTTCGCTAGTCACCATCGACTCCAGAACCAAAGGGCTGGCTGGGGTCCAAATCGAGACAGTAGGGGAAATCCTATGGTCCCTAAAAGTCCCGGCGACATACATTTGCCGTCGAGGTTTCGCGACTTGGGACTTGTTACTCCCCTCGGAACAAGAAGCGGAGAAGTTGGCCAGGGCCGACCTGAGGCATAAACATCTGATCCTCAGGCCGGAGTACTTGAGCAGGAGGAGGACACTAGTCACTGTCCTCGGCGTCCCCTGCTATATTGACTCGGAGCAACTAGGTGCAGTGATGAGCCAATATGGGGACGTCGAAGCCATAATCCCGGTCCGCGGTCCCCATAACCTAATGGTAGGGGACTACAAAATTAAAATGCGTTTGGACCGGGATGGCTTCAACAAGATACCGCCACTGCTCAAGTGCGACTCCTGGTCGATGTCTATCATCGTCGAGGGCAGGAAGCCACATTGCTGGCACTGCGAGCAGAAGGGGCATATGGCGAAAGACTGCCCAAAAAAGGCGCCAATCAAGAAGACCCCTTCTGCCGCAGCCCCGGGAGGTCCAGCGGCATCAGCAGCTCCTAGAACTGAAAAGGACGAGGAGGGTTTCACCCCAGTGGTACGAAAGAACAAACCACAGAAGCCCTCCTCCAAAGTGCAGCCCTCTGAAGTAAAAGGGATGCGGGGTCCCGCTAAGTCAATGAGCGAGGATATGCCCACCGATAAGGAGCCGCAGCAAACATCTGGCACGGCAGCGGCCACCAAACGAAAAACCGAGGTTCCCCTGTCACTACCTTCGTCAACATCATCGTCCGAATCGGAAGGGGAGAAGATGGAGGGTGACGCTGGCCCGGCCCCGGCTCGAGAGACAGTGAAAAAGTTCAACCGGGACAAAAAGGTGGCAAAGCGTACCGAAACCAAATCAAAAGAGGCTGGGCCCCAATCCCCCGCCCCAATGTCCGAAGAGATGACTATCTCTCCTGCTCAGTCCCCCGAATCCCCAAAACCTAAACCCACCACTGAGCAGAAACCCCCTTCCCCCACTGAAACTCCCCCAGCTAGTTCCCGCTCTCTGTCTCGAAAGGAAGAGTCGGGGACCAAAACTCCCAATGTGGCCAAACAGGCCAAGAAACAAAAAGCGTCGCCCTCCCCTACAAGAAAGGAGAAGACGAGAAAGCTCCCCTTCCTGCCAGGGGACCTCATCTGCGAAGCAGATCTGCACCACGCCGCTGCCGAGCTCACGCCGCAGCAAAGAAGCGCCATCAGGCCGCTGCAGCTCCTTACGAAGACCCAGGGTCTGGACACTACCAACCCGTCCAACTTCCCCGATGCCCCTTTGCTGATCACGTTCGTCAGGAAGACGAAAATTCGCTGCACGAAATCCATGTGGCGAATGATAGAAGCAGCAAAGGATGCGATCCTGGGTCTAACGTTGGTGGAAGAAGGGCACAACTCCCTCGACGATCTGAGGGATAAATGTGAAGGGAGGATCCCCATTTACGTCCACCCTTCTTTTTATAGAGCGTTAAAATTAACCTTCCCCCTGGATGTCGGGGGCATCTCCCGAGACGGCCGCGCGTCGTCAGAATTGCTCACTGGCAATATCGGGCATGCCGTCGGCATCCTCACTGACAAAGACTTTAGGCCGCTGATTGACACTGACTAGTGCAATGGCTACGACCTTGAAACTAGGAAGCTTGAACGCGAGAGGCTTGAGATCCTTAAGCAAGGCAGCCCGCATACTGGGGGATCTCAAGGCTCTTGAATTAGATGTGGCTGCGGTACAGGAAACTCACTATGTTTCGATGGACGATCACCGACTGCTGTCGGAACATTTCGATGTTTTTTCAGCTTTTGGTGACCGTTCTGCTCGGGGAGTTTCGCTGTTAGTTAGACGCACTCTGTTAGCAAGGGTAAACGTTGTTCACGCGGATGCTGATGGCAGACTGGTCGTGGCTGATGTTGCCGTGAATAGTGCCATGTTTCGAATCGTCGCGGTTTATGCGCCCAATTCCATTCGTGAGAGGGTTTCCTTTTTCCGGGGGTTGGAGGGGTTTCTCGGTGGTTCGGAGCGGCTAATCCTAGTGGGAGATTGGAATGCCATCCTTGATCCCAGGATAGATAAGGTGGGGGGACCTAGTGGGTCGGATAGGTGTGAGACAAGTCTGTCTGATCTGATGGCACAATGCGATCTGGTCGACAGATTTCGTATCGATCACCCAGGGCGGGAGATGTGGACGTGGCTCGCTAGCGGCACTTTCCATTCAAGTTCTTACTTGGATAGATTGCTAATTAGAAGAGGCAACGTAGATTATATCTCTTGTCCCACGTTCCACTGGTTAGGCCATTCTGACCACAAGTTACTTGTGGCCAGTCTGGAGTTAGGCCCTAAGACACACAAGGTAGCTAGCTACTGGAAGTTAAATACCTCCTTACTGGAGATACGTGACTTCCGGGAGCAGCTATCTCTTAACTTTCAAAAGGGATTAGTGGGGGCGGTAACCGGGAGTAAGTGGTGGGTTAACGCCAAAGTTGGCATTAGGCGCTTTTCTGTTCAATATAGCCAACGCCTCGCCTTAAATAAGGCAGAAACAGAAAAGCGTTTAGAAAATAAGCTGGCCCGGGCGGTGGCTGGGGGGGATTCCCTAGGCATAGAACTAGCTAAGGGGGACCTGAAACGTGCGGCTAACGTGCGGTATGAGGGTCAAGTAGTTAGAGCTAGGCTAGATAGAGTGTCCAACGAAGCCGTGAATGTGGACGCGCAAGAGAGCGTAGAACTCCACTTCGTCGCAACTCGGTCGGTCTCATTCGTCAAGTCAAACACCCGGAAGGACACACCCTTGTGTCGACTCGGGAGATTTGCCGGGGATTTCGTGAACATTTCATGGAACGGTTCACCCAACTGCCCGGACTCCGCGTCGAGGAGTTTGGCAGCTATTTAGCTGGCTCGCCCCGCCTGGAGGCGGCCCGAGCGGCTAGCTGTGATGGGCGCGTTACAGAGTGTGAGGTCTTGGCTGCACTGAAGCAGGTCGGCTACGACAAATCGCCGGGACTCGATGGTTTGCCCTATGAATTGTTCTTGAGGCTGTCGCACATCTTCGTACCTATTCTGGTCAATGTGTTCAATCACTGGTTTGAACAGGGTTCTATCCCCGGTCAAGTCACCAAGGGAGTGATCACATTGCTTCAGAAAAAGGGCCAAGATGGTGGGGAATTAGACGATTACAGGCCCATAACTCTGCTAAACACAGATTTAAAGATTTTGGCCAAAGTTCTTGCAAATCGGTTGCAGCTTGTTATCGCTGAGTTGGTCGAACCTGATCAGAATTATGCTGTGAAGGGGAGATCGATTCAAAACAACTTGCATCTGATGCGCACGATCATAGAGGGATTAGAAGACGACACCGAAGCCGCGCTGATCAATTTAGATCAGTCCAAAGCTTTTGACAGGGTCGACCATCGTTTCCTGGGATCTGTTTTAGAGGCCTCCGGTTTTACACCGGACTTCCGCAGATGGATCTCCATTTTGTATCGCGGGCCGACGGCAGTGGTGCAAGTGAATGGAATGCGATCGGAGTCTTTTGCCGTCTCTCGGTCGGTACGTCAGGGATGTCCGCTGTCTCCCCTGCTTTACGTCCTTGCCTTGGAGCCTTTTCTCCGCAGGCTTAGGATCGGGGAGCCTGGACTGGCCCTACGCGGTATTGCTCTTCCTGGCGGTGCGCGAGCCAGGGTATCCGCGTATGCCGATGATGTCACCGTGTTTGTGTCGTGCTTTCGAGACATTCTCGCGGTGACTAAGGCACTCAGAAGGTACGAAAAAGTGACAGGGGCCAAAGTCAACCTTAGCAAATCCAATGGCCTAAGGTTGGCTGCCTGGAGTGGCGCGGCTGCGCTCCCGGGCCTTTTCAACTGGACTGACGGCCCGGTTCGGATCCTTGGTGTATGGTTCGGACCCGGTCTCCAGCTTGATAAGAACTGGTCGGAAGTACAGTCTAAGGTCGAAGCGTCTGTAAGGATTTGGCTTCGAAGGGGGCTTTCCCTTAAAGGTCGGGCTGAGGCGTGCGTCACGTACGTCTTTCCGCTCATCCTTTACCGATTGGCTGTACTACCTCTGCCTGCGGACCGCCGAGCGGTTTTAACGCGTCTCCTTTTCTCGCTTTTGTGGGGAAATGGAAAGCCGCTAGTCCGTAGACAGGTCTGTACTCAACGTCCTGATGTGGGAGGCTTGGGAATGCCCGACTTGGCGAGCCATTTGTATGCCGAGCGGTTATCATTCCTGAGCCGAACCTTGACAGAGGAGTCTGCGTGGGGCCCTGCGGTTGGAAGCGCTTTTCCTAACCTCATCCCTGACCACTTGGCCGAATGCCGACGTAAGCCAAGGAGTCAATCGCAGTTCTTCAACGAATGCCGAGCTGCGCTCAGAGTGCTGCCGGGGTCCAGTGACCTCGCCCGGTCTAGAAGGACATTCTATCGGGAGTTAGTGGTGGGGACCGCTTCGGATCCTCTTGGGGAGCGACTTGGATTGTCGGAGGGGGAGGCTCGCTCTCAGTGGAATTGGGCGCCAGGCAGGAGCTATCTCAATAATTCTGAGTTCTCTCTAACCTGGCGATTGGTTCGAAATGTGTTACCCCTCAATGACATACGATTCAAAATTGGTATGGCTATCAGCCCCTTTTGCCCACGTTGCGAGGAAGATGAAATTGAAACGGCGGAACATGCCTTTTTCACCTGCTCCAAACTTCGTGAATTTTGGACGTATGTCGGCGAGGTGACGGCTCGCATCACCCCCGATCGGGTGACGTGCTTGGATTTAGCATCCGTTGTCTTCAACATGGACCCCTTGTGGCCCAGGGAGAAACGTATGGTTTTGCTCGCGATCTTAGCCGTGGCTAGACTCGTGGTGTATACTTCTCGCTTAGAGATAGGGCGTGGGGGGGTGCCGCCTTCTTATTATGATTTGATTTCGTATTTTAAACACCAGCTTAAAATCAAAATCAAATCTGATAGAAGGAGGTTGCCTTCTTCACTTTTCAAAAGTAGGTGGATACACACCGCTAGTTTATGCGTGTTCACGCGGAATAGATTCGAGTTCGTGTTCCCTGCCTAGGCATGGCACACAGCGACCTTAAAGTCTCTTTGTCAGTAAAAAAATTCCCTTAAAACCTGACCAGCAAATTTTTGGCGCAGTCCCTATTAGCTAGTAGCGTAAATGAGCTCTTTTGCCCCCAGCTTTATTTTAGGTGTCAGAACTCCTTCAGTATGCCCGCTCCCTTATTTATTTTATATCCCTGACCTGCCCTAATTGTTCTTATCCTGGAGGACACCGCACATCCCGACAAACCCATCCCTCCATTTCTTTTGCCCCTATATAAAAACGCCCACTCCCAATTAGGAGCTGACTCTCTTGCTTTCGGTCTTTACCAGAAGACAGCGAGCAGCTCATACTCGAGATAGGATGGGGGGACCTTACTAACACACCTTAATTAGCATTTTCTTTGGTTCTTTATTTTTACCACCACTTTTATTTTTATTTATTTTTGGGGGATTATTTAAGGCTTAGTTTTTTGTTCTCCCACTCCCATCATCACTCATGTACACAAACAATTGTAAATAATATCCATTTCAAAACCTGGGGATATTTTAAGTAGCTTAAGTCCATAGAGTGAATGTGGTATTGTGGTGACTGAAACTAGTTTCTAGGGTATTCATAGACCAAGTGGACGACCCCCGACCCCCATCTTCCCCCCATACCCCACTTTTGGCCTTGTGCCACATCTGACTATTGTACCACAATTTTTAGATAAATAAATTCAATTCCTCCCGCCTTTTAAAATCTTGACTCGTCTTGTATTTTTTCAGGGAACTCTTAGGCAATCACTTGTGATTGCCTAAGAGGAGACCAGCTACTGTGGCCCCGCCCAGTTTAAAGCTATATCTTCAGGGGACTCTCTCTGTCCCCTTAGACTAGCCCCTGTTGGGCAATTTGTCCTTCCACACCCCTCTTGGGTGGCCACCCCTCTTGGGTGGTTCCATTGTATTAACCTGTTTGTTCCCTTCTCTTGCAGGTGTCCAACTTCCAGGCTTGACTTAAGCAGCTGGCAGGTTTCGGGTCTGACTTACGTATCTTTTGGCGACGGTCTTCCTGAATCCGAATCGGCGGGTCTTAGCCGGGAGTTGGATGGAAGAGGGGAGGAGTGGTCCGGGCTCTGCTGCAGAGTCTTTGTCTAGCCCGGGCTCCTTTTCCGAACTGAGGCGACGGTCTCAGGTCGGGGAGGGAGCAGACCTTAAACAGTTGGACGGTCACGCCGCCATAGGCGTCGTGCCCAGTACGTCCGCCAGTGCCGCTCCCAGCACTGAAGGTAGATCGGGGTCTGCCGCCTTAGGCGGGAGCCCTGTTAGCTCGCACGCTGCTGTCCCCGGCAGCTCCACTCAGGATAGCTCAGATCTTAGAGGTGATCTGGGTCGGTGGGAACGACTCCCCACTGCACCAATCGCTCGTCGGGCTTCAACCGTCAGCCCGCCTGGTAGTAGGCGAAAAGGCCGCCTGCCTCCAGGAGTAAGAGCGACCCGGTCGGTGGAGTCCCACAAAGAAGAGGCCACCGACCCAGATCAGCCGCCAGCCCACATTGACAGGGACTCTGCTCAATGCCGCAACCTGACCCAAGAACTTTTTGGCAGTGACAGCAGCATTTGCAGCGACAGCAGTGTCTGCAGCGACCACAGCCCTGTGAGCAGTCGTGGCAGTAGCAGAGACAGCAGCATGGAAGTTCTGCAGCTGACTCCAGTTGGTCCGGCCAAGGCTAGCATGCGGCAGTCCAGGCCGAGGAAGATGGGGGCTGCTCGCACTGTTTTGAAGAAAGGAGCAGCGGATGTCGCTGGCAAGAGAGGAACCAAGGCGGCCACTCCGCCGGCAACAACGCCGGAAGTAGCTCCAAAGGAGTGGCCGTCCCTCACTTCAGCACCAGCCGAAACACCCAATTCATGGGCGATACCTCCCGGGCAGAAGACGCCGTCACCGTCGAAGACACCTACAACTCCGGCGGCAACTATCACTCCTGCCCAATCAACAAAAGACCAGTGGGGACCCCAGTCGCAAAGAAGCCCCTCAGAATACCGTCGGTTGTTCGAGTCTAAGTACAAGGAGCTAACCGACGGTAGCGTTATCAAAGCAGCGCCATGAGCGGTGGAACGGCTAGCGAAGCGAATTGTTTCGCTAGTCACCATCGACTCCAGAACCAAAGGGCTGGCTGGGGTCCAAATCGAGACGGTAGGGGAGATCCTATGGTCCCTTAAAGTCCCGGCGACATATATTTGCCGTCGAGGTTTCGCAACCTGGGACCTTTTACTCCCCTCGGAACAAGAAGCGGAGAAATTGGCCAGGGCCGACCTGAGGCATAAACATCTGATCCTCAGGCCGGAGTACTTGAGCAGGAGGAGGACACTAGTCACTGTCCTCGGCGTCCCCTGCTATATTGACTCGGAGCAACTAGGTGCAGTGATGAGTCAATATGGGGACGTCGAAGCCATAATCCCGGTCCGCGGTCCCCATAACCTTATGGTGGGGGACTAAAAGATAAAAATGCGTTTGGACCGGGATGGCTTCAATAAGATACCGCCACTGCTCAAGTGCGACTCCTGGTCGATGTCGATTATCGTAGAGGGCAGGAGGCCACATTGCTGGCACTGCGAGCAGAAGGGGCATATGGCGAAAGACTGCCCGAAAAAGGCGCCAATCAAGAAGACCCCTTCTGCCGCAGCCCCGGGAGGTCTAGCGGCATCAGCAGCTCCTAAAACCGGAAAAGACGAGGAGGGTTTCACCCCAGTGATACGAAAGAGCAAACCACAGAAGCCCTCCTCCATAGTGCAGCCCTCTGAAGTAAAAGGGATGCGGGGTCCCGCTAAGTCAATGAGCGATGATATGCCCACCGATAAGGAGCCGCAGCAAACATCTGGCACGGCAGGTGCCACCAAACGGAAAACAAAGGCTCCCCTGTCACTACCTTCGTCAACATCATCGTCGTCCGACTCGGAAGGGGAGAAGATGGAGGGTGACGCTGGCCCGGCCCCGGCTCGAGAGACAGGGAAAAAGACTACCCGGGAAAGAAAGGTGGCTAAACGTGCCGACACGAAAGTAAAATAGGCTGGGCCCCAATCCCCCGCCCCAATGTCTGAAGAGATGACTATCTCTCCTGCTCAGTCCCCCGAACCCCCAAAACCTAAACCCACCACTGAGCAGAAATCCCCTTCCCCCACTAAAACTCCCCCAGCTAGTTCCCGCTCTCTGTCTCGAAAGGAAGAGTCGGGGACCAAAACTCCCAATGTGGCCAAACAGGCCAAGAAACAAAAAGCGTCGCCCTCCCCTACAAGAAAGGAGAAGACGAGAAAGCTCCCCTTCCTGCCAGGGGACCTCATCTGCGAAGCAGATCTGCACCACGCCGCTGCCGAGCTCACGCCGCAGCAAAGAAGCGCCATCAGGCCGCTGCAGCTCCTTACGAAGACCCAGGGTCTGGACACTACCAACCCGTCCAACTTCCCCGATGCCCCTTTGCTGATCACGTTCGTCAGGAAGACGAAAATTCGCCGCACGAAATCCATGTGGCGAATGATAGAAGCAGCAAAGGATGCGATCCTGGGTCTAACGTTGGTGGAAGAAGGGCACAACTCCCTCGACGATCTGAGGGATAAATGTGAAGGGAGGATCCCCATTTACGTCCACCCTTCTTTTTATAGAGCGTTAAAATTAACCTTCCCCCTGGATGTCGGGGGCATCTCCCGAGACGGCCGCGCGTCGTCAGAATTGCTCACTGGCAATATCGGGCATGCCGTCGGCATCCTCACTGACAAAGACTTTAGGCCGCTGATTGACACTGACTAGTGCAATGGCTACGACCTTGAAACTAGGAAGCTTGAACGCGAGAGGCTTGAGATCCTTAAGCAAGGCAGCCCGCATACTGGGGGATCTCAAGGCTCTTGAATTAGATGTGGCTGCGGTACAGGAAACTCACTATGTTTCGATGGACGATCACCGACTGCTGTCGGAACATTTCGATGTTTTTTCAGCTTTTGGTGACCGTTCTGCTCGGGGAGTTTCGCTGTTAGTTAGACGCACTCTGTTAGCAAGGGTAAACGTTGTTCACGCGGATGCTGATGGCAGACTGGTCGTGGCTGATGTTGCCGTGAATAGTGCCATGTTTCGAATCGTCGCGGTTTATGCGCCCAATTCCATTCGTGAGAGGGTTTCCTTTTTCCGGGGGTTGGAGGGGTTTCTCGGTGGTTCGGAGCGGCTAATCCTAGTGGGAGATTGGAATGCCATCCTTGATCCCAGGATAGATAAGGTGGGGGGACCTAGTGGGTCGGATAGGTGTGAGACAAGTCTGTCTGATCTGATGGCACAATGCGATCTGGTCGACAGATTTCGTATCGATCACCCAGGGCGGGAGATGTGGACGTGGCTCGCTAGCGGCACTTTCCATTCAAGTTCTTACTTGGATAGATTGCTAATTAGAAGAGGCAACGTAGATTATATCTCTTGTCCCACGTTCCACTGGTTAGGCCATTCTGACCACAAGTTACTTGTGGCCAGTCTGGAGTTAGGCCCTAAGACACACAAGGTAGCTAGCTACTGGAAGTTAAATACCTCCTTACTGGAGATACGTGACTTCCGGGAGCAGCTATCTCTTAACTTTCAAAAGGGATTAGTGGGGGCGGTAACCGGGAGTAAGTGGTGGGTTAACGCCAAAGTTGGCATTAGGCGCTTTTCTGTTCAATATAGCCAACGCCTCGCCTTAAATAAGGCAGAAACAGAAAAGCGTTTAGAAAATAAGCTGGCCCGGGCGGTGGCTGGGGGGGATTCCCTAGGCATAGAACTAGCTAAGGGGGACCTGAAACGTGCGGCTAACGTGCGGTATGAGGGTCAAGTAGTTAGAGCTAGGCTAGATAGAGTGTCCAACGAAGCCGTGAATGTGGACGCGCAAGAGCGTAGAACTCCACTTCGTCGCAACTCGGTCGGTCTCATTCGTCAAGTCAAACACCCGGAAGGACACACCCTTGTGTCGACTCGGGAGATTTGCCGGGGATTTCGTGAACATTTCATGGAACGGTTCACCCAACTGCCCGGACTCCGCGTCGAGGAGTTTGGCAGCTATTTAGCTGGCTCGCCCCGCCTGGAGGCGGCCCGAGCGGCTAGCTGTGATGGGCGCGTTACAGAGTGTGAGGTCTTGGCTGCACTGAAGCAGGTCGGCTACGACAAATCGCCGGGACTCGATGGTTTGCCCTATGAATTGTTCTTGAGGCTGTCGCACATCTTCGTACCTATTCTGGTCAATGTGTTCAATCACTGGTTTGAACAGGGTTCTATCCCCGGTCAAGTCACCAAGGGAGTGATCACATTGCTTCAGAAAAAGGGCCAAGATGGTGGGGAATTAGACGATTATAGGCCCATAACTCTGCTAAACACAGATTTAAAGATTTTGGCCAAAGTTCTTGCAAATCGGTTGCAGCTTGTTATCGCTGAGTTGGTCGAACCTGATCAGAATTATGCTGTGAAGGGGAGATCGATTCAAAACAACTTGCATCTGATGCGCACGATCATAGAGGGATTAGAAGACGACACCGAAGCCGCGCTGATCAATTTAGATCAGTCCAAAGCTTTTGACAGGGTCGACCATCGGTTCCTGGGGTCTGTTTTTGAGGCCTCCGGTTTTACTGGATCTCCATTTTGTATCGCGGGCCGACGGCAGTGGTGCAAGTGAATGGAATGCGATCGGAGTCTTTTGCCGTCTCTCGGTCGGTACGTCAGGGATGTCCGCTGTCTCCCCTGCTTTACGTCCTTGCCTTGGAGCCTTTTCTCCGCAGGCTTAGGATCGGGGAGCCTGGACTGGCCCTACGCGGTATTGCTCTTCCTGGCGGTGCGCGAGCCAGGGTATCCGCGTATGCCGATGATGTCACCGTGTTTGTGTCGTGCTTTCGAGACATTCTCGCGGTGACTAAGGCGCTCAGAAGGTACGAAAAAGTGACAGGGGCCAAAGTCAACCTTAGCAAATCCAATGGCCTAAGGTTGGCTGCCTGGAGTGGCGCGGCTGCGCTCCCGGGCCTTTTCAACTGGACTGACGGCCCGGTTCGGATCCTCGGCGTATGGTTCGGACCCGGTCTCCAGCTTGATAAGAACTGGTCGGAAGTACAGTCTAAGGTCGAAGCGTCTGTAAGGATTTGGCTTCGAAGGGGGCTTTCCCTTAAAGGTCGGGCTGAGGCGTGCGTCACGTACGTCTTTCCGCTCATCCTTTACCGATTGGCTGTACTACCTCTGCCTGCGGACCGCCGAGCGGTTTTAACGCGTCTCCTTTTCTCGCTTTTGTGGGGAAATGGGAAGCCGCTAGTCCGTAGACAGGTCTGTACTCAACGTCCTGATGTGGGAGGCTTGGGAATGCCCGACTTGGCGAGCCATTTGTATGCCGAGCGGTTATCATTCCTGAGCCGAACCTTGACAGGGGAGTCTGCGTGGGGCCCTGCGGTTGGAAGCGCTTTTCCTAACCTCATCCCTGACCACTTGGCCGAATGCCGACGTAAGCCAAGGAGTCAATCGCAGTTCTTCAACGAATGCCGAGCTGCGCTCAGAGTGCTGCCGGGGTCCAGTGACCTCGCCCGGTCTAGAAGGACATTCTATCGGGAGTTAGTGGTGGGGACCGCTTCGGATCCTCTTGGGGAGCGACTTGGATTGTCGGAGGGGGAGGCTCGCTCTCAGTGGAATTGGGCGCCAGGCAGGAGCTATCTCAATAATTCTGAGTTCTCTCTGACCTGGCGATTGGTTCGAAATGTGTTACCCCTCAATGACATACGATTCAAAATTGGTATGGCTATCAGCCCCTTTTGCCCACGTTGCGAGGAAGATGAAATTGAAACGGCGGAACATGCCTTTTTCACCTGCTCCAAACTTCGTGAATTTTGGACGTATGTCGGCGAGGTGACGGCTCGCATCACCCCCGATCGGGTGACGTGCTTGGATTTAGCATCCGTTGTCTTCAACATGGACCCCTTGTGGCCCAGGGAGAAACGTATGGTTTTGCTCGCGATCTTAGCCGTGGCTAGACTCGTGGTGTATACTTCTCGCTTAGAGATAGGGCGTGGGGGAGGCGCCGCCTTCTTATTATGATTTGATTTCGTATTTTAAACACCAGCTTAAAATAAAAATCAAATCTGATAGAAGGAGGTTGCCTTCTTCACTTTTCAAAAGTAGGTGGATACACACCGCTAGTTTATGCGTGTTCACGCGGAATAGATTCGAGTTCGTGTTCCCTGCCTAGGCATGGCACACAGCGACCTTAAAGTCTCTTTGTCGAAAAACAAAAATCCCCTTAAAAACTGACCAGCAAATATTTGGCGCAGTCCCTATTAGCTAGTAGCGTAAACGAGTTCTTTTGCCCCTTCAGGATGCCCGCTCCCTAATTTATTTTATATCCCTGACCTGCCCTAATTGTTCTTATCCTGGAGGACACCGCACATCCCGACAAACCCATTCCTCCATTTCTTTTGCCCCTATATAGAAACGCCCACTCCCAATTAGGAGCTGACTCTCTTGCTTTCGGTCTTTACCAGAAGACAGCGAGCAGCTCATACTCTAGATAGGATGGGGGACTTTACTAACACACCTTAATTAGCATTTTCTTTGGTTCTTTATTTTTATCATCCCTTTTATTTTTATTTATTTTGGGGGGATTATTTAAGGCTTAGTTTTTTGTTCTCCCACTCCCATCATCACTCATGTACACATCTATTGTAAATAAAATCCATTTCAAAAACTGGGGATATTTTAAAGTAGCTTAAGTCCATAGAGTGAATGTAGTATTATGGTGACTGAAACTAGTTCCTAGGGTATTTATAGACCAAGTGGACGACCCCCGACCCCCATTTTCCCCCCCATACCCCTTTTTGGCCTTGTGCCACATCTGACTATTGTACCACAATTTTTGGATAAATAAATTCAATTTCTTCCGCTTTGTTGGCTTTTTGGCTAAGATCAGAGTGTAGTATCTGTCCTCAGATAAAACATTCTCGTTTTCCCAAAGACCAGGCGTTCCGCTTACCTAGCCTTGCGGCTATGTTCAAAGCGTTTTTCTTTTTTGACCAAGCCCCTGGGGCTTTTGTCACCTTTTTGTCCCCTCTTGGGACTTTTTCTTTTCTTCTTTTCCCTGACTGTTGGGCTGACTTAAGCAGCTGGCAGGTTTCGGGGAGACTGACGAATCCGTAAAACGGTGAAGGTCTCTTCGTCTCCGAATCGGCGGGTCTAGTCCGACAGTCAGGTTCGTTCGCCCCTCTTGGGCCATTAATTATTTTTTATTCTTTCTTTCAGCGTCTGTCTGAGGTGCGCACTTAAGCAGCTGGCAGGTTTCGGGGAGACTGACGAACCCGTAAAACGGTGAAGGTCTCCTCGTCTCCGAATCGGCGGGTGTCGTGCCTCGTTCAGACCCGCTTATAGATGGAAGCCACCCGGGCTTCAAAAAACTGTGTTGTCGTTGACAACAGCGAGGAAGGTGTGACCGCGGAGGGCACCTTGTTAGATTTGGTGAATCGTACTCCTGAGTACGACCTAATGATGATGGGGATAACCGTGCCGAGCGGTTCTCCGACCTGGAAGGGGGGTTGCACACCCGAGTGCGCCCCAGTCGTGTTGGAGGGGGGTTGCACGCCCGAGTGCGCCCCGGTCGCGTTGGAGGGGGGTTGCACGCCCGAGTGCGCCCCGGTCGCGTTGGAGGGGGGTTGCACGCCCGAGTGCGCCCCGGTCGTGTTGGAGGGGGGTTGCACGCCCGAGTGCGCCCCGGTCGTAAAGGAGGGGGGTTGCACACCCGAGTGCGCCCCAGTCGTATTGGAGGGGGGTTGCACACCCGAGTGCGCCCCAGGAGGTGTTGCCTCGCCGGGCACCTCAGTTTCGGTTATGGAGGGTGTCGCACCGAGCGGCACTCCAGTCGGGTCGTTTTCTATGGCAGGGTGTAGCATGCCCGAATGCACCCAAACCATAAGTTTTGGCGAATTTAGTGATACCCCTTTCTTTAAGCAGAAGCCAGTAAGAAAGTGCCAGTCTCTAGACTTGGAGGTGGCACAGAGACAGTATAGGCCAAAGTCGTTTCTTGGGTGCTCCTCGGGGGGATCATCAACGGACAGCTCTGAGGGAGACGAGAGTAGGCCTGAAAGACCAAGAGTTAGGAAAGGGGCCAAAAAGGTCTTGCCAGAAAAGACACTTAATAAGGACTCCAAAGGAACCACATCGACGTGGGGACCCCAGGCCCAGAAGACTCCAGAGGAGTATAGGCGACTCTTCAGAGATAAATACGCCGACTTCACCGACGGAAGTACAATCAAAGTAGTCCCGGGCACTCTGGAGAGACTAAAGAGACGAATAGTCTCATTGGTTACAACTGATACAAAGACGAAGGGGCTGACTGGGGTCCCCAAGGACAAAATAATGAAAATACTTGGGGATCTGAAGATCCCAGCTACTTACGTAGTAAAGCGATCATACGCTATGTATGATATTCTGCTCCCTAACGTGGCAGAAGCCGAAAGAGTGGCGAAATGGGAGCATACGAGTAACGGGATAAAATTGACTCCCGAATATTTATCAAAGAGGAGGACAACTGTGTCAGTTCTCGGCGTCCCATGCTGTGTCGCCTTCGAACACATAGGCGCCATTATGTCACAGTATGGCGACGTTGAGGCAGTGTTCCCAGTCCGTGGTCCCCGAAATATCCAGACGGGGGACTACAAGATCCTTATGCGACTCACCCGTGAAGGATTCCGGGAGATACCGGCGCAGCTATACTGCGAAACCTGGTCGATGCCAGTGATAGTGGAGGGAAGGAGGCCGGTTTGTTGGCACTGTCAGACGTTGGGGCATATGGCAAAGGAGTGCCCCAAAAGGAACCCACCAAAGACCCCGGTGGCAGTGCCAGCAGTGACAACAAATGTCCCCAAACCAACAGAACCAACAGCACCGGAAGAAGTACTGGAAGTACCGGAAGAAGAAAAAGGTTGGAACAAGGTGGCAGCCAAGAAGGGGAAAAAGCGGACTCCAAGCACGAGCGAGAAACCCGCTAAACCACCAACCGCAACAGGAGATCAGCCTGCACCTGCGGTCAAACGGAAGTTTCAGTTCCCCTCATCAGGATCAGACGAAAATAACGACTCTGAGGAGGACATGACTGTGGAAGGAGAACCGCCGGTCCAGAAGCCCAAGAAGGACACCAGGGCAAAGAAGAGCCGAGACCAGAAAGCGACATGTCCAGACAAGGAAATCGTTCAACCACCCAAACCCCAATCTCCAGAACCCGAAGTTGTGGTTGAACAAAATACCCCTCCCCAATCCAACACCCCTGAAGAGATATCCATGGCCGTAGCATCGGCCGAGGCAGATGAACCGCCTAAAAACCCATATAAAACTGCCAAACAACCAGAGGCAGCTGTAGCCGACAAGGTAGCGGCGGAGGAAGCTGTTGCCGACAAGGTAGCGGCGGAGGAAGCTGTTGCCGACAAGGTAGCTATGGAGGAAGCTGTTTCTGACGAGGAAGTGCCGGAAGAAGTTACGGCGAAAACTGCACCCACTCCTCCACCAGTTAGACGAGAAAGATCCCGGAAGCTCCCTTTCCTGCCTGGGGGAAGAATTTGTGAGGCGGACGCAACACTTGTCCAGTCGGACCTAAGTAATAGGCAGAGGGGTTATCTGAAACAGTTAGGAGCGTTCACACATGTGAAAGGGAAAAGAGTCGATAACCCTCTGAACTTCCGGGATGCCCCAATGATAACTACCTTTATCAGGCATGATAAAGGTAGTAGGGCACGCGCCCTTTGGAGAATGGTGGAGGAGGGAAGGATAGCTATTCCGGGGGTTACCTTAGTTGACGAGGAGCATCCATCAAAAAAGAAATTGGCTTCGAAATGTCCGGGGAGGGTCCCCATTTATGTTCATCCCTCATTTTTTCGGGCTTTAAAGCTAACCTTTCCCCTGGACGTGGGAGGTCTGGCTCGAGACGGACGGATTTCGTCCGAACTGCTGACTGGCAGTCTTGGTCAGGCCTTCGGCGTCCTCACTCCCGAGGACTTTAGGCCCGTCTGCGACATATAAATAAAGGATAATGGCTTTAAACCTGGCCACATTGAATGTGAGGGGCATGAGATCTCGAAGCAAGGCTGTTCGCGTGCTGAGGGATCTCGTGGCCCTTAAGGTAGATATAGCTGCGATCGAGGAGACCCACTTCGTTTCGTATGGGGATTGTGATGTGCTGACTGACGACTATGACGTCATCTCAGCATATGGCAATGTCCGTAGTTGTGGTGTCTCTTTGCTAGTGAGACGCACTCTGTCCGCGACAGTGCGCGTTGTTCATACGGATGCGGAAGGACGGTTGGTCGTAGTCGATGTTGCCGTTGACAGCAGCAAGTTTCGGATCGTTGCGGTTTATGCGCCTAACGCTGTTGGTGAGAGGGTTTCCTTTTTTCGACGGTTGGAGACGTTTCTCGGGGGTCCGGAGCGTGTAGTATTAATGGGGGATTGGAATGCCATCCTTGACCCCAAGATAGATAAGGTCGGGGGTAATAGAGGGTCGGATAGGTGTGATAGCAGTCTGTCTGACCTGATCGCCTCATGCGATCTTGTCGACAGATTTCGCGTTGATCACCCAGGGCGGGAGATGTGGACGTGGCATACTAGCGCGGCCTTCTGTTCGAGTACTTACTTGGACAGAATGTTAGTTAGAAGAGGCGACATAGATTTCTTATCTTGTCCCACGTTCACTTGGTTAGGTCACTCGGACCATAAATTGGTTATGGCCCGTTTGAGTTTAAGCGATAGGCCTAGGTTAGCTGGATACTGGAAGTTGAATACCTCCTTACTGGAGATACGCGACTTCCGGGACAAGCTAACGTTACTACTTCAGCGGAGTTTAGTGGGGGCGGTTATCGGGAGTAGTTGGTGGGTTAAAACTAAGGCTCACGTTAGACGCTTTTGTGTCCGCTATAGCCAGCGCCTCGCTCGAGATAGGGCTAGGACACAGAAGCGTGTAGAGGATAAGATGACCCGGGCGGTGGCTGGGGGGGGATCCCCTAGAGATAGCCTTAATTAAGAGGGACCTTGGCTTGGCTAGCGAGCGATATGAAGGTCAAGTAGTTTGCGCTAGGTTAAAGAAACTCTCTAACGAAGCTGTGAACGTTGACGCTGTTGAGCGTAAGGCTTCTTTACGTCGTGGCTCGGATGGGTACATTCGGAAGGTGAAAAACCTGGAAGGACATACCCTGGTATCGACTCGTGAGATTTGCGAGGGGTTCCGCGAGCATTTGGAGGAACGTTTCACCCAACTACCCAGACTCCGCGTCCAGGAGTTTGACAGCTATTTGGCTGGCTCGCCCCGCCTAGAGGCGGCTCGAGCGGCTGGCTGTGATGGCATGGTTACAGAGGGTGAGATCATTACTGCGTTGAAGCAGGTCGGCTACAACAAATCTCCAGGACTCGATGGTCTGCCATACGAAGTTTACTTGAGGCTGTCGCCCATGTTTGTTCCTCTTCTGAAGGATGTGTTTAACCACTGGTTTGTTCAGGGCTCGATCCCTGGGCAGGTTACCAAAGGAGTGGTCACATTGTTGAAGAAGGGGGGCCAACCTGGTGGGGGAATTTAGATGATTACAGGCCCATAACTCTGCTAAACACAGAGTTAAAGATTTTGGCCCGTGTTCTTGCGAATCGTTTGCAGGTTGTTATCGCTGACTTGATCGAACCTGAGCAGAACTATGCTGTGAAGGGGAGGTCAATTCAAAACAATTTGCATCTGGTTCGCACGATCCTAGAGGGTATAGAAGACGACACTGAAGCCGCGCTGATCAATTTAGATCAGTCCAAGGCTTTCGATAGGGTCGACCATGGTTTCTTGGAATCTGTTCTAGAGGCTGCCGGTTTTAATCCGGACTTCCGCAAGTGGGTCTCGATTCTGTACCGTCTGCCGACGGTAGCGGTGCAAGTAAACGGTAGGCTTTCGGAGTCGTTCGTGGTTTCTCGTTCGGTACGTCAGGGTTGTCCGCTGTCGCCCTGCTTTATGTCCTGGCGTTGGAGCCCTTCCTTCGCAAATTAAGGGACGGGGCGGCAACACCAGTCCTGCGCGGAATCGCTATCCCTCCTCACTATGCGCGAGCCAGGGTTTCCGCGTATGCCGATGATGTCACCGTTTTTGTGTCCAGCCGTGAAGACATAGAAGCGGTGATTAAGGCGCTCGCTCGGTACGAAGAAGTGACAGGGGCCATTGTCAACCGCAGCAAGTCCAATGGCCTGCGGTTGGCTGCCTGGAGCGGAGAGACCGCACTTCCAGGTGACTTCAACTGGACCGATGGCCCGGTTCGAATCCTTGGCGTTTGGTTCGGACCGGGTCTCCAGCTGGAGAAGAATTGGTCGGAAGTACAGGCAAAGGTCGAATCGTCTGTGAGGGCTTGGATTCGAAGGAAACTTTCCTTGAAGGGGAGAGCGGAGGCGTGCGCCACTTACGTCTTTCCTCTCATCCTTTACCGACTGTCTGTACTCCCGCTGCCTGCGGACCGCCTTCTTGCTTTCACGCGCTTGCTCTTTTCACTTCTGTGGAATGGGCGGAAAGCATACGTCCGCAGACAGGTCTGTACGCAACGTCCGTGTGATGGAGGCTTGGGGATGCCTGACTTGGCAAGTCATAGACATGCTGAGAGACTGGCTTTCCTGAGTCGTACTTTGACGGAAGACGCTCCGTGGGTCCCTGCGGTTGAGGACGCCTTTCCCAACCTCATACCCGACCACTCGGTCGAAGGTCGACGTAGGCCAAGAGGAGAGTCGCTGTTCGTCACCGAATGCCGAGCCGCGCTTAAGGCGTTGCCGGGGTCCAGTGACCTTGCCCGGTCTAGGAAGAGACTGTATCGGGATCTAGTGGAGGGGTCCGCTTCGGATCCACTTGGGAGACGGCTTGGATTGTCGACGGAGGAGGCTCGCTCCCAGTGGAGTTGGGCGCCAGGCCAGAGTTATCTCAACAATTCTGAGTACTCTCTGACCTGGCGACTTGTTCGGAACGCACTGCCCCTCTATGGCAGATTATGCAGGGATGGCATAAGGGACGTCCCCTTGCGCCCGCGCTGTGAGGACAATGAGGAAGAAACGGCCGAGCACGCCTTCTTCACTTGCAGAAAATTACGTCTTCTCTGGGAGTATGTCAGAGAGGTAACGGCTCGCATCGACGCCGAGCAGCCGCTGGTCCTGGATGTAGCACTCGTCATCAACAACGTGGCGCCGCCGTGGTCTAGAGAGAAGCGAATGGTGTTTCTTGTGATCCTGGCCGTAGCTAGGTTAGTGACGTGGGTTACACGTCTAGATGAGGTTCATGGGGTTGGGTCTGTTTCGGATCGTGATCTGGTTGTTTACTTTAAGCATCAGCTTAAAGTGAAAATCAGATGCGATTGGAAACGACTACATCGCATGGAGTTCAATAGAAGATGGGTGCACAACACTAGTTTGTGCATTCGACGAGGGTCCAGGTTTGAATACGTTTTCCCGCCTTAGCATGGCGCAGACGGTACTGGGTCCTACGGAACCCAGCCCAGTATAAAACAAAATTATTTTTTATTAGCCTAGTCGAACTATAAGCTAGTAGGAGTAAATGATGTCCTGTCCCAACTTTGTTTTTTCTGCAGGCACTAGAGAGCTTCCAAAGATGCCCACTCCACATATTTATTTTGTCCCCGGCTGATGAAACCCCTTGGCAATATTATCTTGGAAGACGCCATCCATTCCCGTACCCAGATCCCGATTAATTTATTTTCAGAACGCCCCGCTTTATTCCCACTCCCATTTAGGGGTCGACCTGCTTGTTTTCGGCTTTGAGCCGGAAAACAGTGGGCGGTCCGCACTTAGCAAGAGGGTGGGGAAGGGTCCTACTAACCACCCCTTATCATTTTATTTGGTTCTTTATTTTTCTTTCTTTTTGGGTGTTTTTAATGTGTATCCCAATCCCACGTTATTTCATGGTTTCATTTATCATTTTGGGGATATTTTAAGTAGGGTTAAGCCATAGAGTGACTGTGAATTTTTTAGTGTGAATGTCTAGCTTAGGGTAGAGTAGGTTTTTGTCATTGTGCATTTTCTTTGCTTTTTGTCAAATAAAAAATATCTTTGTTTTGTCTTTCTTTGAAATAAAAAATGTCATACTGTTGTTTTTTAAATGTCACAATGACCCCCGACCCCCACCTTCCCCCCTTCCACAGTGGGCTTTTATGCCTAAGGTGGTATGCATTCTGGGAATGTAATCTTAACTCTAGGAGTTAATGTTTTCCAGGATGCATCCATCTAAATAAATTGTTGGCTTTTTGGCTAAGATCAAAGTGTAGTATCTGTTCTCGGCATTTTTGCCTTGAGATAAAGTGTATTATCTAGTCCTATCCGATGGGTGTCGATCTTACACTGTCGAATCAAAAATCAGATTATCATTTTATTTTTGAATCCCTTTTCCTTTTGTTCACTTCCTCTCCCCTAAAGTACGGCCTGATACGCGCCCACTGTCGGGATCTCTCTCTTACCGCCTAATACTCGTACTCCTCCAAATTTCTCCATAGGCGCTCACATCGACGAATGCAGGAACTTCCCCCCCAATTCGGCCTGGGGCGCTCATACTGGCGAATGCCGACACTCCTCCCCTAATTTGGCCTGAGGCGCCACACCGGCGAATGCTGAAACTCCTCCTCCCCAAATTTGGCCTGAGGCGCTAAAACCGGCGAATGCCGACATTCCCCCTCCCCAGATTTGGCCTGAGGCGCACCGAATGCCGACACTCCCCCTCGCCTCCAAATTTCGCCTGAGGCGCCCCACTGCCGATACCCCGCCCCTCCCCCAAATTTCGCCTGTGGCGCTCACACCGGTGAATGCCGGAACTCCCCCCTCCCCCAAATTCGGCATAATTTCGCCTGAGGCGCTCATACCGCCGACTGCCGACATTCCCCCTCCCTAAATTCGGCCTGAGGTGCCCCACCGCCGACTGCTGACATTCCCCCTCCCCAGATTTGACCTGAGGCGCCCCACCGCCGAATGCCGACACTCCTCCTCCCCAGATTTGGCCTGAGGCGCCCCACCGCCAAATGCCGACCCTCCCTTCCACCGCCGAATGCCGATACCGCCCCCCCTCCCCCATGTAATGCATGGGATGAGTGCATCATGACAACGGAACCGATACGACCCTACCTCAACACTTCTCAAATAAGGAGGAGATAATGGATGGGATGAGGGCATCATGACAACGGAACCGATACGACCCTACCTCAACACTTCTCAAAAAAGGAGGAGATAATGCATGGGATGAGGGCATCATGACAACGGAACCGATACGACCCTACCTCAACACTTCTAAAAAAAGGAGGAGATAATGCATGGGATGAGGGCATCATGACAACAGAACCGATACGACCCTACCTCAACACTTCTCAAAAAAGGAGGAGGTAATTCATGGGATGAGCACATCATGACAACTGAACCGATAATATTCTACATCTACACTTCTCAAAAAAGGAGGAGGTAATGCATGGAATCAGTGCATCATGACAACGGAACAGATACGACCCTACCTCAACACTTCTAAAAAAAGGAGGAGATAATGCATGGAATCAGTGCATCATGACAACGGAACCGATACTACCCTACCTCAACACTCTCAAAAAAGGAGGAGGTAATGCTCACACCAGCGAATACCGTAACCACCCCCCCCCCCAATTTGGCCTGAAAGGAGGAGGTAATTCCTATCATGATAACAGAACGGCCACAGGGAAGGAGGGGGGGGGAATATTAGCGTCTATTAATAATTAAGAAAGAAAGTGTGAGAGGGAAAAATGATAGAAAGGAAAACTGCCACTCTCTGACGTCATGATGACCTGATATAACCGGACACAATTTAGGTCAAGACCGGGTACATCCGGCAAGGGATTATGGGACAAGTGCGGATGTGATTGAGCAACCCTTGTTTCACTACACACTCTTAACGTAAGATTCCTATGTTGTTATTGATGCATCCGGACAGAAGTTATTGGATGATCTGATAGAACCGGACACAATTTAGGGCAAGACCGGGTACATCCGGCAAAGGGATTATGGGATGCTTACAGTGACTCGGCATTTTTATCGGATTAGTACATAAATACATTAGATTATTTCGAATTTACTACATATTAACGTTTAAATTTCGTGTAAAATACGAAAAAACTGCTACCTTTTGTCGGAAAGTGGTCCGGTTGACTGTCAGCGAGTGAATCGTTTGTCGTGATTTTTAGATATTATGATTCCGGGATATGTACGGTGCTAAAGATATCAACTTTTTGACATGTCGCCGCGTAGTTTTTGAGGAGTATCTGGACATACAAACAGACAAACAGACAAACATACAGACAACTGCCCTTTATATAATAGACTAGCGGGGCTACCCGGCGTTGCTCGGGGTCATTAAAACATATAATTGAAGAAAAATCGTGTGTGTAACATCTTTATATACAAACTTCTATTTCTCCCCCCCCCCACCTTCTCTATAGCCGTCTCTTTATCTTTCTACCTTTCTCTTCACTGGTCGCCGCATTTCACCGCTACTTTCTAATTTTGCCTTTTGCGAAAGCTGTTCTTTCCCCACAATTTCTCCTACGTTGCCCAGGGCAATAGTATGATATATTTCTATAAAAAGTAACACCTCTATCTGCGCCTTCTATATAGGTACTTATCTCCACCCCGGTGTTTATGCTATATACGTATCTATCATCACCCCAGTGCGCATACTATATACGTACCTATCGCCGCCCCAGTGCACATACTATATACGTACCTATCGCCGCCCCAGTTCAGATACTATTTAAGTACCTATCGCCGCCCCGTTGCGAATGCTAAATAGTACCTATCGCCGCCCCGGTGTGCATGCTACATAAGTACCTATCGCTGCCCTAGTGGGAATAATTAATATGTACATATTGCCGCATTGGTGCGAATTTCTAAATACGTACCTATCACCACTTTGGTGCGAATGCTAAATACGTACCTATCGCCAGCCAGATGCGAATGCTAAATACGTACCTATAGCCGCCCTGGTGTGAATGCTAAATACGTACCTATAGCCGCCCTGGTGCGAATGCTAAATACGTACCTATCACCACCCTGGTGCAAATGCGAAATACATACCTTTCGCCGTTCTGGTGCACGTGCTATATACGTACCTATTGCCGCCCCGGTGCACGTGCTATATATGTACTGATCGCCGCCCCGGTGCGCATGCTATGTACGTACTTATTGCTGCCCATGTGTACATGCTATATACGTAGCTATCGCCACCCCTGAATTCTGAATACGTACCTATCGCCGCCCCGGTGTGGAAGCTAAATATGTACATATCGCCGCCCCGGTACGAATGCTAAATACATACATATCGCCGCCCTAGTGTGATTTCTAAATACGTACCTATCGTGGCTCCTGTGTGAATTCTAAATACGTACCTGTCGCCGCCCCGGTGCGAATGCTAAATACATACCTATCGCCGCCCCGGTGCGAATGCTAAATACATACCTATCGCCGCCCCGGTGTGAATGCTAAATACATACCTATCGCCGCCCCGGTGTGAATGCTAAATACATACCTATCGCCGCCCCGGTGTGAATGCTAAATACGTACCTTTCGCTGCCCTGGAGGGCCTGCTATATACGTACCTACTGCTGCCCCGGTGCGCGTGCTATATATGAACCGATCGCTGCCCCAGTGCGCATGCATAATACATACCTATCACGTACTTATTGCCGCCCATGTGCACATGCTATATACGTACCTATCGCCACCGCTGAATGCTAAATAAGTACCTATCTCCGCCCAGGGATGAATGCTAAATACGTACATATTGTCGCCCAGGTGTTCATACACCATATGTACCTATCACTGCCCCAGTGCGAATACTAAATATGTACATATCGCCACCCCGGTGCGATTGCTGAATACATACCTATCGCAACCCCGGTGCGAATGCTAAATACGTAGCTATAGCCACCCCTATGCACTACTATATAGTACCTATTGCCACCCCGGTACACATACTATATATAAACCTATCGCCGACCCGGTGTGCATACTATATTCGTACCTATCGCAGCTCTGGTGCGCATACTACATACTTACCTATCTCTGCAAGGGTACACATACTATATATGTACCAATCTCCAGCCCAGTTCGCATACGTAAGAACTTATATTTATTCGACCCTGTCGTGTTAGAAAAACAAAATAGTGTTCATTTATGTATTGTCACTATCATAAATATAAATATTTTTAGTTACAAACAGAAAAAAATACATTTTTTTGCCTCCCCACAAGAGGCAAAAAAAAAGAAAAATTTTTGACGCCCTTAAACCCCCAAAATTTTATGTTCCCCCCATACATAGAAATATTTTTATTTTAAAAAAGAAAAAAAAAAAAATTTTTTAGCCCCCTCCCCCGAAATTTTTTTTTTTCATTCTCCCCATACACATAAATATTTTCAATGAAAAAGATAAAAGACAAAATAAATGTTTTGCCTCCCCCCCAATTTTTTTTATACTCCCGATGCGCATGCTATATACGTATTTATTGCCGCCCATGTGCACATGCTATATACTTCCTATCGCCACCGCTGAATGCTAAATACGTACCTATTGCTGTCGCGGTGCGAATGCTAAATAGGTTTTCAGCGTAGATGCTCTTAAAATATTATCCAAACCTATCACTACAGTAGCTCTATCTAGGACATTGAACAATTTTCTCCCGGACAACGCCGAGTACTTTAAAAATAAAAGAGGCCTCATGAGCACTACTGAAATAACTTAGGTATCCTCTCTCCTTCTGATCTGCCAAATAGTCCAAAGGGAAACGAAGATGGCATTAAAATATTTTCCAAACCTATCACTACAGTAGCTCCATTTAGGATATTGAGCACTTTTCTGCCGGACAACGCCGAGTACTTTGAAAATCAAGGAGGCCTCCTGAGCACTACTGAAATCACTCTTATCGATTCCCCCATCCTTTTCAGCATAGATGCTGTTAAAATATTATCCAAACCTATCACTACAGTAGCTCGATCAAGGACTTTTCTCCCGGACAAGGCCAAATACTTTGAAAATCAAGGAGGCCTCCTGAGCACTACTGAAATCACTTAGGTATCCCTCCTTTTGATCTGATAAATAGTCCAAAGGGGAACGAAGATGGCGTTTAAATATTTTCCAAACCTATCACTACAGTAGCTCTATCTAGGATATTGAGCACTTTTCTCCCGGACAACGCCGAGTATTTCAAAATCAAAGAGGCCTCCTGGGGACTACTGAAATAACTCTTATCGATTCCCCCATCCTTTTCAGCGTAGATGCTGTTAAAATATTATCCTAACCTATCACTACAGTAGCTCTATCTAGGACATTCAGCAATTTCTCCCGGACAACGCCGAGTACTTTGAAAATCAAGGAGGCCTCCTGAGCACTACTGAAATCACTTAGGTATCCTCTCTCCTTCTGATCTGCCAAATAGTCCAAAGGGGAACGAAGATAGCGTTAAAATATTTTCCAAACCTATCACTACAGTAGCTCTATCTAGGACATTGAGCGCTTTTCTCCCGGACAACGCTGAGTACTTTGATAACAAAGGAGGCCTCCTGAGGACTACTGAAATCACTTAGGTATCCCTCCTTTTGATCTGCCAAATAGTCCAAAGGGAAACGAAGATGGCTTTAAAATATTTTCCAAACCTATCACTACAGTAGCTCTATCTAGGACATTGAGCACTTTTCTCCCGGACAACGCCGAGTATTTGAAAATCAAAGAGGCCTCCTGAGCACTACTGAAATAACTCTTATCGATCCCCCCATCCTTTTCAGCGTAGATGCTGTTAAGATATTATGCAAACCTATCACTACAGTAGGTCTATCTAGGACATTGAGCACTTTTTTCCCGGACAACGCCGAGTACTTTGAAAATCAAAGAGGCCTCCTGAGCACTACTGAAATAACTCTTATCGATTCCCCCATCCTTTTCAGCGTAGATGCTGTTAAAATATTATCCAAACCTATCTCTACAGTAGCTCTATCTAGGACATTGAGCACTTTTTTCCCGGACAACGCCGAGTACTATGACCTGATATAACCGGACACAATTTAGGGCAAGACCGGGTACATCCAGCAAGGGATTATTGGACAGGTGCGGATGTGATTGAGCAACCCTTGTTTCACTACACACTTATAACGTAGGATTCCTATGTTGTTATTGATTTATCCGGACAGAAGTTATTGGATGATCTGATACAACCGGGCTGAATGTCGGGCAAGACCGGGTACATCCGGCAAGGGATTATGGGATGTTTACAGTGACTCTGCATTTTTATCGAATTAGTACATAAATACATTAGATTATTTCGAATTTACTACATATTAACGTTGAAAAAGTGGTGTAAAATACGAAAAAACTGCTACCTTTTGTCGGAAAGTTGATAAATAGCTGAATTTCGGATGTTTCTCGGCCTTTTGGCTAAGATCAAAGTGTAGTATCTGTTCTCGGCATTATTGCCTTGAGATCAAGTGTATATCTAGTCCTATCCGATAGGTGTCGATCTTACACTGTCGAATCAAAAATCAGATTATCATTTTATTTTTTAATCCCTTTTCCTTTAGCTCACTTCCTCTCCCCTAAAGTACCGGTTGATATACCCCCAAGGTCGGGATCTGTCTCACCGACGACTCCCCCCAAATTTCGCCTGAGGCGCTGACACCGGCGAATACCGACACTCCCCCTCCCCCAAATTTCGCCTGCCTCACCGGCGTATGCCAATACGCCCCATCCCTAAATTTCGCCTGAGGCGCCCCACAGGCGATCGTTCATACCGCCGAATGCCGACATTTCCCTCCTCCCCTCCCCAGATTGGCCTGAGCCGCCGAATGCCGACATTCCCCCTCGCCAGATTTGGCCTGAGGCGCTCACACCGGCGAATGCCGACACTCCCCCTCCCCCAAATTTCACCTGAAGCGCTCACACCGGCGAATGCCGACTCCCCCCCCCCCCGAAAGGAGGAGGGAATGCCTATCATGATAACAGAACGGCCATAGGGAGGGGGGGGATATTAGCGTCTATTAATAATTAAGAAAGAAAGTGTGGGAGTGAGCGGAAAAAAAGAGAGAAAGAAAAAAATGGTTGTAGTGTGAGTGAATTTCTTCCTGCCACTCTCTGACGTCAGAGTACCCACACATAGTTCGTGCGGTCGCACGGTACCCACACATAGTTCGTGCGGTCGCAGGGTACCCACACATACTTCGTGCGGTCGCAGGGTACCCACACATACTTCGTCCGGTCGCAGGGTACCCACACATACTTCGTACGGTCGCAGGGTACCCACACATATTCGTGCAGTCGCAGAGTACCCACACATACTTCGTGCGGTCGCAGGGTATCCACACATACTTCGTGCGGTCGCAGGGTACCTATACATACTTCGTGCGGTCGCAGGGTACCCATACATACTTCGTCCGGACGCAGGGTACCCACACATACTTCGTCCGGTCGCAGGGTACCCACACATACTTCGTGCGGTCGCAGGGTACCCACACATACTTCGTGCGGTCGCAGGGTACCCACACATACTTCGTGCGGTCGCAGGGTACCAACCCATACTTCGTCAGGCAGCAGGGTACCCACAAATACTTCGTCCGGACGCAGGGTACCTAGACATACTTCGTGCGGTCGCAGGGTACCCACACATATTTCGTTCGGTCACAGGGTACCCACACATACTTCGTGCGGTCGCAGGGTACCCACACATACTTCGTGCGGTCGCAGGGTACCCACACATACTTCGTCAGGCAGCAGGGTACCCACACGTACTTCGTGCGGTCGCAGGGTACCTACACATACTTCGTACGGTCGCAGGGTACCTACACATACTTCGTCCGGTCGCAGGGTACCCACACATACTTCGTGCGGTCGCAGGGTACCCACACATACTTCGTGGGGTCGCAGGGTACCCACACATACTTCGTCAGGTCGCAGGGTACCCACACATACCCTACCTCTACACTGCTCAAAAAAGGAGGAGGTAATGCATGGGAATAGTGCATCATGACAACGGAACCGATACGACCCTACATCTACACTTCTCAAAAAAAGAGGAGGTAATGCATGGGATGAGGGCATCATGACAACGGAACCGATACGACCCTACCTCAACACTTCTAAAAAAAGGGAGAGATAATGCATGGGATGAGGGCATCATGACAACGGAACCGATACGACCCTACCCCTACACTTCTCAAAAAAGGAGGAGGTAATTCATGGGATGAGCCTGTGGCAGAGGAGACGAGCGGGCATTGAGGAAAAGGCTAGCCTGTTTAGCTACCCCTTTTCTTTCTAGGTTCGTTCGGCTTACTCTCTCCCTTTCTTCCTTTCTTTCTTTCTTAGCTTTGTTTGACCCTTCTTTGCCTCTGGTGGTGAGACTCGCGAAATCTCGCCTAATCACGGTGGCCGGAGGTTTCTGACCAATGGGCGGCCGACAGGTCAGCTCGGCCATACGTGATCTTAAATCTATAAAGAAGGGGACGTTCCTTTCCTCTTCCTCTTTTTGCCTTCAGCGTTCTGGCCGGACGCACACAAAGAAACTCTCGTCGACAAACCCCCCCCCCCACCACCACCAGCTCGAACGAGCTGTGTGGAGGAGGGGGTGAGAAAAAGGTAATCTTATCCACATCTTTCAATTCGATGAACAATTATTCACATCCTTCAATTTGACGAACTTTTTCCTTCACACATTCACCATTTACAAATTAGCCACACAAAAGACATTCACATGCCTCGCATATATACACTTACAAGTACGAATCAAAGAACTCTATTAAACTCTATTAAATAAATTGTTTTGTTGATAAAAATGTTATTCCTTTCTTTTTTTATTAACGCCTATTCGTATATGTGTATAGCTTCCTAATTCCTTCGCTTTCTTTAAGGTAAGTTTAAATAATGTTTTCTTCCTTCATCTTGTTTGTCTTAAACTGTTTTATTTAATCCCCACGTGGTCCGATGGTGGAAGATTAATGGTGTGATAACATGCAGTTATAAAGGCATCTATCACACTACCTATGGCTGGGGGATTCATTATCGCAAAACCATTTGTCCGAAATCCTTCGCGACTGTGGTTAAAATCCAAAAACCCTTTGTTCTCCTTTTGAATCTCCCGCCATAAACACACTTCCACCCCGGCCATAATTGGTGACCTCTTCGACGTTAACACGCTAACTAAATCCTTCTACGATAACATAAATACAAATCCTTCTGATTAAATTTTAAGATACAAATAAATAAATAAAAAAAAATAAGATAACCATTTCTAAACTTAAAGACAAACAAATAAATTTAAATATTAATCTTATTTAGCGAAGGAAACTTAGAATAGAATACGGCAGTAATTAAAACAAAAATTCATATACGAAGAAAATACAAGTCTACGAATTTAACAAAAAAAAAATGAGTGTCTCACATCACAAAAAAAAAAAAAATCTCTTTCAACAAAAAAAAAAAAAAATCCTTTTCATAAAAAATACAACAAAATTCCTTTCAACAAAAAAAAAAATCCTTTTCATGAAACAATCAACAAAATTTCTTTCAACAAAAAGAAAAAATCGTTTTTCATAGAACAAACAAAATCCCTTTCAACAACAACAAAAAAACAATCCTTTTCACGAAGCAACGCAAGAATCTTGAAAAACAAAAATCATTTCTAACAAAAAAAAAAACACAAGAATATTTTATTACAAAAAAAAAAACTTCTTTCAAAAACAAATTTTAACGAAACAAAAAACAAAAAAACATCCTTTCACTGAACAAAGAAGGAAAGTGCTTTTCGCGAGACAAGGAGAGATGGGTCTACACAAAAAAAAAAAAAAAAAAAAAATCAAATCTCTCTACAAAAAACAGGAATCTTCCCACATGGCGCAAATATGCCGAACAATGAAAAATTCCCGCCAAACGCCATTTAAAAAAAAAAAAAAAAAAAAAAATGGAGCTACAATAGACAAATACAAAAAAAAAAAAAAAAAAAATTTTTAATGAAAAATTAACGACGTCAACCCGATAACCAAAAAAAAAAAAAATAATGATGATAGTCTTATCAGTCGAGGAACAATGGAAGCAACAAAAGGCGCCAAGCGTTGAATCTCCCAAGCCAAATACAGCTTCGTGTAAGAAATCTACAACCTGAGAAAATTTGTATCAGCTAAAGAATACTTGCACGAACGCGACCAAATTTCGACGCAAGCCTAAAGATTGTTTCCTAAAAATACCCAGCTTCGTCTAGAGACATTTCTTTCTCCTGATATTTCATCAGCCCAAGAATCTCTAGGTGAACGCTAAGTTCCAGCAGAAAAATACACATCCGAAAACTAAAACTACAAACAATACCAGCTTCGCGTGGCGGAAAATCTCAATGTGCACAAAACTTAAAATTTCGCCCGCGAACGCTAATTTTGCTGGAACACCCATATAACTTCAGCTTCATCCATCCCGGAATGAACGCTAAATCCTCGCTGATAAAGATTGTTGTTATATATATAAATAAATAAATACATAAAAGTAAAATTGAAATAGGATAGTGTCTATCGGGTAAGCTCCGCTTACTGGTGGGGGACTATTGTGGCAGAGGAGACGAGCGGGCATTGAGGAAAAGGCTAGCCTGTTTAGCTACCCCTTTTCTTTCTAGGTTCGTTCGGCTTACTCTCTCCCTTTCTTCCTTTCTTTCTTTCTTAGCTTTGTTTGACCCTTCTTTGCCTCTGGTGGTGAGACTCGCGAAATCTCGCCTAATCACGGTGGCCGGAGGTTTCTGACCAATGGGCGGCCGACAGGTCAGCTCGGCCATACGTGATCTTAAATCTATAAAGAAGGGGACGTTCCTTTCCTCTTCCTCTTTTTGCCTTCAGCGTTCTGGCCGGACGCACACAAAGAAACTCTCGTCGACAAACCCCCCCCCCACCACCAGCTCGAACGAGCTGTGTGGAGGAGGGGGTGAGAAAAAGGTAATCTTATCCACATCTTTCAATTCGATGAACAATTATTCACATCCTTCAATTTGACGAACTTTTTCCTTCACACATTCACCATTTACAAATTAGCCACACAAAAGACATTCACATGCCTCGCATATATACACTTACAAGTACGAATCAAAGAACTCTATTAAACTCTATTAAATAAATTGTTTTGTTGATAAAAATGTTATTCCTTTCTTTTTTTATTAACGCCTATTCGTATATGTGTATAGCTTCCTAATTCCTTCGCTTTCTTTAAGGTAAGTTTAAATAATGTTTTCTTCCTTCATCTTGTTTGTCTTAAACTGTTTTATTTAATCCCCACGTGGTCCGATGGTGGAAGATTAATGGTGTGATAACATGCAGTTATAAAGGCATCTATCACACTACCTATGGCTGGGGGATTCATTATCGCAAAACCATTTGTCCGAAATCCTTCGCGACTGTGGTTAAAATCCAAAAACCCTTTGTTCTCCTTTTGAATCTCCCGCCATAAACACACTTCCACCCCGGCCATAAGCCCATCATGATAACGGAACCGATACTATTCTACATCTACACTTCTCAAAAAAAGAGGAGGTAATGCATGGGATCAGTGCATCATGACAACGGAACCGATACTACCCTACCCCTACACTTCTCAAAAAAGGAGGAGGTAATGCTCACACGGGCGAATACCGTACCCCCCTCCCCAATTTGGCCTGAAAGGAGGAGGTAATTCCTATCATGATAACAGAACGGCCACAGGGAGGGAGGGGGGGGGGATATTATCGTCTATTAATAATTAAGAAAGAAAGTGTGAGAGGGAAAAATTCACAGAAAGGAAAACTGCCACTCTCTGACGTCATGATGACCTGATATAACCGGACACAATTTAGGGCAAGACCGGGTACATCCGGCAAGGGATTATGGGACAGGTGCGGATGTGATTGAGCAACCCTTGTTTCACTACACACTCTTAACGTAGGATTCCTATGTTGTTATTGATGCAACCGGACAGAAGTTATTGGATGATTTGATACAACCGGACACAATTTAGGGCAAGACCGGGTACATCCGGCAAGGGATTATGGGATGTTTATAGTGACACTGCATTTTTATCGTATTAGTACATAAATACATTAGATTATTTCGAATTTACTACATATTAACGTTGAAATTTCGTGTAAAATACGAAAAAACTGCTACCTTTTGTCGGAAAGTGGTCCGGTTGACTGTCAGCGAGTGAATCGTTTGTCGTGATTTTTAGATATGTACGGTGCTAAAGATATCAACTTTTTGACATGTCGTCGCGTAGTTTTTGAGGAGTATCTGGACATACAAACAGACAAACAGACAAACATACAGACAACTGCCCTTTATATAGGAGAAGAAGATAATAATAGAAGAAGAAGAAGAAGATAATAGATATCATTTTCAATTTGGCCTTTTTTTGGCCTTTTTTCTCCTAAAAGTGTAGCTTCAGTTTTCAATTTGGCCTTTTTTGGCCTTTTTTTCCGAAAAATTTGGCCTTAAACATTTATTATAGTCTAGCAACCCTGTTCCGCGGCCTTTTGGGCGCGTGCGATTTTTCATACCACATCGAGGATCCGTTCCCGACAATCAGTCCGTCAGGAACAAGACCATTGCCATCTGACGGGCTGAAGTATGGTTCTGTTAAGCTCTAGAAGGGGTTAGTTTATTGGTGATCGCCTGAGGCGCCCCCACCGAGGAATGGTCCTCTAGGGTGCTGACTTTTCAAATCCCACTTTCCGACCTTGTGTCTTTGTGGGAGGAGGATAGATTAAAAAAAGGAAAAGAAAAAGAAATCTCTAATCTTTCTAATTAGCAAAAACAAGTTAGCTTGTGTATTAATGAGTCAAACATTTATTAAAAACAAATTGCAACATTCTATTTTTTATAGCATTTTTATCACAAAACAAAAGTCAATATTTGTGGATAAACAAATTCTAGCATTTTTTGCAAATAAATTAAAAAGAAATTATTTAGAAAAAGTTTGAGTTTTTGCTGATTTGACTCTTTTTCGTCCCGGTTTCTGCGCAACATTTATCAATTTTTTTTGTGTGGCAATTTCGTCGTTTTTGGAATGTCGAGTTTTCTTTCATTTCCATAATTCTGCCATAGTGTTTGATTTATTGGTATAAAATTGCTTAAAAGACTTATAGACATTTTCTCTCAATTCATGGGTTCGCAGTATTTTTCCAATTTGATGAATTTTTCACAACATTTTATTGACTCAGCATTATTGTTAGTCCAATTGTTTTTGATTCCAAAAGGCAAACAAACATATTGTAAATTTTGTCAACCATTTCTAAAATGCTGGCGCCGGGGGCTGGGCGGCGGTGGGCGGAAAATCCATCAATCTTCATTCTATTTCGTAAGGTAAATAATTAATAAACAAAAAAATGTATTGGGGGGGATATATGTTAATACGGAAGACTATTCTGTTTATAAGTGACTACGATTGAGTCACGTGAGCCAAAATGCTGGCGCCGGGGACTGGGCGCGGTGGGCGGCGGGTAAAAAAGTGCCACCCATTGACAAGTGGCAAGTCCTGTGCGGCGACGTCGGAGGGTGACAACTTTTTTTTTTTGTTAACGGCTGACGAACACACAGACACAAACGCACGACATTACCCAAATAAGACGACGGCGTCGGCTCCGAACCGTCCCGATCGAGGAGACTCCGAAAGCGGTATTTTCAGCAATGCTCTGGAGGCTTTATCCTTAGTTTTATTGGTCTCCTGTCCAACGACCCGTGACCCTACTCTCCCTCTCTTTGATTTGGTAGATGCCGTCTTCATCAACCGTGCATGGTCCCACGCCTTGATGACGTCATCATTTTTGTGACATAGTGACATTGAGACAAACATGTAAGCAAACAAGATCCATCCTATTTCAGTCACGAAAACAATTATGCAAATAATATCAAGAAGTTTCCAAGTCAATTCATGATTGTCCCCGGTGTGGCGCCTGTTGAGGAAGTCCTGTGTGGTGGGGCCAATCGCTCCACAGTAATTAATTAGAGACTTACGTATTTTAATCTCTTGCAATCCTCGGCTGAAGCTTTTTTTTTTAACTTAGTTACCCCAAACAAGGCAAGGGGCTACTGAGAATTATGATGAAAGTTTAGGGGGGGGCATCCTAAATTGGGAGCTGTGCAGCGAGATACTTGTTCACATTAGTTTTAAATTTCAGCATGTCGGTACAGTTGGAGAAACAAGGAGCAGGGAGGTAGTTCCGAAAGCCGGCAGCATGAAGAACCTATTGGAGTAAAAAAGTCTCTCCGGCATCTGGCGGGTTGGTCGAGTGTATTTACGTCAAGGGGGCACCAGAGCAGCAAGTTCATCGGAGCACATTGAAGTACTTGTAAAACAGACACAAGGAAGCGGCGATGGGACAGGGGCTGGAGCTTGGTAAATAGTGAGGGACCTATCAAGTTGGCGACTCTTTTTTGGACCTTGTCAAGAGGGAGAGACTAGTGGATGATTCCCCAGTCCAGATGTGGCAACAATACTCAATGCATGGGCGGAGGTAGCTGCTACATGTTTACTGACGAGGGCGCAAAAATGCCATGTGCTCTGAGGAGGCCAACTGGTTCGAGGATCGATGAGAAGCTAGCCTAATTAAGTTCAGCATGGTTTCGGGCACCATTCTCAAACAACCCTAACCCTGTTTTTTTAGTAAAAAAAAAAAGTAAACACTACCAGGTCTGAAAAATATAGTCGACGTCTTTATAAACAAGTCGAAAAAGCGGCTAGCTAAAGAAAAACGATAACTCGAATTAATAACTTTCTAGTAAAAGGATTGCTAGCCTCTTGTGATAATGTTATTATTCTTATAGTTTAATTAAAAATAAGTTATTTACCCAAACTATGCCAAAAATCATTTCACTCTAACTAATTTTTGTGACTTTAAAAAATGTTGCCTGTCGACTAGCCTCATAAGATATTTTAATTTATTGAATATTGGATAATCTGGCTCCCCAAAATGGGGTAAATTAGGATTCAGAGGCTGACCAATGAGCTTCTAACGTAAGAACTGGACAAATTGTTTATATTATTAACAAAAATTCACATGGCATATATTTTTTTAACTAGGGTGAAAGTTTTGGTGGGTCATCCTAAATTGGGAGCCGTGCAGCTGTTCCACATTACGTGTCGGTACAGTCGGGGATGAGGAAGCTATCTGGGGATCTCCACAGTGAATGGATGGGATTTAGCTGATTGTCGGGTTGGTCTAGTGTATTTACGTCGAGGACGCACGTGTGAGAGAAGTTTGCTAGCACGGTAGAGAGAGCTCACCTTTTGTTCCAATTCATGCTACGTTGGACTCTCAGGTAAAACTTTTAAAAATAATCATATAATTAATGATATATATAATTAATATACCATATAAAAAATCCAGTAATAATACGTATAATATTTATATATAATTACCATACGTATATAATATTTTTTATACATTATATAATTATATATAATTAATAATATATATATATAATAAAAAATCCAATATTAACAAAGAACAAACAAAGAATGGCCCAAATCTCAAATTACCAAAATAAGCATTTCAAAAAATAAAATTAAAACAACACTTTGAAAACAACTTCAGAGAAGAAACATATATGAGTTATTAGATACGCCCACTTTTTTTGTTCCAGCTTGTTTGTCTCGTTGGTCAATTCGCTGTTGTGGAAACTCTCTTCTTGCTGACTCGTACTATATAATCTTGGTCTTTTCAAGACAATAGGCATCTCCTGTTTTTGTAATAATCATATTTCGTTTTCTTGTTAGCTCCTTGCCTTGTCTGGCGATTTCCATAAAAAAAATACTGTTGCCACATCTGGGGATGTGCAACTAAACTCAAAACACCCTTTCTACAGACGTTTCTCACAGAAGAGACGTTGCTAGTCTTTCTCTACTCCATCTTAAACTCAGCTTCAATCTCTCGCTCCATCTTGTAAAAAAACATTCACAGCCAGAACTCATCTTCCTTTCTTTTCTTCTGCATTAGACGGAATTTGCATGAAAAGAGCATCATTAGACCGCCCCATCTGTGAGCACGTTGCCACAAGATTGATTCCCTGAGGGCTATAACATGATAATCTTCAAATCTAACATTCAACTATTTTATTAGCCCTTACCCTCGAGTGGCTTTTAGCCTTGATAAGGGGTGGTTCACTAGAAAAAAACAACGTATTTATGAATGTTATTCAGTTTACAGGCTTTTTGGGAGATATATTTTTAAAAAGAATTATATGTGCCGACAGAAATGCCTGAACTGCTGTTCTCACGTTAATCGAATAAGTCACTCGTTGAATTTTCTCATCCATTTTTTTTTTTTATTCGAGAAAATATTGAATTTTACTCACGGGGGAAAATAAAATCGAATTTCCTTATTTTGGTATAAAAATCGAAATTTGGTTATATATCGAAAAAATGACATGATGATACACAAGTTATTTTAAACCCGTGGTTCAATTCTGTGAGTAAACTATTCTATAATAGAATTGAAGCAGCAAGCCCTGATTCATTCATGCAAGAGTTTTTGTAATTTTTGTATGGATGACTTTTTTGTCCTTGTATCTTAATGTGTGTGTTTATTTGTGTGCAGGGCTTTTACGGAGCCCCCCAAAAAGGAGCGCGCTCCAGGAGCACGCTCTTTTTTTGCTGGAGCAAAGTTGGGACGCCCAAAATGATCTTTTTTTGTTTAATTATTCAGCAATAAAAAGGAAAAGAAAACTGAGTTATTTTTTAAATGGGAGAAAGAACGAGAGAGTTACGCTTGTTTTTATTTTCTTATAGATTTATATGACAAGAATGTTTATTGCTGATTATTAAAAATTCATGAATTTTACGTTGGGCCGTTGGATTTTCTCTCGCCCAATGTTCGATAAAAATCAATTTTTGGGATGACAAAAAATATCAAATTGAACTTTTTATGCCACGTCGTCTTTTCGGCGACATTAAAAAAGTAAAACTTTATTATGAATCGTTCATTCTTGCGTTTTCTCAATGGGAGGTAATTCTACCCAAAAGTCGAAAACAAAAAATAAAGAATTTTATTTTTATTTTTTAATTAGTTTGTTTCGCCCTCGTACTTTTTGCCGATTTAAGGGGACCCGAAAGGCAGCGGAGAGCGGGGAAAATAACTGCGAAAGGCGGTCAATAGGAGGTAACTCTGTTCAACTATATCGGTTTGGTTAAATGGTCAATTTTGTCCTGACAAAGGAGGGCTGTTTTCTGGAGCGATTCGTCTCGCTGTGTTTAATCATTCCTCTAATAATCTCGGCGATAATGCAAACGACCCCATAAATGAGCGATGCGAACGACGAAAAAATCGCATAAATTTTTTAATTCATGTCAATTGTGTATTTTTTTAATAAAATTACGATTACCGTTGGGATTAGTCAAAAACAATTTGCTTTGTGACCTATTTACATTAAAAATAATATTTAATATTTGAAAGGAGTTTACAGCAATTTCAATTTTCTACCGACCCTGATTTTAAGATTTATTTAGCCGAACATATGGAGATCCGCTAATGCTTACTCTACCACTGAGCCTAAGTCCGAGGGTGGGGGCTTGTCAGTCGGACTTAGCGTTAGTGTTAGGGTAAGTCATTTTTTAAAACTATTATTTAAGGAATGAACAAAGATAGGTCGGTCATCTCTGCTGAACAAATGCTTTGCTGAATCTTGTTTCCCTATTTAATGCTTAACTTCTTTCTGATCATCAATACGGATTTAGACAAGCACGATCTACTGCAGGCTCCTAAATATTTAATATAATTAAATCCTTCCGCGATGGCCGTTCATCTAAGCAACAAGGTCTAAAAAGAGTCGCCAACTGCAGCCTCTGTCCCATCGCCACAATGTTGCTTCCTTGTGCCTCTGATGAACTTGCTGCTCTGGTGTCCTCACGACGTAAATTCACTAGACCAACCTGACAATCTGCTAAATCATTCACTGTGGAGGTCCTCAGATGCCGAAGAGCTATCTACTCCAAAAGCTTATTTCCTTATGTACTCTAGAACTCCCTCTCTGCTCCCTGTTTTCCTGGCGGTACTGACATGCAGAAATGTAAAACTAATGTAAACAGACATATAGCTGCACAGCTCCCAATTTAGGTTGACCCCCCCCCCCATCGAGGGTCGTGTTCGTTAAATCAGGCAATTGTTGCATGCAAAGACAGAGTAATAATTAACAAACAAAAGGAGGTAGTTCAAATAAGGTTTATTGAACGTGTGTGTGTGGATGTGGGGGGGGTGTATGTATGTGTGTCGATAGAAAACAGTTCTTGAAAAGAGTATGAGTTGTTGAACACGAGTTGACGGAGCGCTAAGAGAGTGATTTTCCGTTTACACCGGTTTTTATAATCAGAAGGGCAGATAACTCTGGTGTCGCTGTTCAGCCGACACCTAACGGCCAACCGGTGCAGTTATGTTTGAACCTTTTTTACAGTGGCGGCCTGCCTTGTTCTGGGGTGAACTGTTAAAAGAAAAAAACAAACAAAAAATTGTGTTTGGTATAAAAGTTTTCGATTTCTCGGCTATTGTTTTTTTAATTCATTTTGTTTTTGTATTTTTCTTGAAATTGAATTGTAAAAAAACATAAAATGCAAAAAGATCCAACAACAACAAAAAATGCCTTCTTCCTCGACAGAGAATCTCCACAACACACAGGTGGAAAGAGAAATCTGTCGTGCAAAGATGAGCACTTTGGAATATTACGAGCTTCAGAGGTCCAACAGATCTGGGAGAGATACTACTACTACTACTACTACTACTACTACTATCACCATCATTTTTTTAAAATTAATTGTGAAATAATTTAAATTTTTCGATTTAAAATAAAAATATGCTCTTGACTGGGGTAATTTAATTTTTGGTCCCTTTATGAGAGCTACTTGCGTTTTCTTAGAAAAAGGAGGAATAATTGCTGTTTACTGGTTCGGGATCTTGGCTAGTTTTTGATCATAGCGATTTCCATTCCTCTAACAGACTGTTTGTCTGAATCTCGGCGATAATGCAAGTTCGCCCTCGTAAACACAACCCCCCCCCCCTATATTCATATTTTGTCAAATGTTTTAATTTATTGAATAAATTGGTAATTTGCTTTACCTACTAATTTGTGACCTATTTGCGTTAAAAATTAATATTTAAAGAAAAAGTGTGGAAAACATCAGCAAGCTACCACCTCCCAAAATTCCCATTGCGGACTGAAACCACACTTGATGACCTCGCTTCCCTTATTTTGTCTTTTATAGTCCTCGCATTCCATGAGTATTGTTTGTGACAAAGGGGGAAGAATTGCTGTTCGGGTCGTCCATTGTTTCGAGCGAAAAACACAAAATTCAGGGGGAGGTAACCCAGTAATAAATCAATGGCAGTAATCAAAATACGATGAAACTGATTTTTATTTTTAATTAAAATTCTATTCGATCATTTTTCTTACTTTTTGGTGAGGATACTTATTTAAATCTGCCTTTTGTGGTATTGATAATTTAATACGGACGCTTCTCTCTGTACAAGCACTGACTTGTTTACATTTTTGTTTAATAAATACTGAATGAATTTGCGTCTTCTTTTCAGCTACAACGTAAGTACATGTTTTTTTTAAAGAGAGACCTACAGCAGAAGCACCAAAAAATCTGCCAAGAAAATTTAATGGAAAGCAAGCAGGGCATCCGATGAAACTTCCTGATGTTTCGAATATGGCCTTTTAAAATTTGTTGATTGAAAAAGATTTTTATTTTAATATTCATATTTTGCCAAATATTGAATTATGTATTTTAAAAAAATAAATTAGCGACATGAATTGCTTTAAAGGAAATACCGTTGGAAATTAGTCAAAAACAATTGATTTTTGCTTTACATACTCATTTGCGACCTATTTGCGTTAAAAAATGTTAATATTGAAAATAAGTTTCAAGCAATTTACTTCTGCTGTGTTTCACAATGACATGAAAATACACTTAATTTTACTTACGTGGTAGCTGAAAATTGGACAGAAAAAAAAATACGCAAATTCATCCAGTAAGAAATTAAAAAAACAAAACGATCTTGCGTATCTTACGTACACATTTTAGCTTACTGATTAGGCAAGGGAGATAACTTTCGAAAAAACTCAAAATATAAGTAAAATTGCTAAAATCGTTTTTACTGGATGAATTTGCGTACCACGTTCAGCCATTTTATTGGATTATTTTACTGACAGTCAGTATTTACAATAAAGTAAATTGCTTTAAACTTCTTTTAAATATTAAATATTACTTCTATAGTGAAACAAAATTGTTTTAAATACACGGAAAATCGGCAAAATTTTACACTTTGCTCCCCATTCTCTTTGTTTGTGTGTGTGCGAGTACACGTCACGTCGAAAATATTGTTTTCTATAAAAAATATTTTAGATTTTAGTGGGGTTTCCGTTTGCGTAGGACGTAACGAGTAACAATTTTTGGTGACCATTGTTGAAATACAAGAAAATGGTTACTCGTTCTGTCTTACACTATGTGACCAATAACGGTTTTTCTGATCAGGAAGTGGGTGATCATTTTACAGATGATCAGTTATATTTATATATATATATAAAGTGAACCTCCGCTCTAAGGTAAAATAATAATAATAATAATAATAATAATAATAATAATAATAATAATAATAATAATAATAATAATAATAATAATAATAATAATAATAATAAAGCAAACAAACACAACAAAAATGCCAAGTAGCTGAAAAATATGAAAGATGAACTACAGGAAATTGAAGGAACAGAAACAGAAATTAATGGCAAACTGCATACTGGTTGAAAAAATTCACGACTAGTGCAGAAACTGAGATGATGTATCGACAAAACAGAGTGGATAAACAAAGGACGCTTATACAAAAAGATGCCAAAAAAGGAACGACCCCCAAGCAACTACAGACCAATAACCCGTTTACTAACAACAATGTAGAAAAATCCTGACGGCACAACTGAGAGAACAAAATCTACCAATCCCTAAACAATCGTGGACTACTGCCCGAAGAACCCGCAAAGGGAAAAAAGAGGGACGCATGATCTGCTATATACATCAATCAAAATATCCTGAAGAAAAAATCCCTCAAGCATGGATAATTGAATGCTTAAAAATGTACAAGATATCCGACAGGATTATTAATCTTATTAAGAAAGCAAGGGAAACGTGAAGACTAGATCTGACAGCCGGAGGACAACACCTGACTGAGATAAATTTCCAAGGAAACTCTCTATCACCACTACTGTTTGATGCCGGATACAAGTTTATAGACACAGAACCAAGAGTAAACCGCCTGATGTACATGGACGACCTCTGAAACTATTTGCAAAAAGCAAAAAGGAACTGGAAAAGCTGATAAATATGACCAGAATCTTCAGTCAGGAAATTCAAATGGAATTCGGAATGGAAAAGTGTGCACTACTAGAAATGAAAAGAGGAAAACTGGAGACAACAGAGGGCACTCCCCAAACAAGAGGAGATGGAGGCACTAGGCGAACAGGAAAGTTACAAATATTTAGGATTTCTGGAAGCAGACACCATTAAATCTTTAGAAATGAAAGAGAAAATTAGAAAAGAATACTTACAAAGAACAAGAAAAGTCCTAGAAACGAAGCTATATAGCAGGAATCTAGTAAAAGGAATAAATAAACACCTGGGCAGGAGGACTAATAAGATAATAAGATGGACCATTCATAGGCTGAACTAAAAAACTCAGGCATCTTGATCATGCACAACGCACTACACCCAAAAGACGACATGGACAGACTCCACATAAAAATAAAACGAAGGGAGAAGAGGACTGGTTAGTATAGAAGACTGTGTGGAAGACTAAAAAAAGAGCTGGAGAAATACATAACTCAGAACACGGAAAAGCTAATCACTGCAGCAAGAGACCACCGAGCAACTCGGGAAGCACGACAAGAAAAACAACTACATGGACGCTTCATTATTAGACTGACAAGAAACGAAAATAGCTGTGCATGGCTAAGAAAAGGACACTTGAACAGAGAAACAGAATCTTTAGTGATAGCTGCACAGAATAATGCGATTAGGACAAACCACATTAAATCTAAAATAGATAAAACCCAGGAAAACAGTAAATGCAGACTGTGTGGAAAAAGAGACGCAACAGTAAATCATATAATAAGTAAATATAGAAAACTTGCCCAAAAAGAATACAAGAACAGACATGACTGTGTGGGAAAAGCAAGTACACTGGGAACTGTGCAAATGATTGCATTTTGAATACGCAGAAAAATGGTACAAGCCAGAAACAATAGTGGAAAACGAAAAATACAAAATCCTCTGGGATATGGAGACCGGATATTATTATAATCGACAAGAAGGAAAAATCTTGCAAAATCAGAGACTTCGCCGTTCCAGCAGGTCACAGAGTGAAGATCAAAAAGACGGAAAAACGAAGAAAATACAGGACACAAAAGAAAGTCAGTATAATACCAATAATCGTAGGAGCACTAGGAACAGTTCCAGAAAGCCTGGAGAAAGACTGGGAGAAATTGGAATCAAAGGGATCACTGAGACAATGACTGCAATGATAAATAAAAACAGCTGCAATCTTAAGGAAAATCCTCGAATGCAGAAACCAACCCGCATAAACTACACAATGGTAACCAGTCACATGGAATTTGCAGCAGGATAAAAAAAAACACATAAAGAATACCACATCACGAACCAAGGAACAGAAACTGCAAGAAACATCACATCATAAGCTCCTCCCCCCCTCCAATAAATTACACCGGCCTCAGCTGACACCACACAAAAATGAATCAATGAACAGACATTGCAAGAAAACAACACCATAAGCTTCCCCCAAAAGAAAATGGCGCCGGCCTAGGTCGAGGAGGATGAGAAGACAGAGGAGAAGCAGCACAAACCAGACCTCCACTGGAAGAGTGTGGAAAGTGCTAGGACCATGGGGAGGCTTATTGCAACTCAAATCCCAGAGAAGACCAATGGTCATTAACAACAAGAAATCAATGGTAAGCGATGCTGCAAGGTTATTTGCGATGGTTATTGAAAAGAGGTAGAGAGTACTGGAAATCTGGGGAGGCTTGTTGTCACTCAAACTCCAGGGAACATCACCAGTTGTTGTCGATGAGTAATCACTGACGATGACCTATGTGATAACTCCTAGTGAGTAATACTACTACTACTACTACTACTACTACTACTACTACTACCAATAATAATAATAATAATATATTATAGAATCTTATTTTTATTTTTCCGTTGACAGCGATGGGCAAGCTGAAAAATTAATCTTTTCTTAAAAAATTCTAAACATACTAATGCGACATTTTTCTTTAAAGAAAATGAAAGACAGTTTAGCTGTGATTCACACTATGAATTAGAAATCAAAAAATTGAAGAGTTCTATTCACTCAACTCAATCAACCAGAAGTGGCTTAGACTTTGAAAAAAAAAATCAGTTTTTTGTAAAGTCACACAAATGATAAATTTTTAAATTATACCCAACTAAAGAATGGGCAGAAGGGGATTTTGGGGAGGACTTCTGGCTTCCGGTGAAAAAATCGTGTATGGATGCCTGAAACAATTATTTTTTATTCGTATTAATTTGAGACTTTTCTTTCTTGATTGTTTTCAAAACTTAAAAAAAAATTTCATTGATCTTTTTTTTTCAACTAATAGTGAAAATATGTGTTTTTCCAAAAATACGTGAAATGTTTTTTTGCAAATATGTAGTGAAAATAATGTTTTTTGGGAAATATTTAGTGAAAATAATGTTTTTTGTGTTAGAGTTAAATGTCAAATTACAGAAATCATAATGCTTTTATTATTGTTCGTTTTTGGATAAAAACTTCTATTTCTATATATTACTTCCGGAGGCACTGAAAACAAATTCGTTCTGATTCAAACTGAAGAAGTGTCAAATTAATAATAAGAAAATAGTATGAGGTGTAAAAACAATGCATTTTAGAGGTTAAATCAAATACGAGTAAAAAAATTCAATGAAAATTTAAAAAATGTTTTGAAAACAATCAAATAAAAAACAAATAAATTCAAATAAACACTGTTATAAAGTTTTAGATTATACAAAAAAAAGAATCATCATAACCGTGCCGCCGAACTTCCGTTCTAATATGAGTCCCAAAGCAGACCAGTGTAGTGCGAAAAATGTCATCTGTATATTTTTTTCAATTTTATTATTCATTTAAACTAAAACGTTAAATTATTACTAGGCCTACCACACACATCGGATTTTTAGAAATCCATTTTTAACATGGAGAGGGCGGGTGAGCGGTGCTTTTGTTTCTGTAACTTCATCGAAATTTGTTGAGCCGTAAAATAAAAAAAAGAGGCTGGTTTTGTTACCAGAGAAAGTGGGCTTATCGCCTTTATAAAAATGAAGATAGGAAAGTTCTTTTTCCTGACACCAAAGTTATAATTGTGGGGAAAAAACAAATGTTATAATTGTTAAACTTACGCGTTCCTGCGCGGATACGATGCTCTTTTGTGAAGAGACCGTAACGAGTTCAAATATTGAAAGTTGATTTAATACAATTAATTGTTTTTTTTTGTCCTGATTTGTAAACACATACCTTTTTTTGTTTTGACGGCGGACAGAAGGATATTTTATAGAATTTTGGATTCTGTGGTCCGCTTTTAACGAGCTGTTCCTAGGGTCGTGAGATATACATAATCTCGACGCTGGATAGGACAGTTGATCGACTGTTCGGTCGTAATCAAATCTTGTTGGACAGGGTTTTCTTAGGTGTCCGGCATACAGCCGTAATAAATGTCGCTGCATTTCTTCCGCGTTAGATTTTTGATTTATGCGCGGGGATAAATTTTCTGAATATGACGGCTTGGTGAGCGGTATATTCTCAGAGGTGTCCTCTCTGGATAACCTGTTTGAAATTTACCGCGGTGTGATCCTTCATCTCCCGACGCTCGTTTTCCAACGCCGGGCGAGGCCTGTCTCCCAGAGACGTCCTCGAGGCCTGTCTCCTCAGAGACGTCCTCTCTCCACGGACCCCGAAGCTCGACTCCTGAAATTTCCTCCTCTCTTCGACTTTCCCGCTCTGTATATAACAACAGCAATCCCTCACCTGATTGGTTGAGTCTTCCGCCCACGCTAATACGTGGGCTGACTGTGTTGACAAACGTCGCCGTCTGCACCCTCTGTAATGGTTAGGAACATGTGCCGACAAGTCCCCTGCTCCCTTTTTTTATGCCTCATCGGGCGAAATATGTAGATATAACAGTAACAAAATAAAAATAAACCGAAAAATAAAATATTGTATTTTGGGGGTGGGGATATAACACCGAAAAGTACACAATATATTTAAATCGAGAGCAGAGGAATGTGCGGAATATCCATCAACGTTAATTCTATTTCTGCGAAAAAAATGTATTCGGGGGGGGGGGGGGGGATAAAATCACAATTATCTGCTTATTTTTCATGATGAAGACTATTCTCTATTTTGAAATGACTCCGATTGAGTCACGTGAGCCAAATTCCCGGCGGCGGCCGGTGGAGGGTGTGGCTGGGTGGAAAAATGCTGGCGACTGTGAATGTTTTTTTTTTTTGTTTTTAGTTGAGTTTTAATTTTATTTATTTATTTATTTAATTTTTCATGCGGATTATAAATTTACTTTTCATGTAGCTTTTCGAGGATCAAAGTGTAGTATCCAGTTCGATCTGGGGTAGCGGGGCATCCTCCCAGGTATTACATGTTGACACTTTTCATTTTGTATGTATGAGAAACCTCCCATTGACCGCCCTTTTTCAAGAAAACGCAAGAATGAACGATTTTTTGAACGTTATACAAACCGCAGCATTTAATTGTTCTGATGGCATTCCAGAAAGGTTCACTGCCGTGCTGACTTCCGATAAATTTCAACTGCGGATGATCAGAAATTATAAAAACAACAACTTTTTTCAATTCATATTAAGTTGAGACTTCACAAATACATTTTATTAATAATGTAATCGTTTGAAATAAATAGAAAAAATATGATTTCGGAAAAACGGCACTGAATCAAGCAAAATTATTTCGGCCATATTCTTTAATAATACGGTTTAATTATTCTTTTTAAATGCTTTAAATTATGTTGTTGTTTCACAAAATACAAAAGACATTTTTAAACTTGTTTGTTTATTTATTTTTGTTACTAAATTGTTCTAAAACATTTGCTTTAAAATAACTATTAAAATACTAAGCTTATTTTATTAGATTTTCATAAAAAATCAAAACACATTGTGTTGCTGTTTCACAAAAATACAAGATATTTCAAAACTTTTTTGATTTTTTTAATTAAAGATCTGGTATTATATTTTCATAAAAAAACAACATATAATTTGTTTTGTTAACAACTTATTTTATAATAATAAAAATACAATTCTAAATTTTCCGTAAAAAAAAGTTGGTTTTTTATCATTTCTGATATCGATACTTGAAAATTACTGAAGAATGAACCGGAAGTCACCTTTTTCTGGAATGACGTTTTTATTTATTTGTGAACTCGAAGAAAATCTTAAATTATTTTTAGTTGTTATTGTCACAAAATATTTGTATTTTATACCTCAGGAAACGAAAATTTACGTATAATCCTATACTTCGTCCGGCCTAATAATAACTCTCAAAATATTAGCGATATTTTGTCAAATATTATCTTACGGTCTTACACACTTAAAGTAACATCCCAACACATAGAGATCCTTTGACGCCCACCCTTATCCTTCGACCATTCATTGGCAGAATAAAACGTTTATGAAAGAACATTTTCATTATGGAGCGCTGAAAAAGAGCCGCTCCTTTTTTATAGGAGTTGGAGCAGGTGCAGCTCCTTTTTAAAAATGGAGAGCGTGAGAGAAGCCAGCTCCAATTTTGGGCGTTGGAGCCGGAGCGGGAACAGCTCCAAAAGTAGTGGAGCGCGTAAAGCCCTATATATATATATATATATATATATATATATATATATATATATATATCTTTTTTCATCCGATTTATTCTTAAACAGGTGGGGCCTGCCTGCCTTTCATGATGTCCCTGCTTCGCCCAGGTGCTCTGTTGTCAGTGTTCCTAAAAACTCTTCCTACATCATTTTATTTTAAAATTGTGTACCTATATCCTGTTTCCAACGTAAATTTTATTTTTCTACAATTTTTCACACCCCAAGCGACAACATATCCACGCGCAACGACTGCCATGTCTGGTTCACCTATTTATTCGTCAGTGTCAACAACTGAAATTACCTCTGTACGATCTCGTTAAGTTCACGTACCTTTGCTCTCATTGCGTGGGTTATATTGGTACCTGGGTAAACAATTCACTCGGACTAGTCCTATTCTTGTGACGTTCGATATCGATACGCCTTCTGTGCCTGCATGTGATAGTAACCCTTCTCTATCGCTTTCAATTTTTTAGTGATTATTCTCACATCGCTCTCTGACTTTGTCCCAAACAGCACACTTCATGTCTCTCCCACTATCGATAATACTGATCTCTCCTGCCTCGTCTGCATTGACTCTATCCCTCTTAGGTAGGATTTCATATAGGTCCATTCGTCTGTCCTTTCGACAAGAGCATCACAATCGAACACATTTCTTCTGGTTGTGCGAATATTTATCGATTCATTCAACTCTCACTCACCTCCCCGTTCAATCGTTTCAGCAAAAGCTTGTACGGCTGTAGATCTACCACTAGCATGATCAACCATTTGAATCTAGCCACGACGACCCCCATCGGTCCAAGTTCTCTCTGTATCCTTATCTATCCGTTTCCAAGAGAATGGTCCGCGCTACAACCACCAGACACGACGGAGCTAACAGATGCGATACGGCCCAACTCCGGCTGTCCCCAAGTCTCTGACCATCTTTTTTACTTGGCCTTCCTGCTATTCTGTTGTGGGACGTTTTTGCCCACCTCAATCGTAACTTAAGGGGGAATTCTTCCAGATTTTAGTTACCCTATATATCCTCTCTTCGTAGAGTTGGGCCAGACTCGGATGTCATTGCCTCTTGCGGTGCCTCAGCGTCAGGAGGAGGTACGCTAAAGTTCAGTGTCCTTCGATCTCCTGCTGCCTTCATGTCCGAACTGACGCAGTTCGGCCCAAACGAGCGGGTTCGGCGCCCCCTTGTTCTCGTTCGGGGCTCTGGACTCGCTCTGCTCCCCACCATTCTCTCTCTACATATACCTTTCTTTTCATTCTCGCTCCCCTTCACGCGTCCCCTAGTCTTATGCTGTTTCTTACCAACTCTTGGGGTCTCAGTGTGGTGAGCGGGTGACCTCTCTTAAGACCTTTCTCCGGGTTTCCATGTCATCCAACCCGTCCATAAAGGCATACACCAGGATGGTCTGGATGGGCCTCGTCTGGGAAGGCCAAAGCTGCTAACCTTCTGGATACGCACGACCAACTCGTCGAGTCTCTCTCCTTCGGTTAGCTTCAGCAACAGAGTCAATCTCGGTCCACTCGCTGGCGTATCGAAAAGCTCCGTCCAAGCTATATCCGGGTTCTCCCTGTGTAAATCTCACTAATGAACTCTGAGACTGGACCTGCCGCTCCACCAGGGGTCCCATGATATTCCAAACCTCTTCGCCAACCAGTCGTGTTGTCCTGCAGCATTTCACTTATACAGGGTTATCCGTATTCCCCTATGGACCTTTCTATTTTCCTTACTACTATTTTTAAGGTGCTATTTTCTGCCCCCCTCCTTGTCCCAGCAGTATCTTCTTCTTAACAAAACTAATCGTCAATTTTGTGCAAAGTTAAAAACAAGAAAAAAACTGAGCAAAAGCAAAATGACAAGAGAACCAAACAGTTACTTGCCCATTCTTAGGAAATAATAGGTGAGATAACTCTAATTTACTCTGTTTATATAATTGTGTTATCAGTCGTTTTAGGACAATTACTGTGTGCAGTTGTATAATCTTATAACCATACAGGAGTACTAGTTTTATATAATAAGTAGTAACACGGGGAAGATAACTCTAATTGACTCTCGTTAAGACAATCACTGTGTTTGCAGTTGTATAATGATACAGGGGAGATAACTCGTATTTACTCTGTTTAGGAAAATCACTGTTTTATTATTATACAGGGAAAATACCTATAATTTTCTTCTGTTTCGAACGAGTAAAATAACTCTAATTAGATGATAGATCGCAGAATTACTGTGTTTTTCAGTTGATATATATATGAGTCGATCACTGCTTCATATGCTTGTATTTACTATGTAAAATCTGCGAAGTAATCAAGGGAAATTCTTATATTTTATATATGAATCTAATTATACTTCATGTGCTTTGTAGTAACAGTGTTAAGCTGTGAACTTATTAAGGCAAATAACTCTGATTTACTGTTGATAATATGAATCCACTTATGCTGCATACACTTGTATTCTGTTGATATATGTATCACCTAACAATTCACATGCTTGCATTTACAGTAAGAGAGAAATCACTGAGTTACTGTTGATAATAAACTAATGCTTCACGCAGTTGATATATGAATCAACTTATTACTGAATATACTTGTTGTATTAACAGTGTTTCTGATTAACTAACTAATGCTTTACGTATTAACAGTGTTAATATGTGAATAAATCAAGAGAAATAACTCTGATCTACTGTGTATATATTAATCAACTAATGCTTCACGTGCTTGTATTAACAGTGTTTATCTGTTAAATAATCAAGAGAACTTTAAAATCACTCTGATGAATCAACTAATGCTTCACATGCAATCGGCGAATAAATTACTCTGATTGCTATATTAATATTTTTCTGCTTTACTCTCTTGTATAAATAGTGTTAATCCTGGGAATAATCAGGGGAAACCACTGCTGATATATGTATAAACAAATGCTTCACGTTCTATTAATCAATAGAAATCAGTTAGAGGTACTAGTGACCATCAGAAAATTAATACAGACAAATTAATCTGATTTACTGTTGAAATATGAACTAACTAATTTGATATTTCACGTGCTTGTATTAATAGTGAAATTATGAAAATCACTGATTGTTGATATATAATAAAATTATATTTCCACTCTGATTTACTCTTTATCAACCAATGCTTCCCGTGCTTGTATTAATAGTGTTAATCTGAAAATTAATCAAGAGAAATCACTTTCATTTACTGTTTATATATAAGTCAACTAATGCTTTACGTGCTTCTATTAAAAGTCTAAATTTGAGAACCAATCAATCACTTACTGTTGATATCTGAATTTACTAATTACTCTATCTAATGTATTTTTATATAAGAATTAACTAATGCTTCACGTTCTTGTATATTAACAGTGTTAATCTGAGAATTAATCAAGGGCAATCACTTTTATTTACTGAAGAAAATAATACTTAGCGTGCTTGTGTAGAAGTGTAAATCTGAGAATAAATTAAGCGAAATAACTCTGATTTTCTTGCGTAGTGTATATCTTAAAAATCTTTTTATGCTTAACTTGCTTGTTTTAATAATGTTGTTAATCTGAGTAAATTAATCAAGGGAAAATCACTCTGATTTTTACTGTTGATATAAGAATCTTTTTATGCTTCACTCGCTTCTTTACTCGCTTGTTTGTAATGATGTAAATCTGTTATTAAATCACTAAATCACTCTGATTTAAATTGATACATGAATCTTTTTGAATTAGCGAACTCACCCTGATCCTAGAATTAATCAAGGGAAATCACTCTGATTTACTGTTGATATATGAATCTTTTTATGCTTCACTCGATTGTATAAATAGTGTAAATCTGTAAAATAATAAAGGTAAATCACTCTGATATGCTTTATAGTCGCTTGTATAAATAGTTTAAATCTGATTTAGAGTTGATATATGAATCTTTTTATGCTTCCACTCGATTTAGAGTTGATACATGAATCTTTTTTAATTGATGCCTGTCTCCCCCTTGGAGTAATAATGGAATGTTCTACATTCGTGTATATTAAGAGTGAATGTTAAAACACTATTTGTCTAGCTAAGCAACAAATGGTTAAATAAAGCTTATCCTTAAGTTATATTCGGCGTCCAGTTTTTATTACAATTTATTTAACCATTCGTTATGGAACGTTACTTGAAACCCGATCGTCTAGACCTTGATACGGCCGACTCGGAATCTACTGACAAATGGCGGCATTGGAGAAAAATGTTCGAAGGATTCCTTACAGCTCTACAGTTATCTTCAAACGCGGCTTTAACAGGTACTGAGAAATATACCCTTCTTTTACATCATGTCTCTACTGCTATTTATAGAAATTTATCTGAATGTGAAAATTATGAAACTGCGGTGGACATTTTAGAAGCCATGTTTGTCAAGAAAAAAAATACTATTTTTGCTAGACATTTACTTGCTACCCGGCGTCAACAACCAGAAGAAAGCCTTGAACAATACCTTCAGATTCTAAAGACGTTAAGTCGCGAGTGTGAATTTACAGCCTTAACTGCGAACCAAGCGAGAGATGTTTTTATCAGGGACGCATTTATTAATGGAATACAGTCCAACCAAATAAGACAAAGACTACTAGAGAATAAAAACCTAGACTTACCAACAGCTTATGAACAAGCTCTAACGTTGGACATGGCACAGAAGCAGTCTGTCTTCTATTTACAACCCGATATTTTGGGAGCTGCTATCGTAGCCCCTCCTCTGCATGTTCAAAATTCTTCCATTGTCCAAGATGCTGCCACCCCCCTTTCTAACGATCACGAACAACTTATCACTGCCGCCTCAGCTGGATCCACATGCTACTTTTGTGGCCTTCGTATACATGCTCGTTCGTCCTGCCCGGCTCGAGATGTTAGATGCCACAAGTGTGATAAGCAGGGACATTTTTCGAAAGTTTGCCGGTCAGTTTCTCAAAAAAAACGTTCGGCTACTCTTGCTACTGTAGCACCAATTACAATATCAGCTGCATTCCCCGGCTGCCTCTCAAAAACAATCGTGAGGGTAAAAATCAATGGATTGACTATTCATGCGCTTATTGATACAGGCAGTTCCGAAAGTTTTATTAATGCCAGTATTGTAAAAGCAAATAAATGGGAAATATTTCCTTGTTCCAACCAAATATCAATGGCAAATTCATCTTTATCGTCCCATGTAATTGGATATTGCATGGTTAACCTGAAACTAAAAGGAAACTCCTATCAAGGGATTAAATTATCAGTAATGAAAAACCTCTGCTGCGAAGTGATTTTGGGTCACAATTTTCTAAAACAACATTCATGCGTTGAAATTCCTTTTGGTGGCCCCAAGCCAGTCCTAAGCGTATGTGGACTAGCAGCTGTCAAAGTGCGGCACCCGTCACTTTTTACAAACTTAACTCCTGACTGCAAACCAATAGCAATAAAATCAAGACGCTATTCAGAAACGGACAAACAGTTCATAGCAGCAGAAGTAACAAAACTACTTAAGGAAGGAATTATAGAGCCAAGTGAATCTCCATGGCGAGCACAGGTCCTCGTAACAGCCACTGAAAATCACAAGAAAAGGATGGTCATTGACTATTCCCAGACCATCAACAGATACACATTACTCGATGCCTATCCACTGCCTCGTATTGACGAAATGATTTCTAATATTGCAAAATATCACACTTTCAGTACTTTAGATCTCAGAAGTGCCTACCATCAGGTACCTATCAAGCCAGAGGATAAGCCCTACACGGCATTCGAGGCCTGCGGTCGCCTATATCAGTTCTGCCGAATTCCTTTTGGGATAACAAATGGTGTGGCTAGCTTCCAGAGGGTAATAGATGAAATAATCTCCAATGAAAAATTGAAGGGTACTGTTGCATATATAGACAATGTCACAGTATGCGGACATAACCAAGCTGAACATGACCACAACCTTAAACGATTCATGGCTGCCGTCAAGAAATATAATCTGACTTTGAACAGTGAAAAATGTTCCTACAACTTGAAAAGCATCAAATTATTGGGATACATTGTCAAAAATGGCACCATGACGCCGGATCCCGAGCGACTGAAACCGCTAATGGAATTACCAATCCCTGGAAACATGCCCTCTTTACGACGAGCCCTCGGTATGTTTGCTCACTACTCCCAATGGGTTGCGTCTTTTTCAGAAAAAAATACACCCATTGACACAAGTATCTACTTTTCCGTTGTCCTGTTCCGCCATCAGAGCATTTCAAAACATGAAAAGGAACATTGCTCAGTCTGCCATTTCTGCTGTGGATCCTTTTATCCCTCTATTAGTTGAGACGGATGCCTCCGACTGTGCGATAGCTGCCTCACTGAGACAATCCGGTCGTCCTGTAGCTTTTTTTTCAAGAACACTTTCGAAATCCGAGCGACGACACTCTGCAATAGAAAAAGAAGCGTACGCCATAGTTGAGGCATTACGAAAATGGAGGCATTACTTAATCGGCCGACATTTTGAATTAATCACTGACCAAAAGTCGGTCTCGTTTATGTTTAACCCAAAAACAACGAGTAAAATAAAAAACGAGAAAATAGCGAGATGGAGAATGGAGCTTTCTTGCTACTCCTTTGACGTCACTTACCGCCCTGGTAAGGAGAATGCCGCGGTCGACGCGCTTTCAAGGGTGTGTGGCCTGGTAACTGGCTCAGATGATCTTCAGTATATACACAGGGAATTGTGTCACCCAGGTATCACAAGAATGATTCACGTAGTCAGGAGCAGAAACTTGCCATATTCTGTTGAAGACGTAAAAAGAATTACGAACTCTTGTCGGATATGCGCAGAAAATAAGCCCAGGTTCTACAAACCTCCTCCAACAACACTCATTAAGGCCACACAGCCTTTTGAAAGACTTAACCTGGATTTTAAGGGCCCTTTACCCTCTAAAACTAAAAATAAATACATGCTCACAATAATAGACGAGTACTCAAGATTTCCGTTCGTCATCCCCTGCCCAGACGTAACGGCTGCAACAGTAATTCAAGGCCTCTGCTCCATTTTTGCCGTTTTTGGAGTGCCTGCATATATACATTCAGATCGTGGGTCTGCTTTTATGTCGGACGAACTCAAGCAGTTTCTGCATGAACGAAGAGTAGCTGTAAGTAGAACAACTCCTCACAATCCTCAAGGAAACGGACAGTGCGAAAGATACAATGGTATAATATGGAAGACAGTACAGTTGGCGGCAGCAAATCGCAATAGTCCGATCTCCGATTGGGAAAGTCTCATCCCCATGGCCTTATACGCTATTAGGACTCTATTATGTACAGCGACAAACGCTACCCCACATGAGAGATTCTTCTCGTTCCCACGACGAAGCTCAGCAGGCACATCACTTCCCTCGTGGCTTGCACAACCTGGCACAGTTTTATTAAAACGTCATGTTCGTCATAGTAAACATGACCCATTGGTAAGCGAGGTACAATTAATCGAAGCGAACCCTCAGTATGCACTGGTCAGAAATTCAGAAGGAAGGCAATCTACTGTCTCCTTAAGGGATCTAGCCCCAGCAGGAAATGTATATGAACGTAGAACTGCTTCAGATGGATATAGAGCTCCGGTTCGTGGAACAAGTCCGACCCTCTTAGGTGATCGTGTGCCAGATACGTCAAGTTCAGAGTCCCAACAAAACGAATCTGAATATACTAACAGAGTCGTCTCTGACTCTAGTTCGGACGACAGATGGGTACCACGAAAGCGGTTTCACCCAATATCTGAGACAGATACTCAATCTTCAGACACCAAGCGACCGAAGCGCCGTAGAAAACGAGAGCGATTTGGAGCAAGATATTTTAGCCCTAAACCAGCCACACAAGACAGTCCCGAAACGTCGTCAGGTCCCGAGGAGCCTAGATTAGAAATGGATGTCGGGCACGAACAACCAAGACGCCCTCAAAGAACCCGCAGGAGGCCAGGTCGATGGGATGATTTTGTTCCCTACGAATAAGAAGATAGATGGGGGAGAATGTAGTAACAAAGATAATTGATGCCTGTCTCCCCCTTGGAGTAATAATGGAATGTTCTACATTCGTGTATATTAAGAGTGAATGTTAAAACACTATTTGTCTAGCTAAGCAACAAATGGTTAAATAAAGCTTATCCTTAAGTTATATTCGGCGTCCAGTTTTTATTACACTTACCTACCTTAAACCACTCTAAATTATCCGTTGATATATAAATCTTTATATGCTTCACTCGCTTGTATAAATGATGTAAACCATAGATATATAATCAAGGGAAATCCCTCTGATTTACTTTTGATATATGAATCTTTTTATGCTTCACTCGCTTGTAGTGTAAATCTGTGATCAATCACTATGATTAACTGTTCATATTTGAACCTTTTTATGCTTTAGTCGCTAGTGCAAATCTGTGAATTAATAAAAAGAAATTACTCTCACTCGCTTGTATAGTGTAAAATCTGTGAAAGGGAAATCACTCTAAATTTACCGTTGATATATATGAATCTTTTTATCCTTCACTCGCTTGTATAGTGTAAATCCTAGATATAATCAAGGGTAATAGTGTAAATCTGTGAATTAGAAATCACTATGATTTACTGTTCATAGAGATACACCTTTTTATGCTTCACTCGCTTGTATAAATAGTGTCAAATGATCTATGAATCTGCTTCAGATTCTAAAAAGTGTGAATTCATACAGGGAACTATCTCTGACTTACTGTTGAAATATGAATCTTTTGATGCTTTACTCGCTTGTATTAATAGTGTAAATCTGTGACTTAATAAAGAGAAATCACTCTGATTTACTGTTGATATATGAACCTTTATAGTCGCTAGTATAAATAGTGTACATCTGTGAATTTATAAAGGGAAATCACTCTGATTTATTGTTGACTAGCAGGGGTACCCGTCGTTGCCCGGGGCTCTCCCCCCCCCCCCTCACGCAAGCAAAATAGGATATTGAGCATTTTTCTCCCGGACAACGCCGAGTATTTAGAAAATCAAGACGGCCTCCAGAGCACTGCTAAAATCACTCTTACGGATCCCCCCTCCTTTTCATCTGCACAATAGTCCGAAGAGAAACACTACAGTAGCTCTATCTAGGACATTTTAAAGCCCCCCCCCCGGTGATGGGTCCTATTCTGTAGAAGAACCCTCGCTGCTGGGTCCTATACTGTAGAAGCGCCCCGGTAGCTATACTGCAGAAGCCCCAGCCCCGTCCCTGTACCGCAGAAGCCTCCTGGTCCTATATACTGTAGAAGCACCCCAGGGGATGGGTCCCATAATGTAGAATCCCCCGGTCCCTATACTGCAGAAGCACACCCGGTCTCTATACTGCAGAAGTCTCTGGGTCCTATATTGTAGAAGCACCCCCGGTGCCTATACTGTAAAAGCCTCCGTATCCTGTATTGTAGAAGCACCACTTGTCCCTATTCTGCAGAAGCACCCATGGTCTTATATTATAGAAGCACCCCCGGTGCTGGGTCATATACTGTAGAAGCACCCCTGGTCCCTATACTGCATAAGCACCAATGGTCCCTATTCTGCAGAAGAATCCGGGTCCTATATTGTAGAAGCACCCCCGGTGCTGGGTCCTATGCTGTAGAAGCACCCCTGGTCCCTATACTGTAGAAGCACCCCTCGTCCCTATACTGCATAAACACCCATGGTTCCTATTCTGCAGAAGCACCCAGATCCTATATTGTAGAAGAACCCCCGGTGCTGGGTCTTATACTGTAGAAGCACTCCTAGTTCCTATACTGCAGAAGCTCTTGGGTCCTATACTGTAGAAGCACCCCCCACCGCCCCCGGTTCCTATACTTCAGAAACCTCCTGGTCCTATATTTTATCAGCACCCCCGCAGGATGAAGATGTTGATAATTCCCCCAACCACCCGCCACCCAAAAATTATCCCCAACGCACCCCCCCCCCCCCCAAAAAAAAATTCTCCCCCACCCCACCCGCGTCCCAAACATTCTCTCCCCCGCCCTCCCCCCAAAGAAATATTTTTTATTTTAAAAGAAATAAGTTTAGGTTGCTAGGTGCGGATGTGATTGAGCAACCCTTGTTTCACTGTTATTGATACATCCGGACAGAAGTTATGGGATGACCTGATACAACCGGACAGAATTTAGGGCAAGAAGGGATGCTGGGGATGTTCAGTGAGTCTGCATTTTTATCAAGTTGTTACATGAATACATTGGCTGATTTCAAAATCACTAGTAAATAACATTGAAAAAGTTTTAAAAAACCAGACCCGCCCCCGAAAACTGGCCCCGTTGACCCCCAGCAACATTTTTTTTTTGTAATTTTTAGATATTATGCTCCCAGGTGTTGTCCGGTCCTAAAGAAGTCAACTTGTTGACAGTTTGCCGAGTAGTTTTTGAGGAGTAGCTGCAAACAGACAAACAAACAAACAAACAAACATACAGACAACTGCCCTTAGCAGGGGTACCCGGCGTTGCCCGAAGCTCTCCCTCCTCCTCTTCACAAGCAAAATAGGATATTGAGCACTTTTCTCCCGGACAACGCCGAGTATTTAGAAAATCAAGATGGCCTCCAGAGCACTACTAAAATCACTATTACCGATCCCCCCTCCTTTTCATCTGCACAATAGTCCGAAGAGAAACACTACAGTAGCTCTATCTAAGACATTTTTAGCACTTTTCTCCCGGACAACGCCGACCCTCTGGGTCCTAAATTGACGAAGCCCCCCCCCCCCCCAGTGCTAGGTCCTATACTGTAGAAGCGCCCCGGTGGCTATACTGCAGAAGCACCCCCCCGTCCCTGTACTGCAGAAGCCTCTGGATCCTATACTGTAGAAGCACCCCCGGTGCTGGGTCCTATACTGGACGCACCCCTGGTCCCTATACTGTAGAAGCAGCCCTGGTCCCTATACTGCATAAGCACTCATGGTCCCTCCGGGTCTTATATATTGTAGAAGCACCCCTGGTCCCTATACTGTAGAAGCAGCCCTGGCCCCTATACTACATAAGCACCCATGGTCCCTATTCTGCAGAAGCATCCGGGTCTTATATATTGTAGAAGCACCCCCGGTGCTAGGTCCTATACTGTAGACGCACCCCTGGTCCCTATACTGTAGAAGCAGCCCTGGTCCCTATACTGCATAAGCAGCCATGGTCCCTATTCTGCAGAAGCATCCGGGTCTTATATATTGTAGAAGCACCCCTGGTCCCTATACTGTAGAAGCAGCCCTGGTCCCTATACTACATAAGCACCCATGGTCCCTATTCTGCAGAAGCATCCGGGTCTTATATTGTAGAAGCACCCCTGGTTCCTATACTGCAGAAGCCCTTGGGTCCTACACTGTAGAACCCCCCCCCCCCTGGTGCCTATACTGCAGAAGAACCCCCCCCCCCCCCGCCGAGGTCCATATACTTCAGAAGCCTCCGGGTCCTATATTGTATAAGCACCCCCGCAGGATGAAGATAATTCCCCCTACCCCACCCCACCCCAAAATTCTCCTTCCCCCAAAAAAAATTCTCCCCCCCCCCTCACCCGCGTCTTAAACATTCTCCTCCCCCCTCACCCCAAAGAACTATTTTTATTTTAAAAGATATAAGTTTAGGTTGCTAGGTGCCGATGTGATTGAGCAACCCTTGTTTCAATTGATACATCCGGACAGAAGTTATGGGATGACTTGATACAACCGGACAGTGCATCAAGTTGTTACATAAATACATTGGCTGATTTCAAAATCACCAGTAAATAACATTGAAAAAGTTTCCAAAACTGGCCCCGTTGACCCCCGGCGACATTTTTTTTTGTTGTAATTTTGAGATATTATGCTCCCAGGTGTTGTCCGGTCCTAAAGATGTCAACTTGTTGACGGTTTGCCGAGTAGTTTTTGAGGAGTAGCTGGACATACAAACAGACAAACAGACATACAGACAACTGGCCTTTATATAATAGACTAGCGCGGCTACCCGGCGTTGCTCGGGGTCATAAAGACATATAATTGAAGAAAAATCGCATGTGTAACATCTTTATATTCAAACTTCTATTTCTCCCCCTCCTCTGTAGCCGTCTCTTTATCTTTCTACCTTTCTCTTCCCTTTTGCGAAAGCTGCTTCTTCCCCACCATTTCTCCTACGTTGCCCAGGGTAATAGTATGACATATTTCTATGAAAAGTACCACATCTATCTGCACCTTCTATATAGGTACTTATCTCTGCCCCGGTGTTCATACTATATATACATATCTATCGCCACCCCGGTGCACATACAATGTAGTACCTATCGCCGCCCCGGGGCAGATACTATATAAGTACCTATTGCCGCCCCAGTATGCATACTACATAATTACCTATCGCTGCCCCGGTGCAAATGCTACATATGTACCTATCGCCGCCACAGTGCGAATGCTGCATACGTCAATATCGCCGCCCCATTGCGAATGCTACATACGTACCTATCGCCGCTAAATATGTCCCTATCGCTGGCCTGATGCGAATGCTAAATATGTTCCTATCGCCGCCCCGGTGCGCGTGTTAAATACGTACCTATCGCCACCCTGGTGTGCGTGCTATATACGTACTGATCGCCGCACCGTCCTGGTAAGCATTCTATATACATACTTACTGCCATCTCTGTGCACATGCTATATAGTACCTATCGCCACCTCTATGCACTACTATACACGTACCTATCGCCGCCCCGGTGCGCATACTATATTCGTATCTATCGCCGCCCGGTGTGCATACTATATACCTACGAAATATTTTAAGTTCAAAAATACAAAAAAATTTCGCCCGACCGCCTAAAAAGTTTGGCCCGACCCCTACAATTTCCCCGACCCCTAATATCTGAAGCCGCACCCCCCCCCCAATTTTGTTTTACTCTCCCCCAACCCTTAGAAATATTTTGAGTTCAAAACAAAAAAAAACAAAAAAAATTGGCCTGACTCCTAAAAAGTTCGGCCTGACCCCTAAAATTTTTCCCGACCCCTCAATCTCTCCAGCCACCCCATCCTAACTTGTTTTTCACTCTCCCCCCAACCCTGAGAAATATTTTGAATTCAAAAAAACAAAAAATTTTGCCTGACTCCTAAAAAATTTTGCCTGACCATTAAAATTTTCCCCGACCCCTCAATCTCCCCCAACCCTGAGAAATATTTTGAGTTCAAAACAAAAAAAAAAGAAAAAATTTGGCCTGACCTCTAAAAAGTTCGGCCTGACCCCTAAGATTTTCCCCGTCCCAACTAATTTATCACCCTCCCACAGCCCTGAGAAATATTTTGAGTTCAAAACAAAAAAAAAAGAAAAAATTTGGCCTGACCTCTAAAAAGTTCGGCCTGACCCCTCAATCTCTCCAGCCCCCCATCCCAACTTGTTTTTCACTCTTCCTCAACCCTGAGAAATATTTTGAATTCAAAACAAATAAAAAAAAAATATTTTGCCTGACCCCTTACCAATATTTCTAGGGACCTTTATACTCTAGAAGCACCAACATTCCTTTGAAAATCAATTAGGTATATGACGTCATCGTTATAGGTTTTGAATTTATTAATTTTACCTTATTGACGTTATTGAAGTAAAATAAATACCTATTACTGTGACGTCACGTGCACAAGAATAAGTTGGTTGAAAAAAAAATTATTATTACATAATTACATTGGCTGATTTAAAAGCATGAAAAACTGGCCCCGTTGACCCTCAGCAAATTTTTTTTGTTTTGTAATTTTGAGATATTATGATCCCAGGTGTTATGCGGTCCTAAAGATAATTTGTGACAGTTTGCCGAGTAGTTTTTTAGGAGTAGCTGGACATACATACATACAGACAGACAGACAGACAGACAGACAGACATACAGAAAACTGCCCATTATAGAGGAGATACTAATATCTTTTTGTGCTTCACTCGCGTGTATTAGTATTAATCTGTGAATTAATAAAGCGATGAATGTTTTCATGCTTTTTTATAGTCGCTTTGTATAAATAGTGTAAACCTGTGAATTAAAGGGAAATGACTCTGATTTACTGTTGATATATGAATCTTTTTTATAGTTCACTCGCAAATCTGTGAATTAATCAAGGGAAATCACTCTGATTTATTATTGGTATATGAATCTATTTATGGTTCACTCGATTGTATGAATAGTGTAAAATCTGTGAAAGAAATCACTGTGATATATGAATCTTGTTGAAATCTCTCTGATTTACTGTTGATATATGAATTTTTTTCACTCGCTAGTATTAGTGTAAATCCGTGAATATATCAAGGGAAATGACTCTGATTTACTGTTGAATTTGCTGTTGATATATGAATCTTTTTATGCTTCACCCGATTGTATGAATAATTTAAATCCGTGAATTAATCTAGGGTTAACTGTGGAATAGACAACACGGGATGGAAATTATAACAATTCAATCATTTATTTTCCAAACAAACGGAAGTTCGTGGTAGTGATGGAAGCAGCGGCGGCACTTGTTGTTGTTTGTAGGAACGCGGCGACGACTGTTGTTGTTGTTGTTGGTAGGAGCGGAAGCATCGATGGCTGTTGTTGTTGTTATTGTTGTTGTTGTCGTTAGTAGAAGCAGCAGCGCTGATGGTCGTAACAGCCGCGGGTCGGTCCCCCTGCCTGCCTGTTGCCTGATCCCACTATTTATACAAAAGTGGCGGACGTAGTAGTAGACATATGTCTTCGGATGAAAAGATGGCCCCTGATTCAGAAACTTTTGGGTCGCTCTTTTTGCTACAGTGAGCATGGCACATGAGCAATCCGCGTGTAATTGCTATGGTAACAGCATGATCATGTGCTGCAACTTTTGTGCCATCACAGCGATTACAGAACGAGTCCCAATGCAGCTGAATCCACTTGGATGGCGGTCGTCACGGTAACACGTGCCAGACAGTATGGCGGCGTCTTCAAACCAAAATGAGATCTAAAAACATAACAGCTCCCCCAGATCTCATTTGAATTGTCCGGCACGGTTAGAGTCGCACGTGTGAAGGGAATCATTTCATGACGAAGTCTTTAAAACGTGCGGGAAGTTGGCCTCGTGTCGATCGTCTCGGGATCAGGTTCGGTCTGTATCCTGATGGCGTTTGATGGGGTTCTATGTATCTGCAGTCTTGTAATGCTCTGTGCGTCCCAGCCATGGGTTGAGGCGTTGCTTCTTCGGTAGTTTGATGAGTTGTGCAGGGTAGAGGAAGTAGATTGGGGGACAGATGTTTTGGTCGTGGATAGTTTCACTCTCGCCGTCCTCGTTTTTTATCTGGATCACCATGCTGTTGGTCTTAGCAACCTCGAAGGTACCGATCCAGGGTAGGTGAGATGTGTGAGCAATAGCCGATTGAGGACGGTGGATTAGTACTTTATCACCGACTTATATTGGTTCCCTGTTCATGCCTTTGTCTAAATTTGAACTTTGGATGTGGTCGGCTTGCCGCAGCAGAGCGTTTGCATGCCGTAGGCTGTGATTTGTAAGACTGTTGTCGGGTACTTGGCAAACCAATGTTGGGCTGTCGACCAGTGATTATATAGTGTGGTGACGCACCGGTGGCACTGTTGATGGTAGCATTCATTGATGAGACAACGAATTCGAGGACGTCAGTCCATTCGCAGTCTCTATCCTCGCACAGCATGTAGATGGCGTTTTTCATTGTGCGGTGTTGTCGCTCAATGTTGCCTGAGCGTGGTCGCCAAGCACAGTGCAATTCCTACGTGATTGATGTGAGCTGGCAGAAGTTCTTGTATACCTCCCCCGTGAAATGGGTTCCGCGATGCGTGGTATTTCCCGGTAGTGAAGAAGGAAACTGTAAAGTCCGCGGGTTGCGTCGATCGCGCGATCTCTGGAACACGGTACAACGGTAAGATGTCTACTGAAACTGTCCAACATGGTTAGGATGTAGCGTTTTCCCTTTGAAACTGGCATTGTGACGAAATCGATGTAGATGATCTCGAATGGCCTTTTTCCACGCTTGCAGTGTCCGGTGGGCCAGTCTCTTTGTTTGCCATAGTTACCCTTCCGCCTGGCACATATTTCGCAGGAGTCGACATATGTTTTGATGTCCTGGTCCTTGTGATGCTCGCGCATGCGGGTGATACCCGAATGATTGACGCAGTCGTGAGCCTGGTGCAGGGTATTTGGGACGGAGCTTGTAGGTACGACCAGTTTTGGGGAATGATTGTTGTCCCTAATCATTAAGACAGACGTGCCGGGTTCCAAGTAGAACTGGTGGATGTGTTTGTTGAGTATGGGAGCCCGATGGTCATTGGGATCGATCTTACAGTTTTTGTTCGAGTCATTCGTCTGGAGGGTTCTGATGATTCTCGACAGTGTGTTGTCTGTGCACTGTTCAATTGTTTTTAGTGGGGATAGTCGATGTAGAATGATAGGCGAAGAACGCATCCGCAATATTCTTGTGGTGGCGAGTGTGTATGTGTTTCGGGAATGAGTGTTGACTCATCTATTTCGTCAATACACCATGATGGGATGTAAATGCGTAGGTCCGAACCCTGGATTCCGAATGTTTTGCCTGCGGGGTTGGCGTCGGCTGGTGAGCATGTCGGCCCAGACATTGGATTCGCCTTCAATAAATTCTAAGACGAATTTGTAGCATGCGATCTCTTCCTGCCATCGGCGAATTTTGGCGTTGTTGAACACCCGCTGATCCAGATAAGTTAGTGACCTGTGATCGGTGAAGATGACGAAGGGGCGGCTGCGTAGGAAGTAATCGATGCCTCACGTACGGTTGTAGACCAATTTTGTTCTGTGGGGTTAAATATGTGCGAGGCAACTGCTATGATCTTCTTCTTTCCACTATCATCTTCCTGCATTAGGATGGCCCCACATGCAGTGTCGCTCGCATCAGTGGTGAGTGTGAAGAGTTGAACAAAGTCAGGGAATGAAATGACTGGAGGCGAAGATAATCGTTTCTTTATCTTGTCAAACGCCTTGTCAGCCTGTTCAGTCCAAGCAAATGGTTTGTCAGCCCTATTTAGCTCGTGGATGGAGGCCATGATGCTGGAAAATGTGTCCGACCTGATTCGCTCCTGTACCCGCGTTTCAAGGAATTGTCGTATCCATACTAGACGAACTTATGAGGCCTTGTAGTTCCTTTTTTGATGTTGGAGGTTTCATTTCTATGATGGCGCGGCCTTGAATCCCTTGCTATTTACAACGCGACCGAGGAATTTTGCTTCGTTTCCGAGGAAGATACATTTATCCGGATTCAATTTCAGTCCAAATTTTCGCAGGGCAATAATAAATAGTTGCTCCAGTGCTAATATATATTCTTCAAATGTTTTGGCGTGGACTAGGTTGTCGTCGATGTACGAGGATATGTTGGCACGAGATGTAACGATGCACCGGGAGAAGATCTGTCCGGCAGATGTAAGACCAAAGGCCAGTCGTGTATATCGGTAGCATTTGCCCTTCCATGTGAATGCAGTTTTGTTGTGTCGATCCCGTTCGTCGATAACGATTTGCCAATAGTCACTGCGGAGATCGAGGGATGCAAAATATTTGTTTCCTTCGCCGATTCTGTGGAACAAGTGGTCGATCGTTGGTATGGGGTAGGGGTCGAGATCGACTAGGACCTTGTTGAGGGTTCCCTTGAAATTGGCAACTACCCGGATGGTTCTGTTCTTCTTGCGGACAGCAAATACGGGGCTCCTTGGGGTCGCTGCATGGTTCGATGATCTCCCTGGCAGCCATGTGTGTGATCTCAGCATCGATATCAGCCTAAAGAGCCTGGGCGATTGAATGTTGCTTCTGACCGCGGGATTGACCATTTGTTGGTATTCGAACTGGTCTAATGAAGGTACCCTTTCCCCCCTTTTCGGTACCAAGGATGTCGGCGAAGCGGATGAGTAGATCTTCTGTGGCTTCTAGTTCGTCGCGGTTTGGATGGTTGGGTTTTCCATTTAGTGTCTGGACGCTGGGCTGTGTGAATCTGATGGGTTGCTCGATGGTGTGATATCTTGTGTGTAGGGGCTGGCAGTATTGCTGCTGAGTGGGTTATCTGACTGGACGAGAGCGTGCGTCTAAATTCGATCGTCGATTTCTGGTAGTCGATTGTGTATGAGTTTAGTGTGTTGTGACCAAGGATGCTTTGGCCGATCAGGATTGGAGCTGTAGAGGATGTTATCAGCATGTTGATCCTGTCGAACACGGGTGAATCATGGTTGCCGATGGCGATGTCGCAACTGAGTTCACCCAGGATATGGATGCTGCCGTTTATGCCCCTAACATGCACATTGGATGGCGTTATGAGATGTCTGATCTCCTGGCACAATACAAGTGGAACAACCCGAGTCTAACATGGATATGTCCGAGAATGTGGTTCCCCTGACTATGAAATGTGCGTTGACGAAAGGTGACTGCTGCGCGGATTGTTGCTGGAAGTTAAATACATGATGGTGCATTTGGTGGACCAAGGGGTGAGCCATCATACCTCGCCCGGTCCGTACTGAAAATCCTCGAACGTGGCAGTGGGAAAAGTATCTTCGGATGGCGTATCTTTTTCTGCTGTTGCGATATACGCCTGGGCACGAGGTGGGTGCCGGTACCGACAGTTGCGTCCATGGAAGCATGCGTAGCCCTTCATGTAATTTTTGCAGATCCCATGAACCTGATTGTGTTCACCGTCCTTGCGTGTCTGATAGTGGTTGCGAGTGATAGTGGGTTTGGTGTTGTGTGGTGTTGTGGTATCTGTCCTCTCCTGTGAGCCTGTTCGTGTTGTGTGGTTCATTTCGCCTGGTCTTTTGACTTGATCGTTGTGGCCTGTTTATGTAGTAAGCGATAGGGTTATCATTGGTTGTGTCACAGTTTTGACACCGCAGTCAATATACCGTTGTGCATCACTTGCCCACCTGCTGTATAATGCTTGTCTTGACAATGTGTGGGTATAGGTTCGGTGTCCAAGCTTTCAACTTCTCGCTCATTAACATTGCGCCCATGAGAGAAAAGACAGTATCCGCCGGCATTTCTCGTGAGTTGTCCGACTTGAATTTGGCTTTTATGTGGACCGTGGCCTCTCTAGTCGTGTTCTCTAGTCGACCGGCAAAATCTGTCAACTTCTCACCATCTCGTCGTTGTAGATCCCAAGCCCGACTGAGGTGTTGAAAGTTTGACATTTGGCTGCCGTGAGTCGCTATTAGGTATGTCTTAAGTTGTTCGAAGGTGGCGGTGTCGTGTTGGGAGTCCGTCATTTGCTGAAATATACCTTCATTTAGAAGCTGTTTACAGATTCTGACGAACTCTCTTTCGATCCTAGGGTGGGAAACGAGTTCTGGTTTGACGTGTATCACATATGTTTTGTTTATGTCTGTGATGAAGCGATTAACATCGTTCCCGGGGTTGAATGTCTTGATGTCCTTTACAGAATCGCGTATGGCCTGCAACCTGATCATCAAGTTGTAATTGGTATTATCGGCTGTCGGTTAAGGTGGTTCATTTTAGGGTGGAAAGCATGATCCCTAGGTCCGTTTGTATCTCATTGAGAAGAGCCTCGTCTGGTCGTGATGTACCCGATTTTAGATTCAATAGTGCCGATTTCTGATCCCTGATTAGACTGAGAAGTTCGTTCCAGGTGAATCCTGAGTAGTCCATTCTACCTGCCGCACGCTTCTGACACCAGTTTTTATATTATGGAAGCGTATGGTGGCAAGCAGAAAGGAATAATAGACAACACGGGATGGAAATTATAACAATTCAATCATTTATTTTCCAAACAAACGGAAGGAAATTACCAAGAATTGTCGTCGTTGTGTTTGGTGGTAATGATGGAAGCAGCGGCGGCACTTGTTGTTGTTGTTGGTAGGAGTAGACGCGGCGACAACTGTTGTTGTTGTTGTTGGTAGGAGCGGAAGCAGCGACGACTGTTGTTGTTGTTGTTGTTGGTAGGAGTAGACGCAGCGACGACTGTTGTTGTTGGTAGGAGCGGAAGCAGCGATGACTGTTGTTGTTGTGTTGGCAGGAGTAGACGCAGCGACGACTGTTGTTGTTGTTGATAGGAGCGGAAGCATCGATGACTGTTGTTGTTGTTATTGTTGTTGTTGTCGTTAGTAGAAGCAGCAGCGCTGATGGTCGTAACAGCCGCGGGTCTCGGTGGCTAGCTAGCGGTCCCTCTGCCTGCCTGTGCTTGATCCCACTATTTATACAAAAGTGGCGGACGTAGTAGTAGACATATGTATTCGGATGAAAAAGATGATTCAGAAAATTGTGTTTCTTTTTTGGGTCGCTCTTTTTGCCACATGAGCAATTTGCTATGGTAACAGCATGATCATGTGATGCAACTTTTGTGCCATCACAGCGATTACAGAACGAGTCCCAATGCAGCTGAATCCACTTTTTTAAGCGGTCGGGAATCACTTGGGTGGCGGTCGTCACGGTAACACGTGCCAGACAGTATGGCGGCGTCTTCAAACCAAAATGAGATCTAAAAAAATAACATTTCTTCACTCGCTTGTCACTCTCATTTACCGTTTTTTTCTGAACTTTTTACTGATCCACTCGCTTGTATTTATAGTGTTAATCTGGTAATTAATCAAGGGAAATCACTCCGATTTACGGTTTCTTTCTGAACTTTTTACTGCTTTACTCGCTTGTATTAATAGTGTCAATCTGTGAATGAATCAATGGAAATAATACTCATTTTCTGTGTTCATCTCAAACTTTTACCGCTTCAATCGCATCAATAGTGTTAATCTGTGAATTAATCAAGGGAAATCATTCTCATTAACTGTTGTTATCTGAACTTTTTTTAATGCGTCACTCGCTTGTATTGATAGTGTTAATCTGTGAGCTAATAAAAGGGAAATTACTCTCATTAACTGTTTTTATCTGAACATTGCTTCACTCGCTTGTATTAATAGTGTTAATCTGTTAATAATTCAAGGGAAATCACTCTCATTAACTGTTTTTCTGAACTTTTAATTTACAGCTTTACTCGCTTGTACTAATAGTGTTAATCTGTGAATTAATCAAGGGAAATCACTTTCATTTACTGTTGTTATCTGAACCTCACACTCATTTACTGTTTCTTCTAAAACTTTTTACTGCTTCACTCGCTTGTATAAATTGTGTTAATCTCTGAATAATTCAAGGGAAATCACTCTCATTTACTGGTTTTGCTTCACTCGTTTGTATTAATAGTGTTAATCTGTGAATTAATAAAGGGTAATCACTCTCATTTACTGTTTTTTCTGAACCTTTTAGCTCGCTTGTATTATTAGTTTTCATCTGTGAATGAATCAAAGAGTAATCATACTCCTTTACTGTTTTCATCTCAAACTTTTTACTGCTTCTACCGCTTGTAGCAATAGTGTTAATTTGTAAATTGATTAAGAGAAATACTTCTCATTTACTGTTGTAATCTCAACTTTTCAATGCTTCACTCGCTTGTATCAATATTGTTAATCTGTTAAATCAAGGTAAATCACTCTCATTTGTTGTTTTAACCGAATTATTAACTGCTTCACTCGCTTTTACTAATAGTGTTAATCTGTGAATAATTTAAGGAAATAACTCTCATTTACTCTTTTTATTTGAAACTTTTTACTGATTCACTCGCCTGTATTAATAGTGTTAATCTGTGAAGGAATAAAGCGAATTTACTCTCTCTCATATACTTTTTTTGATTTTAAACTTTTTAATCAAGGGAAATCACTCTAATTTACTGTTTTTTTCTAAACCTTTTAATGCCTTAATAGTGAATTAATCAAGGGAAATCACTCTAATTTACTGTTTTTTTCTAAACCTTTTAATGCCTTAATAGTGAATTAATCAAGCGAAATCACTCTCATTTATTGTTGTTTTCTGAAACTTTTTACTGCTTCACTCGCTTGTAATGTTAATCTGCGAATTAATCAAGGTAAATCACTCTCATTTGTTGTTTTAACCGAATTATTAACTGCTTCACTCGCTTTTACTAATAGTGTTAATCTGTGAATAATTTAAGGAAATAACTCTCATTTACTCTTTTTATTTGAAACTTTTTACTGATTCACTCGCTTGTATTAATAGTGTTAATCTGTAAATTAATTAAAGGAAATCACTCTCATTTACTGTTGTCATTTAAACCTTTTACTGTTTACCTCGCTGTTATTTATAGTGTTAATCTGTGAATTAATCAAGGGAAAATTTACTGTTGTTATCTGAACCTTTTTACTGCTGTGGTTAAGTGCCATTTGAGCTATACCCCTTTGCAGATTGGCTATTTGGAGTCTGTAACCGCTGGATTGCTCTGGTGGGGAGTCAATTTGCACAGGGGTTGATTTAACAGTATAAAAACTGTACTCTTTTGTGAAGAGTGAGCAAATTGAAGTGGAGAGAGAAAGAGGTGCAGAAGGCAGAAGGCAGTTGGTGGAGAATTCATTGATTTTTAAGAACTTTCCTTTTACGGATAGACCAGAATCTATTTCGGCGAAAATGGGCGAACGAGTAAAATTAAGCAGTGACATTTTGAGGCCATTCAAAGGAGAAGGCGATGTGGTCGCGTGGCTGAAGCTGGTTGCGAAGCTGCAAAAAATTGATGACGTAGCGACTGGAGGGGAATGCAGTCTATTTTTGGGAGAGGCGAACCAGGCAGATGCCGATAGGATTGAAATGAGATTAAAAACAGCATTTTCGGAGAGTACTTTTGAGGCTTATAACAAGCTCAGAAGAGTAACCTGGACCGTAGAATCGGTGGACGTAGATGCGGCAGATATAAGGCGACTAGCGGGATTGGCCGGATACACAGGACGAAGTCTTGAAAAGACAGTTAAAATGGCTCTCGTGTGTGGTTTTCCTGACCGTATCTCAATAGAACTACAAAGGATGACCGACATTGAAACCATGGAAGTAGAGGAGATCTTGAGGCATACCCGGCAATTGCAACCTCTACCGCAAACAAGTCTGGTGAAGAAGTGCAGATAGTGAGGAGACCTAAATTTGTTGGAAAATGTTTTAGATGTCAGGGGTCCCACTTGATGAGAGACTGTAGTGAACCAAGGCCGGGTGTTATCTGTTTCCGGTGTGGCCAGGTTGGTCACATTAGTAGGAATTGTCTTTCACTTCAGGGAAATGAGTAAAGGGGTGCTATTACGCCAGTAGTCGCCCCTTTACTTCTGAAAAGGCGTGTGAGAGTGTACTGCCACAGATAGTGGTTACTGTCAACGGAAAAAGAGCAAGAGCCCTTGTTGACACCGGCTGTACAACTACACTTGTTACTACAAGTGTCGTCAACTTTTGGAATGGAGCCAGCAATATTAGAGCAGTAGATGGCAGAGAGGTGAAGTGTTGTGGAGAGACTGATGCTGATGCTGTAAGAAATATACCGCTACGACTCCGAGTAGTGCTGGATACGCTCGTTGGGGGAATTGATGTGATACTGAGTTTGGATGTTATCGACCGATTGGGAAGAGCTACAATTGCTAAGGGTGAGTTGAAGTTCGGCAAGCAGTATGACACTAGAATATCAAGAAGTGACAAAACCCAGGCCATGTCAGATTGAGTATGAGGACTTCCGAACCTATTTTGATGGTGATAAGCGGACAGTAGAGTGGCGCAGGACTGCCTGTGTTAACAAATCGGGTTAGCTGCTATGAAAGCACGCTAAAAAAGGAGAGATGACCGCAGTTTGAGAGGTGGATCGACGAAGGAATTTTAATACCATGGTCAGGGAAGGTTGAAGGAATTCTGCCACTCATGGCAGTGGTTCAGCCTACTAAGAGGAAAGTCAGGCCAGTATTGGACTTTCGAGAGTTGAACAAGCACGTTCCCTGCCACACCAAAGATGGAATCGATGTATGTGAAGAAGTCATGAGGGAGTGGAGGAAAAGAAAGCGAGCAACCAAAATCGTGGACTTAAAATCGGCCTACCTTCAAATCCATGTGGACAAGAAGCTATGGCGGTATCAATTGGTCGAATATAAAGGTCAGATCTATTGCTTGACCAGACTTGGATTTGGACTGAATTCTGCACCAAAAATTATGACGGCAGACCGTGTTGTCCAAAGACGATGCAGTGAAAAAGAGCCAGTTGTTCTTATATCGATGATGTACTAGTTGACGAGACAGAGGTGACTGTGGAAAAGGTGAGAGACCATGTCAAAACATATGGATTGACAGCTAAGCCATCGGAGTCATTAGAAAATGGAATGGCTCTTGGATTAAAATTACAGCGGAATAAGTCAGGAACGTGGATGTTTGGAAAAGGGAACGAAGTCCCTGAAGTCAAGGACGGCCTAACTAAGCGAGAACTTTTCTCTGTGTGCGGGAAGTTGGTTCGTCATTATCCCATAGTCGGATGGCTGCGGACTGTATGCAACTTTATTAAAAGGCATGGACCGATGGGAGAATCAAATTGACCAAGAGGTGTTGCACATGATAAAAGAAGTGATCGATGAAGTAAAAACGGTGGACCATGTAAAGGGAGAATGGCAGGAGCCTGGAAGGGGTGATCTGGAGCGATGCTAGCAGCCTGGCATTAGGAGCACTATTGGAAATAGAAGATTGAAGATGCTGCCTGGCTACGAAAGAAGAATGATAGCGCCCACATCAATGTTGCAGAGCTTGAAGCCACACTAAAGGGCATCAACCTGGCTTTGAAATGGGGGCTACATTAGAACAGACTCGGCAACAGTGGCACCGTGGATTAGGTCTGAAGTGTCGGGAGATAAACGGATCAGGACCAAAGGAGCAGCTGAGATGCTTATCAAGCGTCGACTCGGGGCACTTGGAGACTTGATCTGAGAATTCAAACTGAGAGTAACCGTCACATTGGTTTCATCAGATAAAAATAAGGCAGATGTAGCAGTTACCTCCTCCTTTCAAAACATAACTACGCCGGTTTGCCGGTAGGTGGCGCTTTATCACCAACAGGTGGCGCTGTAAAGCGACACCAGAGTTATCTGCCCTTCGGACTATAAAACCCGGAGCCAAACGGAAAATCTCTCTCTCTTTCACCGACCAGCATCGGAGAACAACGCTGGCCCCAGCACTCCGTTTCATTCGCCTTTTGGCCTCGACAGGACGACGCTGACACTAGCGTTCCGTTTCACTCTTTTCTTCTGGTCAATTGGCCTTGGCAGAACGACGCTAATACACTAGCGTTTCGTCTCACGCTTTTTTTTCTCAATCGGAAAAACAACAACCAACACACTTTTCTTCCGTCAACACGTGGGCAAACAACGGTAAGAGTTCTCAACTCGTTTTCTTTGTGTTACGGCTTTCAAAGACTTTTCCTACGCCGGACTCATTTCTTCTTATACCTTTTCAAGAACTGTTTTTCCATCGACACACATGCATACATCACACACTTCATCATTCCACGTACACACACGTTCAATAAACGTTATTTGAACTACTTCATTTGTGTTTATTAATTATTACTCCGTCTTTGCATGCAACATTGCTTGATTCAACTGAACACGTTTATAATCGGGGGAACACGACCCTCGATCCTAACAATTGGTGACCCCGACGTGATAGCTTTGTTGTACCTGACGGAGTAATTAATTTCGTACTAGAAAAAAAAAATATATATATATATATATATATATATATATATATATATATATATATATATATATATATATATCATTTCTCGTTTTTTCTTTCGTGGTGAAACGAATTACGCATCCATCTTTTTCCTTTTTTTTTCTACCCACGTGGTAGAAATATACAAACAAACAAAAAAAAAGAAGCCACCGTCTCCATTTTTCCTGGCCACGCGGAAATACCCAAACAAAGAAAGACAAACATTTCTCGGCTCTTCCCGAGTATAAAACAAATTACAATTTCATTTTTTCTTCTCTTTCTCCACATGTCGGAAAAATATATACAAAGAAAAAGACAAACTTTTGCCAATCCTTTTTTTTCTTTCTTTTTCGACAAACAAAAGGACCTTACAAGACGCCACTTCCTTTGTTTTGAACACGTGGGGATAAAAAGAAAACAAAAGAAAACAAACGCTCACGCTGCCCATCTTTTTCGTGACCACATGTTGATAAAAAAATTCAAAAAAAAAAAAAACGCCATTTTTATCTCTCGGAAATTCAAACAAAAAAAGAATACGAAAAATGTTTTTTTTCTTTCTTTTCAACAACAAAGGAAAGAGAAGCCACCATTCTTTCTCTACGTGGAAACTAACATTCAAACAAACTAAAACGAAAACAAAAAACATCATTCCTCGTGTGAAAAAAATTACGACTCCATTTTTTTTTCTTTTTCCTTTCTACCCACGTGTTGGAAATATATATATAAAGGAAAAGAAAACTACAAAACAGGCAAACACGAACAACATCACCCTTCAAGGCCTACCAACAATCTTCAACACAACTTGAACAACCACATTTTTCCCGGATATTCATCAAGCACCAAACATTTCCGGACATCACTGACGACACTATGGAAGAAATCACACCAGTTCAAAATGAGTACACCTGCACAAGCACGACTAAATACTCAACAACTGGACGTTCGTTGATCAACTGGGGACACATCAACTCGAACGACGCGCACCAACACCAGTACAGACCCACTTGTACCTGGACCTGCTAACTCACTTGCAGACATTTGTGCATCTGATTTTGACCATAGTGTACCACCAATCTCAACAACTAGATGCTTGTTCATCAGCTCCACAACACGGACTAATTAACATGAACAACATCAACACCTGCACAGACTCACTTGTGCTCATTCATCAACACCGCACAGACTCACTTGTGCTCATTCATCAACACCTGCACAGACTCACTTGTGCTCATTCATCAACACTGCACAGACTCACTTGTGCTCGCTCATCAACACTGCACAGATTCACTTGTGCTCGCTCATCAACACCGCACAGACCCACTTGTGCTCACTCATCAACAACCGCGCAGACCCAAGCACCAAACAAACAACATTGACAATTCAACGTTCGTTCATCAGCTCCTCATCACGCAGACTAATCAACATGAACAACGCCACCAACAAGTGCAAATTCACTTGCACTCAATATTTTTCGACCGCAAACGCACTTGCACTCAACATTTTTCGACCGCAAACTCACTTGCACTCGAACTTGATGCAGACCCAATTGCATGCAAACAACACGCAGATCTACATGCGTTACAAACACTCCGCAGACGCACTTGCGATCAATCATTCAATACAGATGCAGAAACAGAAATAAGTAGCGTGCACACTACTTTTTTTCTAATCTTCAACAGCAAAACAGACATACCCACAAAGAATGCTTCTCATCTACAACTGTATATATTGAATAATATTTTCAATATTTTTCAATCTGGGGGGGAGTCCTTGTAGCAGTTACCTCCTCCTTTCAAAACATAACTACACCGGTTTGCCGGTAGGTGGCGCTTTATCACCAACAGGTGGCGCTGTAAAGCGACACCAGAGTTATCTGCCCTTCGGACTATAAAACCCGGAGCCAAACGGAAAATCTCTCTCTCTTTCACCGACCAGCATCGGAGAACAACGCTGGCCCCAGCACTCCGTTTCATTCGCCTTTTGGCCTCGACAGGACGACGTTTCACTCTTTTCTTCTGGTCAATTGGCCTTGGCAGAACGACGCTAATACACTAGCGTTTCGTCTCACGCTTTTTTTTCTCAATCGGAAAAACAACAACCAACACACTTTTCTTCCGTCAACACGTGGGCAAACAACGGTAAGAGTTCTCAACTCGTTTTACGGCTTTCAAAGACTTTTCCTACGCCGGACTCATTTCTTCTTATACCTTTTCAAGAACTGTTTTTCCATCGACACACATGCATACATCACACACTTCATCATTCCACGTACACACACGTTCAATAAACGTTATTTGAACTACTTCATTTGTGTTTATTAATTATTACTCCGTCTTTGCATGCAACATTGCTTGATTCAACTGAACACGTTTATAATCGGGGGAACACGACCCTCGATCCTAACACAGACGTGCTGATCAGAGTGGCTCCGGTGTGCTGTATCGTAGATGAAATAAAGCACCTGCATAATATGCATCATTTTGGTAAGGAGAGGACGTTATATCTGTCAAGAAAAGTGAATCCAAAGTGTTAATCTCTGAATTAATCTAGGGAAATCACTCTCATTTACTGTTTTTACATGAGACTTTTTACTGCTTCACTCGCTTGTATTAATAGTGATCATCTGTGAATTAATCATGAGAAATCACTCTCATTTACTGTTGTTATCGGAACGTTTAAATCTGTGAATTAATCAAGGGAAATCACTTTCATTTACTGTTGTTATCTGAACCTTTTTGCTGCATCAGTCGCTTGTATTAAATAGTGTTAATCTGTGAATTAATTTAGGGAAATCACTGTCATTTTATCTTAAACTTTTTACTGCTTCACTCGCTTGATCTGTGAATTAATCAAGGGACATCACTCTCATTTACTGTCGTTATCTGAACCTTTTTACTGCTTCAACCGCTTATATTAATAGTGTTAACTGTGAATTAATTAAGGGAAATCACTCTCATTTACTGTTGTCATTTGAATATTTTACTGTCTCCCTCGCTGTTATTGTTCATATGTTAATTAATCACTCTAATTTACTGTTGTTATCTGAACTTTTAACTGCTTCACTCGCTTGTATTAATAGTGTTAATCAAGTTAAATTACTCTCATTTACTCTTGTTATCTGAACCTTTTACTGCTTCACTCGCTATTATTAATAGTGTTAATATCTGAATTAATCAAGGGAAATCACTCTCATTTACTGTTTTTTTCTGAACTTTTTTATGGTTTACTCGCTTGTATTAATAGTGTTAATCTGTGAATTAATCAAGAGAAATCACTCTCATTTATTTTTGTAATCTGAACCGCTTCACTCGCTTGTATTTTTTAATCGGTGAATTGATCAAGGGAAGTCACTCTCATTTACTCATTTCTTCTAAAACTTTTTACTGCTTCACTCGCTTAATAGTGTTAAGTTGTCAATATCAAGGGCTTTCATTTACTGTTGTTATCTGAACATTTTACTGCCTCACTCGCTTTATCAGTGAATTAATCAAGGGAAATCACTCAGATTTACGGTTGATACATGAATCAACGTACTTGTATTAATTGTTTTAACCTTGAAATTACCTTGATTTAACCGTTTATAAATCAACTAATGCTTCACGTGCTTTAAACTTTGAATTAATCAAGGGGAGGTAATCTGAATTACTGTTGATATATGAATCAACTGAACATGCTTGTATTAACCTTGGTAATTTTTGAATTCATCACTCGGATTTCCGGTCGACGGACACCAGGCGGCTCGGCGTTCCACCGAAAATCCACAAAGTTCTGGTGCGCCTACCCGCGAGGACCCCCCCCCCCCTTCTTGTGCACGGGTACCGGAATTAAAGGCTCTTGATCCTATCAAAGGCGAAAGATCGTCTCCTGGAAAGGTTGCTTCGAATTGTCGAAGTTTTTTTTTTGGCCCCCGTTTCAGCGTCAGACGGCGATTTTAACGTGTACTCACACCAGTTCTGGGGGTTGTAACACCAAATGCTTTATCCGATATGTTTGGTAGGAAAAACAGGCACCCTGCTGCAGGTAAGGCTCAAGCTTAATTAACTGCGGATAAGAAAAGAGCTCAGACCAAGCCAGCTGCCGGTAAGACAAGTCAGGCTAAACCTGCTGCTGGTGCAGCCAAAGGTGCCATCATGCTGCAGGCAAAGCAGCTGAAGCTAAACCTGCTGCTACTGGTAAGGCATCTCAACCAACACAGAGCGGTGTTACTGCTAAGCCTGCTGCTGGTAAAGCAGCTACTCCTAAGGCTGCCAAGCCAGCTGCTGGTAAAGCGGCTACACTTAAACAACCTGCAACTTCTAAGGCTGAAACTCCTAAACAACCGGCCACTGGTAACGCTGGAACCCCTAAGCAAGCTGCCAAACTAGCTACACCTAAACAACCAGCTGCTGCTAACTCTCTACAGCCAAACCAGCCACCCTTAACAGCTTGCACCTGCAACACTCAAACAGCCAACAGCCGCCAAATCAGCAACGCAACAGAAGTCAACACCTAAAGCAGACAACAAAATAGATTACTTCAGTGGAAATATGGATTATTGAAATAAAAATTATGTTGGTCGCTTATTCTGTCGATTTTTTTCTCTCTCTCTCTTATCCGTTTTTAATGAAGTTACTTTTTTGCTTTGTACTTCAGGACGGTAAATTCATTGAAAGGGTCTCGATTCAATCCAACCAGGTGAATGCTGTCCCACAACACATAAAAAGCTGAAATTTTATAGAAATTATCTCTTGTTATATTTTTATCCATTAAAGATTTTTTTTCTACCCAAACATTTAACTCTGGTAAATTTTGGATATTATTTGATTTAAATTTGCAAAGAACTTGTTTGTAAATAGGCGACAATGCAAATAATGTTGGTAATCATTTACATTGATTTTCAATATTCTATTACTGGGAATCATTATTTGACTGAGTTACTCCTTTTTCCTCTGCTATTTCCTCAGTTGCTCTCGACTGAGACGTGTGTCCATCAATTTATCCAACTAGAATTTCGAAATCCTGGCCATCATTTCTCTGCATCCTCAGAAAGACAACATTAGTGGGAGGCCAGCATTCACTCGCACGTATTCGGGTTAAGGTTATGCACATAGCTGCATCACAGATTTAAATGGAAATAAACTCACAAACTTTGTATGTAATTCACATTCTCATCTATTCTTACATAACTGATTATTGACTTTTTGTTATATTCGATTTCTTTATGGCGAGAATGTTAATAACTTAGGAAAATGTACATAATACGCAAAGGCAAGTTAATCCTCCGTCCAATTTTAAAAGATGTGAATTCCCAACACCGAAGATTTAAAAAAAAATAATTTAATCTTGTCGCTTTCGAATGGGAAACTATCTTTCTTGGATTCTGGCTAGGATCAAAGTGTAGTATATGTTCTCTCCAAAGATGGTAGAATATTGTGGGATCTGTATTCTTGCTAGAATGTGTAACTGGATATATTCTGAAACTACATTAACCATAATATGTTTCAGTTGGAACAAAGGTGATACAATGTTGTCGGAGTCTGCGTTCATAGCAGACGTCCATAGAATGGAAATATTTTTTCGATCTGCGGTAATATACAAGGTCCTGCTAGATCATTCTACTAGTGGATAGCCGGTTGTAACTAAGTTTGTTTTTTAAATGATGAATAATACTTGCTAATAACATGAGTAGCTTCAGTTTTTTATTAAAACATTTTACAAATTTTTATTGGATACAACTGTGATAATTTTTAACTTAATAATTACTTATGTTCTCGATGACCGTTAGGCCGTCAACCAGCCCTCTTAATTTTCTACCTTCCTGAGCATGTTACTCAGTGCCAGCCCTGTCCAATTTCGGATGTTGTCCTCTGACCTCTTTCTTCCCTGTACAGTTCTTTACAGGGTTGTCTTTGTGAGAAACTTGATCGTGTGACATAACCGTATCACCTCATTTTCTTCTTCAGTGGTCAGATGATAGTCTGTTCTTCACTTCCTCATTTGTAATGTGCTTTTTATTTGAAATATTGAGGATTTCATCTCTCGCTTGTATCCTTCTCTTCAGGTCCGCAGTTAGTGTCCATACGTACAAAACTATGAAGATGACCAGGGAGCGATTTACCATGGACATTTAAATGTGTTTAATTTTTTTAAGATTAGGATTGATAATTTAATCTACTAATGGAGACTGTTTGGATGTTCCAGCTCGTCTGAGGCAATCCCATGTCTCCATTATGCTGCTGTCCTACAACATCCAAGTCCTGGTGAAGAAAACAAAACTTTACCCTCGTGTGAAGGCAAATAAATAGACTAATTGAAATAAACTATTTTATCAATCTTTGCATATATTTTTTAGATTTCAATTCGACTTTTAAAAATTTCTAAAGTCTGAATTTCCTCTTTAGGTTAATATGACTGCATACAATGTTTTATATACTGAAACATAAGTGTCATAAATAACAATAAACACATTTTTTTCGAGATTTTTTATTTATTTTTCCAGACTAATATTTTAGTGCTGTATATTCACATTTTTGGATTTAAAAATGACAAACATCAAAAAAATATATTATCACAAACTGACAATTAATGTTATAAAGACATCTCCTAGATATTTGCAAATCTCAAACTCTAAACAGTAAGCTTTTACTGATTATTTTTGTGACAATATTTTTCAAAACCTTGTTGCATTTTTTATGGGGCGAGTGATTTACAGCACCGGTTCTAGTATGAATATTTGTAACTAGTTTGAGAAACTTCATATTGGGAAAAAATATGCACTCTAGCGGATAATGTTCATGTAACTAGCATCGTATAAACGTTTGTAATTTCTTTGAAATTATTCTAGTCTCCTATGGAAAGTTGTGACAATGAAATTTAAAATAATCTAACTCCAATGTTAATGGTTATTTATATATATTTTATATAATGTAAATAACTTCCAAATTCGTTTTCTATTGCATTTTTTTTATTTCAATAGTAAATTATTAAAGTGTCAAGGCAAGAAACCTACACAAATCTTTCATAATTTTGTTACTAGATTTTTAATATATTAACATTGTCAAGACTTCCAATAATATATCCTTTCTGAGTTTCAAGTTAGCATTAATTACAGTAATTTGCATTTTTATATTTCTGTAAATTTTAATGACTACTGAAATTTATTTAATACAAGATACAAATGGAATGAACAATAAATAATTTTATCACAGATTTTTTTTTTCAAAATAATGCTTCTGTCATTAAAAATAATGTCTTGCGACATAATACCAAATCAGAGTTTAAGATTGCAAAGTAAAGGGCACGTCTTCAATTATTGCTTTGTTATGAATATTTTTCTTCAAGGATAAACTTCACTGAACATTTGTGGGCAAAGTTCAAGAAATATTTCATCAGAACTAAATCTGATGTGATAAAACAATTGAATTAAAAAATACATCAAAAAAATATTGAAAGTTGGGCATTTTGGGGTAACACACTGAAAGTTCAAATAGAAGGGAGGGAATTATGAATACTTAGTTATATTTACAATTTTTTAGGCTTAATCCACAATTGCATTAAAGTATACCCAAGTTTAAATGGTCAGATGATAGTTATTTTAGTGGGTAACCTCAAACAAATGAGACAAGAAAATCTATTTAAAAATTTCCAGGATACTTACAACACTACATAGCATTTATAAAATATGTTTAAAATTCCCTAATACATACACCAATAACATAATCTTACCAATAATGGTTGAGATTCAACAAAACGAATCTTTTATCTAACTAAAAATACCTCATTTTATTCTTGTTTTCTTGGACATTCTTTATCAAAAGCAAATCTTCCATTTTGACATGTAATAGAAATGTAATTTTTACTAGATGAACTAACTGATTGATAAAACTTTCTTTAAAAGAAAGCGATCTGAATTTAAAATTCCAACAGGAATATTTTGACAATCTCTAGCTATTCTCTAATTTTTCTTTATGAATTGATTTTTATATACAAATAAATCTGCAGTATATTTTTTCCACTTGTCTACCAGATACAAATTTACACTATTCTATTTTTTCTACAAACTTGATATTGAAAAGTGAAATTTCCCTATATGTTCCACACTCAATAGATTTACAATATTATCTGATCAAACATTTACAAATTTTAAATAGGTAAACGCTTTCAATTGTTAAATATTTAAGTTAGCCAAAGTAAAGATTATTTAATGTCCTACTTATCTGTATGAAATTTAGATATCATATCTAATGAACAGAGGATAAAAATAGAAGAAAAAGCATTTGTTGAAGTAAACATGATTTTGGAAACAAATAGAGAATTTTGATTGACATAAAAGATTTATAAATTATTTAAAATAAACATTCCTACAAAAAGCTACAAAAAAGGTAATATCAATAGTTCGACGAAGACAAAACATGACGAAGTAATTGAGTTAAAAAAAGAATCCATGAAAATACATTGATGCCGAATACGTATAGGGTGGGGGGAAATTGACATTTTTTCGGGAATCGCCTGCATGTTACAAATACTTGGAGTCAAGAAGTACCTGAATATTTCTGCAATTATGTAGATCTGAATTTTAACACTCATCCCTTGATTAACTATGAAATATGAATATTAACTCAAGGGACATAAAGTATTGCAATTCATTTTGAGGGTAAAACTTTCTATTTATCTTCCTCCAACAGCGGTAAGATGTGACACAAGGTCGGAAAAGTGGAATTTGAAAAGCCAGCGCCCGAGAAGGTGAGCACTCTGGCTTACAAAAAATGCCTGGACAGCCCCGTCAGCATTCTCCGGTAGGGGTGCCTCAGGCAGTAAGCGATAAACTTACTCCACCCCAAAGAGGCGGGGGGGATCCTGGGAGGGTGAACCTCCTAGAACTGCACAGGACAAACTCACAAACCGGTGGAATCAAGCCTCGAAGGCCAAGACGGTACCGATCTATATAGGGTGTAGTATTCATCGGAACAGATACTACACTGTGATCCCAGCCAAAAGGCCAAGAAGATAGGGTTGAACTTGTTTTCATGTTACAATTATAATCATGAAGCAAAAATAATTTTGATAAGTGTCATCTTTTGAAATGCAGATTTCGTCAAGCCCTTATGAATAGATCCAGTTGTATGGAGGGTTTTGAATTCGGAACAAATCAGAATCCTATTTCTCAAATCTTGTCAGATCCTGTCTTAAATGATTTATCAATTGAAGTCTATGCAAAGTCAATTAGACAATCTTGTTTTGATTAAGGTGTGCTTCAATTCTTTAACAGATCAAGGAGATAATCCGTAGACGGTCTCCATAGTGTAAACTTCAATCATAGAGTAGATCTGTCATTTCAAATGACTTCAAATGGACTGAACCTCTTCTACAAATTAATTCTTTCTTTAAGCTTTTTGTTTCATTAATAGGCAACTTTATTATTGCTTTTAAAGATTTAGTTTTGTGATTGTGTTTAATGTAGGCTACAATGAACAACTTGTTCACAAATTAGAAAATTAAGAACCAATTAAAAATATTTTCTTATGATTTTAATATGGAGTCACATTATTACTCCTAATTTTTTTATCAAGAATAGGACAAATATTTTTCAATGATTGCTGTTGAAAAATTTTATCAAGATTTTTGATTTTTCAACCTTTTTAAATATTAAAATTATTAAAATTATGAACATGAATAACTTATAGCTTTATATTGTTTCCTAAAAGTAAAGCAAGTTATCACACAAGATTTAAACAAAAGAACATAATTCTTTGAAAAGTAAATCATTCAAAAGAATGTTGTATAAGTCGCAAATAAATCAAGTCAAACTGTCACAAAAAATCACAAATGCCAAAAGAACTCTTTTTCGAGTGGTTCTTCAGTTTCTGACTTGAAACTGAAAAAATAGCAGCATGACAGCCTTTCAGTATTGCTATTATTTTTCAATGTATCTTTATAAGAGGTCTTATTGCATTTTTATCACTAAGTGCAGATCGAATGAAATTAATATGGAGTGAAAGTAACTAAGATCAACGAGTTTTATTTATTTTTCGTGTTTTTATAAGAAGCTCTGACCGTAAGTATGTCATGTTTTAAGTTTGAAAAGTCATTTTCATTGCGAAATGCGCAGATTGAATAAATGCATGAGGAAATAATCCGTTTTCGCTAGATTAACCATTTTATGCATAGTTTTCTTTTTTAGAGAAATTCTACGTCCCTGATTTTAGTTGTACTTGAACTACATGCCTTCAAGTTTAACTGAGTTTATTAAAAGGCTTATAACTACTAGTAATGGAGGCAAAACGTATTCCTCAATGTCCCTGACTCTCACAAAAAAATTTACGATAATTTATGACAACTTTTCTATTTGTTGTTGTGGAACAATATTATGCATGAAAGGGTTGAGAATTATTTTCTTATATATAAAGAAGTTTTGTCTGTCAGTCAGTCAGTCAGAAATAAAGCGGATGCTGTGACTCGAAACCGAAACATTGATCTTCAGTCCTACCTATTTGGATTTTTTGTAAATAGAACTTACAATATCACCATAACAAAATCATTATAGCTTTGGTGTGACTTTATAGATTTTATTTACGTCATGTTTCAAAACATGAATTCAAACATAAGCGATAATACAAAATAAATAAATAAATGAATGGGTAAACATTATCAATAGCGTTGGAAATTATGTTAATAGTCCAAAACAATTTATTTTGCTTTATCCTTTACTTGTGCATGATAGCAGGAGCTGGAATTTGGGGCCCATTAATTCTTGTTTCGGTAAATAAAATTTTAAACTGTTATAGCAAACAACGCATCTATATCTGCATGTATGATAAGACGTGTTATATATATATATATATATATATATATATATATATATATATATATATATATATCTTATCTACAAGCAGGCACACATAACGTTGCCCATTACTGTCAACTTATGCTCCCAGTCCTGAACTCTATGTTACAATTTTTTTTTTAATCTCTAATTTGCTAAAGTATCTCTAAAGTTATACATAAAGTAAAATGCTCTCTTTGATGTTTATGGGTGTCTGCTGTGAATCCAGACCTCACAATATTATTGTAAAATTCTCTAACACAAACTGAATACATCTATTTGATTCCCCGTAAAAATATTACTCAAGAAAAGTTTGATCTTAGTATAGATCTTTGTAAAATTATATTACCAATTAAGGGAGAGGGGGTTGAGCGATTTTTAAAAAGATTTTTTTTACATTAAACATGGACTCTGAAGTGAACATCTGTTTTCACAAAATGGTGGGGAGATTAAAATGTTGTCCTTTCTGAGGGATGTTGGAAATTGTTATTTACGAGATGTAAAATATGATTAATCTCGAAAAGGAAAATATGATTTTTCTGGGAATAAGAGGAAGCGACCATTCCTGCCCCTACTTGTCAATTAAGATAACCTGGGAAAGAGGAGGGGGCAGAAATTCTCTCTATATATACTTCAGAGGCAGGTGGAACAGACGGCTGGAAATGCCAGAAAGAAAGATAAGACAATTTCGAATTGTCTTATAATTCATTCCGGCCTAAAATTAACTATTCAATTCACTGATGAAAGTTTAAACTTATATGTTCCAAGTCCTAAGAAATGTAAAACTTAGCAAAAACGAATACGTAAGAGATATAGTTTACTTTAAAAAATCTAACTCTTTCTATATTTTATTATTATTAAAGTTAAGCACCTCCTTCTTTGCTTATAAAAATAAATTTGCATACATGATTATTGGAGCGAAGTAGAATTTTAATTAAGCCTAAAAATCAATTTTATTGTATTTTGCATAAAACAGGGGAGGTAACTCTCCTAAGAGGTCGTAATTCAAAGAAGTAGTACACTTTTTTATACTAGGGCCCATGGATTCTAAAATATACGATAAAACTGATTTTTACTTGTAATTAAAATTTACTCGATAATCTTTCCTACTTTTTGGTGAAGATATTTATTTTTCCCCGTTATGTAAGTATATGCAAGAATTTTTGGTGCGTGTGCTGATGAGCGGCCGTACGAAAAAACTTTTTTTATAAAAACAATAATTATATACTTATTCAGCGTTATATTCTTACTCACTGTACACAAAAGTAGAAAAAAATATCCACTAGAATTTTAATTACAAGTATTTTTCCATTCTTCGTATCATAACAGCGTTCAGTAAGCGTCCATCTTTTTTCTTAAAAATAATTCAAGGGCAGATAATTCGCAAGGGAGATAATCATGCAATTTAAAAAACAACAACTACATATATAAAAACTAAATGTATTCCAATAAAACAAAATGAAAGTAAATAAACGAAATTAAATTAATTTATTGCATTATAACGAAATTATTTTTTTCTACTTTTTTTGTACAGTGAGTAAGAATATAACGCTGAATAAGTACATTGTTTTTATGAAAAAAATATTTTTTTCGTACGGCCGCTCATCAGCACAAGCACCGAATTTTTATTTGGAAATGCGTTTAAGTACCGTTTTTTGTTGTTTTTGGTGATGCGCTTCTATAAAAGATGTATTATTGTACTCTAAGGTTTTATACTGCTTGCCAAAAGTAAAAAATAAACTTATTATGTAAGATTAAACAAAAAGATTCTATGAATGCTTCTGGTAAGAAAAATAGCAGTAACACAGCTTTTCAGTTTGTTGGATTTTTTTAGATTACGGATTACTTTTTGTGGCGAATGTGTAGTTTGACAGCCAAAATGGCGGACAACTCAGACAAATTTAGTGTGAAATCAATATTTGCCAAAAATACTGCAAAAAAGTTGTTAAATTGTACATTAATGTTGGTTATCTTCCGGAAAAATGTTTGTTAAAAGTTTTGTTGATTTTATTTACACAATAAATTTGTTAAAAGGAAATATTTTCTTATTGTACGTTGTTTCATGTAAACGAGGGGCCACATTTTCGAGGTACCGGTTGAATTGAGCAGACGCTAGCTTGACGTCAGAGTCGTCCGCCATTTTGGCTGTCAAACTACTTTTTGTAAAAATGGACTAGCAATGTGGCAGTCATAAAAGGTAACCAATGCAGGAGAAACTATTGAAATTATCTGTGATGCATGCAACAGGATGATCTTACAAGGCTGCAATGGCATTTGAGCAGATCAGGAAAGAATCCTTCTTTTTTCCAAAGTTTTAAGGCAGATTATATTTTTTTTAAACATGAATACCTGATTCATGTCTCTTGAGTTACTTTTTATCAATGAGGATACTATTATTTCAAGAACAATGTCCTAATATATGCAGGCACAGATCAATGCTGTTCCTTTTATTAAGGTACGCATAATTATTTAGTGAAAGTGATTAAAACAGACCTTGGAAGTCTCACAGATTTTCTCTTGAGTTTGAGTTACATTTTTTTTATATTCAGATTTTATTAATTGGAAGATCTGCTATAGTTACTTTTTGTAAATGAGGTTCCTTGATTTTATTTCAAGGCCTTGTTTCAATATATATATATATATATATATATATATATATATATATATATATATATATAAGCACGGATTAATGCTGTTCCTTTTATTAAGGAACTTGTAATTATTTAGTGAAAAGTGATTAAGAGCTGTTAAAAATAATCCTTTTTTACGTTGCATTTGTATCTCTCTTTAAAGATTTTAACCGTGTACTTTTGTTGTTGTTGTTGCATGTCTTTAAAAATAACATTGAAAAGAAAGAAAAATATTGAAAATGCAACCCCTTTTTTACAATTAAATTAACACATTTGTATTGTGAAATCGTTATTGAATTCATCTGTCGGCTTTTTCTTCGTTTCCATATGCCCCCATTAAACAAAAAGGGGAAGTAAACTCTTCAAAATTAATTCTAAAAAATGCAGATGCATAATTTAAGTATAGGTCATCTATGATCTTGTATATTTTTTTTGCTGAACAAATTTTAAATGAGACCTTTCAAATTAAGCTGACTCCAAAAGCGTACTAATGACAATATATTTCTGCAATAGATTTTAAACTTCATTTGCAAATGATGGATTTACTTTTATAGTTTTAAGAACAAGTATTGCTAACACTTTTTTTCTTTTACTTCAATTTTCCATTGTGGACATCAAAAAGGTTTAAATCACAAGACAAATCAGGAAAATATCCCAACAAAACGAATCCCAAATTGACAAATTGTTATAATTTAAACTGAAAATTTCAGATCAATTTTTTTACATTTCCTTGTGTATAAAATTAAGCCAGTTTTGAACTGTATGTGTTCACATCTGTAGATTAAACGTTATTACTCAATACCTCATCTGCTTAGGTTAAGAATATTAAATTCGTTTTTGATCTTCGTATATAACATTCAATTAAATAATTTGGTATATTTTTAGTAGATGATCTACCTGCATGTTTTTTCTCCATTAATAGTCGGTCTACCAGCATATATTTACTTTGGCTGTAGTTTATAATAACTCACATTCAATAAACAGCAACAAAAAAAAAATGTTTTTTGCAAAAAAAACAGGCTCTGGTTTGAATATAAAGTAAGATATTAAAAATGTATGTATCAGCCAACCGGAGGTTTGGAAAATATATGCCCTCGCAATGTTCAAGAAAAAATGTTGAAATAATTACTGTTAATGGCTAGAAACTGATCAAACATTTTATAAACAAATTCAGCAGTTGAGGAAGTCAATCTTGCAAAATCTTGTCTGCATAAGGACACACAACCAGTTGTTATGGCAACCAATCCTAACTTATTGAACTGCGACCCACTTGCTCAAGTGAGACAAACTGAGAAACACTTACACATTAACAATTGCATGCACACACTGCAATCTACTGCTACTGCCAGGATTCTCTTTCAGGTCCGACCAAGACTCACTTTTTCTCTCTTCTCTCTAGCATTAAACTTTAGGGCTCATTTAAAAGTTACTGGCATATTGTAAATAAAACTTGTATATATTTTGTATGGATTTCTTTTGTCTTTTATTCACTTATATGTGCATCTCTCTACAGGTCTACCTGTACTATTTGATTGTAAGGTGGGTGTGAATGCAAGAGTTTTCTATGTAAGCCGGTCAAAATTCAGGAAAAGGACATTTTGTCTTCAGCACTGTCCTCTTCCGGAAGACATGCACACAGGGAACTGTCTTGTCTTAACACCGCCTGCTTGCTCAGAAGCGGTCCTTTTTTTCAAATCAGCCAGCATGTGATGTGGACGTCCGATGAGCTTGCGTTAGACGTTGGTCATTCTGGGACAAGTAGCTTGGTAAAATAGAGTTTTACGGTGAGAAAAAAGGTGTTATCTTCAGCGTTGGCCATGTGCACGCATAATAAATACATTCGTCTTCCGAATTTTTTGCTCCAGATTGCTTGTTGTTACAGTAGGAATCAAACATTCAACAAATCATAGAAGAACAGAAGTTGTAATAACATTTTAAATTAAATAAAAGTGATGATATCCAGGTTTAAAGTCGCCTTGGACAAACATTCAGACAGTATATAGATGTAATATTATATATATATATATATATATATATATATATATATATATATATATATATATAGATGTAAACTTCTTCTAACTGTCCTATTTATATGGCTTGTTGCACATTGCTATTATTTGCTTATAAATTGGATTTAATTTGAAATAATCCAATCTAGTAGCAAAAAAGAAACAATAAGTCCGTTTTAACAAATAAACAAAGGTAATACGTTTAATATACCTCATTGTGAATCAAATATTGCAAGTTTTTTGGTAGATCAGGTATCATCTACTAAAGTAGTACGAATAACTTACTCTTTCAATTGCTTTTAATTAATTCTCAATAGTGTTTAAATACTGCTATTATTCTTAATATCAGAATATTTCAGATACTTCCATACATTCATCATTTTTAATTTATACTATACATTGTGTCAGTATTTGTTATATATATATATATTAACTTTAATCACACATTTACACGGATAAGAAATTATTAATTCAAAACATTACAATATTTTTTTACATCTATTTTAGAATATATTGTGATGTCATAATAGACCCCTCTTTCTCACTTTACATAATTCAATTTCTCTCACCACTTTTCTTATCATCTTCTCTTTATTTATATCATTACCCTTCCTCCCACCATCTAAAACTATCATGTACATATTCAAAGGATTTCAGAATACATTATGATGTCATAATAGACCCTCTCTCTTGAAATTATTCATATAATTCAATTTATCTCACCATTTCTCTTATCATTCGCCTTTCATTTGCATTATTTACCCTTTGTCCCACATGTACAGATGAAGTGTGCACGGTGACAAGATGATAACAAGTAGTATATAGCTAGATTATATATATATATATTATATTATATTTGTATCATATCACTCTATCCATAGCAGAGGTAGCAGCGGTGAAGTGGATTGATGACTTTACCAACATCCATATTTATAGTGACGCTATAGAACCAACTGTATTTGAACTTGGCACACCAACGTTATCAATCCACTTTACCGCTGCTACCTCTGCTATGGATAGAGTGATATGATACAAATATAATATATATATATAATCTAGCTATATACTACTTTTGTAAGTATCTAATTCGAGAAGGAATCGAGGAAATCAATGCCATCACAAAATAAACAGAATTAAAAACCGTCAAAAAATGTTGTACTGTGTGGATTCATATACATTTTCAAAAATCCAGATGAAATATAATGAAAGAACATGACTACAAAGTTTTTAAATAAATTCGTCAAGTTGAGATTCGTCTTGTTCAGTTCTAAGTCTTGGCCTTTCATAAAATAATTATCACATATTCCAAAGAAAGAAGGAAATCTGAGGGGAAGAATTTACTCTTCCAAACAATTAGCAACATTACAATAGCAAAGGGGAAAATATTTCTACCATAAATAAAAACATAAATAATGTGGAATGGTTATTATATGGAATCTCTAAAGCCAACCAATATTTTGGTCATGGATCTGACTTTGATCTAAGACAGATTAAGATTGGATTCACAACCAAAATATCGGTTGGCTTATCTACTAATTCTATATACTAACCATTCCATTTTGTCTGAATTTTTTTTCATTTTTTAAACTTCCTCATAAATAATGTATAAACATTATTTACATGTTTTTAAACAGTTTTCCTCATCTTAGTCCGAAACATATAATTACTGTAAATAACAATATCTCATATAAGAAATATTGGCTATGTTGTTTGGGGGGGGGGGGTCAAATGAAGTTGAGAATAAACAAAAGGACACATTTTGACTTAGCATCGATTTTTTTTCGACTTCTGGTTTTATCGCTTATGATAAGTTAAAGATTTTGAAAGCGTAAAATCCAATATTTAAAAAAATATTTTTTTAATGCAATCCAATTTTTTTTTAAATCTCTGGATAACATATTTTTATTTAAATGTTTGTTTTTTCTTAATCGTGGTGGGTTCTCTCATTTTGCTTAAATAAAACGTTTTGTAAATAAAACTGTTTTTTTTTCTTAATTAAAAATGTGTATATAACAAAATGTGCTTGTAAATAAAAACTGTATTTTTAGGCTATGAATAACCCCCTTTTTAAAACCATATCGGAATATGTGTTCCAGACCATAGAAATAGATATCAAATATTTGATGGTTGAGATTAAATTTCTTAAATATTCAATAGTTAGAAATCGTGTGAAGTAGATTTTTATACAAAACCATATTAAAGGACTTTGATATATCAAGAGATATATCGCTAGGAACGAAACCGCCGTTAATAGATTCACTGATCAAGTGTGATATTACAATCAGCACATCAGCTGTTAATCTCGCAAGACGCACACCATATTGGTTGCCACTCAGAAAGCTGTTTTTTACATCACAACCTCTAGATACTCATGACGCACAGGAGACTAATTAGTCTGTACAAGGATGCAGAAAACCTATCTCTAGTATTTATAGTATTTATATAATACTGGGCAAACTTTGTTCATAATTTAACCAGAAGTAAATTTAAAGAAAACAAAAGAAACTGCTTAAAGCAGTGTCAAAGCAAAATATGTCCTTTGTTTGTTACCCATTCTAGGGTGCCTCAAATTCATTTGATCCTTTTTTAAGCAAAAGTTGTTTTTTTTCTTTTCTATAATAACTTGACATCACAGATTGTAATGTGATCTTTTCTCTCGATGCTTGTTGCATTAATCTGATTATTTTTCAAAATATACTTTGAATCAATGAAAATAGAATATATACGTAATTGATTTTAGATTTTGTGTAAAAAATATTAGCAAAGTCTTCATAATTAGACCTGCTTCTTTTACAAACAATTCTTTTAGAAAGGAAACATGGCAGATGAATCGTAACATATATAACTATCAAGATATGAGCTTGTGTGTGATCAACTGAATCTGGGTAAGCTGGTGGAAAGTGTATGATGTTCATAAATATAAAACACTTAATAAAAAATCAGGATAACATCGTGAAGACATATCTCGTAGCAAGAAATATGTATGTTCACCAGTGCAGAACCACATTTCTTTCAGAGGTTTAACAACCTCTTTTTTTTCTATTAAAGCAATACTATTGCTATAAAAAGCCTACAAAAAATGTTAAACTAGCACTTTTGAGAAACAGTTTTTTGCAAAGTATGGTATCAGTTTTTTTGTGTTTTTTAATGTTTCGGAATTTTTTAGATGAGGATTGATTATTTGGATTATTCGGACGACTATTCTAATCTTGGTTGTTATTTTCACAACTTTTCAGTCAATGTAACCCTCGATCTTCAGGTGCCTCTTTTCGAACTCGAGAACATATGCAGAATTTTGAAAAGAAAAATGTATATACTGCATTTTTTGTTGATGCTAACATTAGCCTCAACAACAATAAAAATCATAATACATAACATAATTCCGGAAATAAATTCCAATGTTAAACCATTAAAATAATATATATTTCGTTAATTATTGCAGATGACTTGTGTCTGCATATTTTTTCCTTGATCCTTTCCAGATGACTGATAAATTTTCGAGTTTCAGGTTGGAACTGGCAGATGAATTTGCCGTACTCGTGGTGTACCCTAGTACTTTTGGTCTCTTCTGGAGCCATCTTCAGGGGGGAGAGGGTATTGAGTAAATAACATGTATTTTTAAATGTTTAGTGATGGTTTTGGCGGGAACAGTGTGATTGGTTGTAGTATTTATACAGTATAAGTATTAAAATGATTTTAAGATGTTTTCACTGTTATCGAAATTAATGTTATTATTGGTCAGGCATCTAGAAAGGATAAAGGAACAATTATGTAGATGCAAGTCATCTGTAATAATTCACGAAATATGTCTTCAAGAATAAATGCTGCCCAGACATACATGTTGTTGTTGGCATACGTCAAACGCAATGACTATGGATTAGTGCTCGTTTGCATCTTTTTGTGCGACTGTAGAGACCAATTCTTGATTTGCATGGTTTACTACAGCCTTGACATATGAAGGCTGTTGTGTAATGTGTCACTTCGGCTGGTTGGTCTGTCTGTAGGCTTGCTCTTCTTCTAGCTCTCTTTGCAGTGTTTTCATCATGGAGGATCTTCTCACTGATGATCATTCCCTGGCGTATCTGTTTCCTCCAGACAGGTCTGTCAGCTGCAGAGGCTTCCCATGTATTAATGTCAATTGAGCAAGCCTTCATATCTTGCTTGCAGACATCCTTGAAGCGGAGATTAGGACGACCCCTTTTTCTTGAGCGGCAAGCTCACCGTAGAGAAGGTCTTTAGGAATGCGGTCATTATCCATCCTGAGCACATGCCCCAACCAGCGAAGACGTCGAGAGTAGATGGATGAAATGCCTGCTCTTTGCAGAACATCATTGTTGCTCACTCTGTCCTGCCATGTGATACCAAGTATCCCACGTGGACACCTCATATGGAATACCTGGAGTTTTCTATCCTGTGTTGAGCATGTGGTCCAGGACATACATACATATATATATATATGTAGTACTAAAAAGTACTACTACACATTAAAAAAGATTACATTTAAAGCTCCCAAAATTCTTACTAGAATCGTATATATGGATCCGTGGTGCAATGGATAAGGGCGTTGATTAATAATCAATTCTAAGCGACAGTCATCTGCTGAAAGTTTGAATGTTCAATCCTCACTATATCTCAAAATAAAGTAATAATTAATTAACACTTCTACCCGGTCATGGTCAACAAAGCAAGAACAATCTAGACCCATGGATTAAATAAAGAGTTCAGTTGAAAATTCTGTATAGGTTCCTGAGTTCAACATAAAGATTCCCAAGTTCAAAAAGATGTACCTGAAGATGGTCGGAGGTTACATCGGCCGAAACGTTGTGAAAATAACAACCAAGATAAGAATAGTAGTCCGAATAATCCAAATTAAGGTGACACATTTAAAATTTGGACTGAAATAAATAATTAACTTCAGTAAATATTTTGAAGTCATGATAGGTAATTTATCGATTTTCATTTTGGAATGTGTTTGATGAAACTGAGCAAAACATTTGTGAATGTTGTGAATCTCAAAGAAATATAAAAATCTTTATAATAAAAAAGGAATCAGAGAATTCATAATTTCCAAAGACAAAATACTGTTCTGTTTTTTCAAACATGTCTTCGAGGAGATAATAAAAATACAGGGAAAAACAGTTCCTGTCTGAGATCATTTTTTTACTGGTGAGTCGTCACCACTGATCAGGGATAAAAGTCACTTGACGATAAGGGTTTTTCAAATAAGAGTTTAAAAAATGTGATCACAATTAAAGAATGTTTCTAAAATCGCATTTATATGCGGACACATCGTAAGACTTAAACAAAAAAATGTATAAGTAAAAAACAAAATAAAAAAATAAAATATTTGGGTTGGCGACTTAAGTTCCTGCTGTTTTTTTTTTAATTCTGGAATTTATTGTTTTAACATTTTTATTTTTGGAATTCTATTTTGGAATCATTTTATAATCTTTTTTTTTTCAAGTTAATTTTTGTTTATTTTCAGTTGATTAAAATGGAATGTTAAGAAAAATTAATATTTTCGAAATATTCTTTTTGCTTTTTTTTTTATTTCTACCGACAAGGTATTGAAAATCTTGGGGAGAAGTGGAAACAATAATGGAGAATACATTGTTGATTAATTAATTTTTTATTAAACCATTCAAATTTTTAAAAAACGTTGGGAACTTAGTTGTCAACACAATAGCTATTTTTACCTGAAAACCTTTCAAAAAATATGTCAGAATTAAAGTATTCACACAAAGACAATTTTTTAAATGTTGTACGACTGTGCTTTTCAAATTTGTTTTGGTTCAGTTCTGAATTGAACTTGTTTGAATCTCATGTTATGAAAAAAAAAATACTTTTGGAGAAGAATTTGCTGCCAACTTCAAAATAGTTGTTTAGATTTTGTACTTTTGGTGTTGTATAAAAGGCATTTCATTAAATGAACTTGGTATTGGTGAGCTTATGGATGCTTTATGCGTTCAGCGTCTTAGGTGGTTCGCCCACCTCTTACATGAACTCCATAACACGTCTTGATGTCCCAGGTACTAGATAGCGTAATACACCAAGGAAGACCCGGTCTCGAGTGTGTAAGAAGCAATATGACTGTATGCAATCTCTTTGGGTCGGACTGCATGGGGAGCAGGCGTGAGACGTTGCTACCCCAGAGCCTGGGACACTCACATCACCCTAAATACCAAAACCAGATGAAGAAAAATAAGAAATAGATTAAATTGCCCGACTTGTGAACTAATTCTTATTTGTAAATATCTGTAGCCACCATAAGGTAGATAACTCCTATTATATTCTTCAATCTAAAATATCAGTTACAATTTGCTGCTTTTTATTTTTAGCCAATTATTTAAAAATGTTTAATATTCGCAGTCACCTGGGCCGGACTAAGTAATTTTTTAAATAACTAAGTACGTTATTATATTGTCAATAACACGGTACAACAAAATATAAATGTTCTTGATATTTATCTGCCTTGTCATATTTGGTGCCTCCCGATTATGGAGACATGCTGAAGAGACTGAGGGCTTTTTCTAAATAACCCCGGTCATCGAAAAGTGCTGGGTTCATTAAAACGACCTTGTGTCACATATCATGGGTTAGTTGAAAAATACCAATAATTATGCAAATTTTAAATGAAATAAAAATTACTTTTATTTCATTTAAAATCCGCATTAATTATTGGTAGTTTTCCTATGATATGTGACACAAGGTCGTTTTGGAGAGAAGTTGTAAACTGTGGCGAAAAGGTTATAGGGAGTTTATTTAAGAATAGTTGAGTTCACTTACTTATTGGGAAAGGTATGAACCCATCTATTTTCCCCTGTAGCTAAGGGTGAAATAGTACAGTAGGCGTGACCCTCAAGTCTTTATAGAGCGATGAGTCTAGAACTACCAAATATTAATCCTTAAAAAGACTTCAAGAACACGTGTGTCTGCAGTTCTTCACTTTTTATATCTATTTACAGGAACAAAACAAAAACATAAGTGAAATATCTTAAAAAATAATTAATCTTTCATTAAATAAAGTATATTTGAATCTCTATACAATGATACCTCGGTTCACAAATGCTACAAACCACAAACAAATTGGTGCACAAACACATTTTTCGAACAAATTTCGTTTTGTCTTGCAATTTTTGGCTCTTGCAGTGCATGTACGAACATACAAACTAACAGGTTAATGCGCCATGTTAGCATCTTATGGAGCATCAGTTGTACTCAGATTTGCCTATTGTGAACATTTCATTGTTCATGATACGCTGAGAGAATGGTGTTTATGATATTGCTAACACCAAGCAGTACGACATGGTGAAATCAACAATCTGTACTATCTTAAAGAACAAAAATGTGCTAAAGGCAGGGCTGGTGCGGCTAAAACAGTGACTATGTTAATGAAGCAACGGTCCAAGGGTTGGAAGAAAGAGGTGTGAATGCAAGAGTTTTCTATGTTAGCCGGTCAAAATTCAAGAAGGGGACATTTTGTCTTCAGCACCGTCCTCTTCCGGAAGACATGAGCACAGGGAACTATCTTGCCTCAACATCGCCTGCTGGCTCAGAAGTGGTCTTTTTCAAATCAGCCAGCATGGGATTCAGACGTCCGATGAGCTTGCGTTAGACGTTGGTCATTCTGGGGCAAGTAGCTTGGTAAAATAGAGGTAAGCAACGCAGAGTTATCTGAACCTATTTAAGTTTTTGCTTTTTTCCAATTTTCTTTGTTTTTTATAAGACTGATTTATTTCCTGTATTTACAGTTTTACAGTGAAAAAAAAGGTGTTATATTCAGCGTTGGCCATGTGCCCGCATAATAAATACATTCGTCTGTACTACTCATCTTCCGAGATGACATTAATTTCAATGGTGAAAATTGTTTTCACTCAGAAAAGTTTTGGTTTGAACCGCAAACAATGTATTGTACATGAACACACAAACAGACTCGTCGGTTTTTGTAGTGCATGTACAAACATACAAACTCAAAGGTTATTACGCCATGCTGTTGCATCTTGCAAGGCATCAGTTGGATTCAGATTTGCATATCGCGTTTGCTGTTGCATTGTCCGCGAAATGCTGATAAACATGAGAATGGTGTTCATGTTACTAATCTCACCGACAGTACGAGATAAACAATCTGTCCTTATCTTAAAGAACAAAGATGCGCTAAAGGCGGCTGATATGGCTAAAGGAGTAGTGACATTAACGAAGCAATGGTTTCAACTGTTAGAAGTAGAGAAATTATTGATGGTATGGATTAATGAAAGACGGTTCTTGGGACATATGAATGAATTAATTGGATTGACATTAAAGGGAAAAGTTGTTTTGATGCAGAAACATTTTGGTGCACGAATGTAGTCGAATAGCGAATTAAGTTTGTGATCTGAGGTACCACTGTATTACACTGTTCTGCATTTCAAACGTCAAGAATTTTCTAATTGCTTTAGGATTATTTTTGTATGCTGAATTAAAAAAAATATTCATTGGGGTTTTTTTTATCAAGTCTAGTTTCCGTTAAATTTTTATTCAACATATTTATCAGTATATATTATCCAGGCATTTATGTGCTCCTTTTTGTCGTAGCTGGTCATGAGTAACTTTAAATTACAAGTTTTTTGGGGTTTTTAAAAACTTTTTATGTCTATATTTTTATTGCAATAGATCGGAAGTGTAAGAAACATCTTAATTACTCTTTGGCCATCTGATTACTCCAGAATGTCAAGCAAAAGTCACAGATTTTTTGTGAGGAAGAAATATCATTCAAACATCCATGAGTAACTTCTTTTATGTGTTGTATTATTCTTAGTATGTATATATATATAGAGAGAGAGACAATGAAAAAGTTGGTATATAAAAAAATAGAAAGTATATGCAAAAACATATTTTCCCATTTTCCAATTGATATATGATCATTTTTGCACGCTAAATTAAAAAAATATTAATTTTCTTTGATTAGATATGGTTTCTAAGATATGCTCGTTTTTATTCCAGTATATTCTTTTCTAAAATAGTGTCATTATTCAAGTGTTCATTATCTCGGGTTTAGTCACAACTGGTCAAGTGTGACTTTAAATAGCTATTTTGTTTTCTCATTTTTCAAGTCTAGATTTGTATTAATATATAATAAAAGTCTAAAAACCATTGTAATAGGTTTAGTTACATTATTTTAGTTGTTTCAGACTGTCAAGCAAACATCACAAATCTTGGGAAGAAATAAAATAACCATGTTAGACTCTTCTTGCTAGCTATTAGAAATATTCTGTCAACCTTCTGTGAATAAATCAGTCCAACATTTGCTATTATGGGTTTAATTAAATTACAAATAGATCAAAATATAGAAATTTCTGGTATGGGCAAAAAATTCATCGGATTTAAGTAAAATGAGATGATTTTCGAATTCAGCACAAAAGTGGCCTAAAATCAAGCATCAGGTTGTAGACTTTTAAAACAGGGCAGATCAATGTTACTATAAATTCAAGTGCATGTACAGATGTGCATACAGATGTATACTTCCCAGTGCAGCGAAATCATATTTCTTGGCACAAACATCGTTTTTGTTCAACTTGAAATTTTTATCTATGAAACAAAACTTAGAGGAGATTGCTGCTAACATTCTACCCAGCTTTTGAGATTGAATGCATTCATAACTTTATCTGTGCCTGGTTCCTTCAAAACGAATTTTGATTAATCCCGCAAACAATATATTGCTGCAAAAACACAGACTTGTAGGCTGCTGCGGTTCATGTATGAACACAAACACAAATTTGGGGGCTATTGTGCCATGCTAGCATCTCGCGGAGCATCAGTTGTACTCAGATTTGCATACTGTGAACATTGTTACACACAAAGGTGACACACAGATCAAGTGACACACAACTTTCAACAAGAAATAGAACTTTGACAATGACATCTGCGACAAGTTACAGATAGCTTCAAGAGATGATGTAGTCACTGGCTGATACAGCATGGCCCAAACCGTTATAAGTTTGATTGACTAAAACATTCTAAGTTCGTAACATTATTTATTACTTGTATAGGTGACGGTAGGGAAGTCGATAACGATATGGACTGACAACCAGTTCGAATCCAATCGGTTCCACTATAGCACCACTTTCACTTGGCAACCTTCATGTGGTCCCTCTTGTAAATAGCTGATTCTAAATAAAAATCAGCGAAACAGAATAACAGAATCAAGCCAATCAAAAAAGTGGTACCATGCTGATTCTGCAAATTTACTTTTACTTGTATAGTGTGTCGTTTTCAAGATGAGGGCTTGTTTCCTTGTTTCCGATCAAAGCAAGGCTTAGGTTACTGATTGAGCTCGTCTAATATTGAAAAATTCAAAACATGTGATGAAACCAACACATCATTGAGGACTCACTTTGAAGCATTGTAAAAATGTATTTTTCTATTTAATTTGATAATTTTATTATTACTTGTTAAGAATTTGATTACTTGAATTTAAATCTGGAAAAGGAAATCAGCCATTTTCATGTTTTATGCGATTTGATAATTGACTTTTAATTCATTTTTAACATTTATTTTTCATTTAAACAGAAAACTAAAAGTTTGTTCATGTTTTTAATTGTTAGAAAACTTATTAATCAAGTTTTTTCTCTTTAAAATATTTTTTAAATTTTAATTTCTTTTGGAATTGTTTATTTATAAAGTGAAGTCATTTTAGTTTTTAATTTTTATTTGTTTGCACATTTTTAAACTTATTGTTTAATTTGCTGATTTTTATTTTTAGGTGATTATTTAAAAATGTTTCATATTAGCAGTTATCTGGGCCTGGCTAAGTAATTTTAAAAATAAATTGTAGCAAAGTACATTATTATATTGCAAATAATGCAATACAACAATGAAAAATGCAAAATTGGTTAGTTAGAAAGAAAATTTGATTTTATGTGCTATTTGGGTCTGACTTTGAAAATCCGACAAGATAACTTTATAAGTTAGATATTATTTTTAGTGAGATGCCCATGGAGGTATAAATAAATATTTTGAAGATGTTAGATTTTCTTTCTTTCTTTCTCTCTCTCTCTCTCTCTATCTATCTATTTCTCTCTCTATCTATATATCTCTAGATAAAGAAGTAACTTTTTAGATGATCCAAGCATCTCTGAGAGGCTTTGTCTATCAGTTGGTCTGTTGACATTAAGTTTGAAATAGCATTTTATTTGGTCTGTCATGTTTAAGTCATTTTTGTTTTCTCTCCCTTATATCTACTTAACTAAATTGAATTTACTGTTCAAATGTGGCAGAGATTTAAAATAGTTAATTTAAAATTTATTTTCTTTATTTTCTTAAGCTTTTTCTTCTTTTTTTAAAAAGGTCCTTAATTTTTGCTATCCACAGCTAAGTATAAATTTTATGACTCCATGATTGTCAATCTTTCTCCTATGATCAAACGTTTTTTTCTTATCCTTACCTAACTTGAATTTCCTCTTTACTGTATGTAATTAGTAGAAGTGTATTAATGTTTTCTTTAAAAATTGTTTATTTATATTTTGCAATGTTTCGTTAGATGAGAGAATATCTAGCTTCTATTTTCTATCTGTAAAAGTTTACGTTCGTTAATAATGGAAGATGATTAAAAACTAACTTTCAAAATATAAAACGGATAGTAGATTATAACAAAGCAATTGTTTGTCAACCTTCAAAACAAAACTCAATGAGTTCATAAGTGATCTAGTAAGCATTAAAAACATTCTAATTTAAGAGAGAGAAGGGGCAAGTGAGAGAGAGAGGGAGCAAGAAAGAAAAAGGAGACAGGGGGCAAGAAAGAGAAAAAGAGAGAAAAAGTAAGAAAGAAAAAAAGAGAGAGAAAGAAATAAGAATGGGAGAGAGAGAGAATCTACGAAATAGAAAAAAAGAGAATGCATATGTGAGAGGAATAGAGAGAGAATGCAAGAGAGACACACAGAGAAAGGATGCCTTAATATCATAGATCCATCCTGGTACAGGTAATATAATAATAATAATAATAATAATAATAATAATAATAATAATAATAATAATAATAATAATAATAATAATAATAAATAAATAAATAAATAACTTACAATATATAAAATGGTTAGTACAGTAAATTGTTTGTCAACCGTCAAAACAAAAAACCAAACGACGGATGCTCTAATAATATCTTAAAATAATTAATACAAAAACAATTTCCCTGAATATGCATTCAGAATCTTAAGAATTTTCTGATAGAATAATTTTATCAAAAAACAGCAAAAAATATGCGTGAAACCAAATAAAAATTCACAACCAAAACCATTTCCACAAAAGTGTAAGTGTTGAAACAGTCATTGGTGTGAGATGTGAACTTGACAAGTCTGGTTCAAATCCTGGCAAAAGCCGTTGAATCCACTTTAAGTTAATACCCTTGGAAAAGTTATGTGTCTATCTCTTTCTCCCCGCAACAAACAGTGAAAATAGTAGGGTAGATGGGTCTCTTGCTCAGGAAACTAGTCGACAAGAAAGAAAACAATGACAGAGTACCAATCCATCAAGCAGGTCTACCAGCTGTGAGTAAACTAGTAGAGTAGACTGTGTTTTCTCAACTTGGTTGTCTAAGAACAGGACAACTCTGATTTTAAAAAAATGAGTATGGTGTTAGAAAGTTCAGATTATAAAACCCCTAAACTGTAGTTATATAACTGTGGTCATATGCCTCTCCTGGGGCTGACAGAAGAATAAACATTCTACATTAAATGGCTGCCATTCAAATTAAATAACCTCAGCAAGCATATTCGGAGTAATGTAATATTGAACACCATTAGGTGAGAGAAATCTCATTTACAAATTTAAAATAAACAGAACAGAATATTTCTTCACTTCTAATATACTCATAAATAATACAAAATTTTACAGACCAGTTCAACATGTTTCTTTTGATTTTTGGACGCTGTCCACAAAAGATGTTTTATACTTGTTCTATCGGCCACACGGTGTCCATGACCATGCACCTCCAACCGAGGGGGAAAGGGCACCAACGTTTGCACCAGCCAGATACACACGTGGAAAAAAGGACTCGGCAAATGGTGTCTATAAACTTGGCACCGGGAACAAGCACGACAAAGACGAGGAGCACTAAACCAGAGATAAACAACGCAAAACACAGCCAAAGCAACGAGACAAGTGAGGGATTCACTTCACTCATGCCGCCATATTTGCCGATCAATAAGCATGTAAGCCAACCGGAGCCCCAGATGCTGACGCCACATGTGATCTGGAGCTGGCAAAAATTAACGTCATTGCTAAGATTTTAGATATCTTCTGAAAACAAAAAAGAAGATTTAGTTAAGAATTTCTTCTAATTTCCTTCCAAGTGCGTTACATCCTGCAGTTGTCAAAACGTATGCTCGGTGAGAGGATCAGCGAAAGATTTTGATTCGTCGCCACACTCCGCAGACTTTAGGAGAAGAATATTATGAGCATTCATTCTTCTTCTGTCATATTGAGGCTCTTCTGGTATTTCATAAAGGCACACAACTGGTCAATTTGTTCCATTGCATCGGAATATTTCATTTTCCTTGATACTGTCGGCTCTGTACAAGATTATTATTTCTGCAATGATAAAAAAGAATGGAAAATAAATATAAAAAATATATACATCAAATAAAAAATTTTGAATAAACATTTCACAACTCGTTTAATTGCTAATATGTACTAGCCAACAGATCTACGAGCAAACCTACCCACATCTATATTGAACGTATAGAGATTTACTTAACTATGGTCCCATTTCCTTAATTAAGAGTAATTGAAATGTCCCTGTTTAACCTGATTCTACATTACGTTCTTTCCTTTCTAAGTTTTGACTGCAACTGAACATCAAATGTGTATCTTAAAATGTGCCAACACGTTTAATTTATTAGCCAATGAAATAGCTGCATTTCCCTCATGGGCTCAACTGACTCTGCCATTAAAATTAAATAACGTCAGCAAGCATATTCGGAATAAATTCATATAAAAAATATATATCAAATAAAAGCTTTTTAAATTAGAATTTCACAGGAATAACTCTTCACATCACAACCGCAAAGAACTTTCCATTCTTCCTTTGTGTCTCTAACACCAAACAGAATTTCCATGAACATAGTTTCTTTCCAAAAACTTGATTTAAATTAATTGAATATGTTAATAACAATGATAATAACAAGAACACGCTGATATTTGTTGTACGGCTTTTAAAAATTGACTTCCAAACTAACCTATCTCTGGCCAGGTCTTTATCCCTTTTTCTCTCCAATCCATCCTTATCACTTCCTCCCATGTTTTCCTTGGCCTTCCTCTTTGAACTGAACCTTTTCTACATCTACTAACCAAAGAATTCTCATCTATTATTTCAATGTAGACATACCATTAAAGTTACCTGTTCTGCATACATTTACCCTATACTGTCCAGATCTAATCTTCCTCTGAAATCATCAGATCTAAGTCTGTCTGTAAGACTCTGATTACATAACCATTGTATCATTCTCATATCATTTCTCTCCATGAAATGCATGTCCTCAACCTTCACTGGCCAGGTTTAACTTCCATACATCATCGCACTGCATGCACATGTCCGATAGACTCTTTCCCTGGTTTACAGTGGTAACACTCTGCTGGTTAGTAATGGTAGAAGTTTCCTGAACTTATTCCATAAAACAGACTAATACTAATTGGCCTTTTTGCTAGGAGCAACGTGGCCATACCATCGAAGTCCAGATTTAATCTTCCTTTGAGGACTAAGCCTGTCTTTAAGACTCACATTACACATACATTGTTCTCATATAATTTCTCTCCATTTCGTTTACGCAATAAATACAAAATCAAAAAAATCAAGAAGTTTGATCGAGTGTTCTGCTGACTTGACAGGCCGAAAGCAGACTCAAAACGTTTCCTCAAATAATGTTTGAATTAAGATGTTTGTTTGTTTATTTTGACGAAATTTCTAAACAAGCAGTGTGAATTGTCATAAACTGAATGATCGTTTGAAAAATAGAGGCTGACTATCAAAATATTTTAAAAATCAGATTCTTAGATATCCAGGGTACTAGGAAGGAAGCTGGCTTGAATATGTAAGAAGTGATATAATTGCATGCAACCCTTTGGATCAGACCACATGGAGAGCAGGCATAAGATGTTGCCTAGTGTTGCACATTTCAAAGTCTGGGACATTCGCTCACAACACCCTAAATAAAAACCAACAACAAACAACAACAAAAAACTACATGATTATTATTTTTTATGAACCTGTTTATTCCAAAATAATATTTTACATTATGTATTAATATTTATATATAAGGTAAGAAAATGTTTGTATTTAAATATGACCAGAATTTAATTGTAAAATTTTGTAAATTATTTTGAAAAAATAAGAATGTTTGATATTCTGTTTTATCAAGATTAGCAACGTAGAAAATTTAAATTAATACTCTATATGTAACAGAAAGGATGTCATACACAAAATAAAAGATGGTCTGTGGTGAACAAAGATGTAACATTTATTAATAGAAACAAATTATAACAAACATAAATGAGACAAGTATTCATTAATTAAACACACAAGTAAACACATTGTCCCCATATAGATAAAATGCACACATTAATCCTTTAAAGAGTAAAAAGAATACACATGTGAGGCAAGAAACAAGACTTGCTTTTTTCCCTTGGCGTCTTTTCTGCTAGAGGATGTACTTAAAGCAAGTCCGGTCTGTTCAGCCTCCAGTGAACTAAAGAAGGCGAATTATTGTATTTATCTTGGACCAGGTGTTCGCACGAGAGTTGCCAACCAAAGTTTCGTGTGTCACAAGATTTAGGAATGTAAGTCCAAGGGAAATAACTCTGACCTATAAAATAATGTTTCTTCAAAGGAGATAACTATGGTCGTCTTTATAAATGACTGCAATCTTCTTGTTAAAAGTTTAGACTTGCACATACATGTACCACATTGAACTGTTATTCAGTTTTTTATAAAAAGAAAATCCCAACATAACTAAAAATTACATTTTAATTCTGCACCATTTGTGAGACAGTATGCTTTGTTTGAATATATCTGTGTTAGCTTGGCTATCAGTTCACAACACTTGGAGAAAAAACTCCATTTTCCGACTTTAGGAAAATGTGAACAATGAGCAAAACACTAAAATAGAAATAATCTTCTGAAGACCAGAAAAAAAAGAATGTATGATGAAAGGAAATAATGAAACAGGTTTAACCCTAACAAGATAACATTTATTTATGTAAGGTGTGAGAGAGATGGTGTACATGTGTATGAAATAACAAAACGAGAAAGTTTGTTCTTGTTTACGGTTTGTGACTTGTTGATAAATGTTTGAGAAGATATGTGTGCATAACAGAATAGATCCATAGAAAGAAAGTGTCGATAAAATGGGTAAAATTACCCATCTCCCTAGAAGGTGTATATCTCACATCTTGACAGATTGAAAGGACCAATGAAAAAGATGACAATATCAAATGATGTTTTCTCGGCTCAAGTGTTTGTGTCTAAAAGAGAGAAAGATAGAGTTACGAGACTGGCATCAGAGTGTTTTGAGCTAGCACCGAGAGATTCAATCATGTGCATATTTTTGTATTCTTGTCTACTTAATGCCGTCAAAAGTTTTCAGGACTATTTATAGATTTACTAGCAGGGGTACCCGGCGTTGCCCGGGGCTCTCCCTCCTCCTCCTCTCCGCAAGCAAAATAGGATATTGAGAACTTTTCTCCCGGACAACGCCGAGTATTTAGAAAATCAAGACGGCCTCCAGAGCACTACTAAAATCACTCTTACCGATCCCCCCTCCTTTTCATCTGCACAATAGTCCGAAAAGAAAAACTACAGTAGCTCTATCTAGGACATTTAGCACTTTTCTCCTGGACAACGCCGAAGCCTCTGGTTTTTAAATTGACGAAGCCCCCCCCCCCCCCGGTGTTGGGTCCTATACTGTAGAAGCACCCCCGATGCTGGGTCCTATACTGTAGAAGCACCCCGGTGGCTATACTGCAGAAGCACCACCCCGTCCCTGTACTGCAGAAACCTCTGGATCCTATACTGTAGAAGCACCCACGGTGCCTATACTGCATAAGCACCGATGGTCCCTATTCTGTAGAAGCATTCGGGTCCCATATTGTAGAAGCACTCCCGGTGCTGGGTCCTATGCTGTAGAAGCAATCCTGGTCCCTATACTGTAGAAGCACCCCTGGTCCCTATACTGCATAAGCACCCATGGTCCCTATTCTGCAGAAGCACCCGGGTCCTATATTGTAGAAGCACCCCCGGTGCTGGGTCCTATACTGTAGAAGCAGCCCTGGTCCCTATACTGCATAAGCACCCATGGTCCCTATTCTGCAGAAGCATCCGGGTCTTATATTGTAGAAGCACCCCTGGTTCCTATACTGCAGAAGCCCTTGGGTCCTATACTGTAGAAGCGCCTACCCCCCCCCCCCCCTGGTGCCTATACTGCAGAAGAACCCCCCGTCTAGGTCCATATACTTCAGAAGCCTCCGGGTCCTATATTGTATAAGCACCCCCGCAGGATGAAGATGTTGTTATTATTTACCCAGGTTTATTTACCATTGTTGGAATTCAAAAAGGGATTTTATTTTTCTATGTAGATCCAGTATATTCAGATTTATGTCACTTGAACTATATTCAAGTAATCTTCCTGGAATTATATTACAACAAATGAGAATTAACTGTTCAATTTTGAAGTACAAAAAAGACTCACACATACGTAGTGCAAGATTCGAAATCAAGGCTTGATCTCTTTCTTGTTATGGGCCTTGAGCTGAGTGGATGTGTTCCACTTAATTTAATATGGTGTTTGTGAGAGACCAATTAAGTTGGAGACTCTTTGTTGGACCGTGTCTAAGAGGGAGAGACTAGTGGATGATGCACCAGCCCAGATAAGCAAATATACTCCATGCATGAGTGGATGGTGGCTTTGTAGAGATACAGGATAATGTCAGGTGTGAGAAGTTTACTAGCACAATAGAGGGGGCCCACCTTCTTTGCAGCAGCCCTGGCAATGTCTGCAATGTATTTATTCCAATTTATGCTGTAAAAGTTAGGCCGAAGAGTTTGAATGATGAACTCTCAGGCAGAGTGCTATTTGCCATGACAATCGGTGGATGAAGAGGTTTCTTGTAGTTATTGAAGGAAAGGAGTTTTGTCTTTGCGGCATTAAAAGTTACCATCCATTTTTTACCCCAATCCACTACAGACTGGAGGTCATTTTCTAAGGATTCAGCCATTGCCTCAGATATTATGTGTGCGTCGGTTTTGCCCACATGACGAGAGTAGAGCGTGGTGTCATCAGCAAATATTCCTATCTCGGTCTCAATGACGTAAGGGAGGTAATTTATGAAAATCAGGAACAGTAGAGGTCCAAGGATGGACCTCTGAGGTACACCAGCATTTATGTCATGTTGCTTAGATGAATAGCCATCGAGGACAACCTGCATCTTTCTTTTTGTTAGGAAAGATTTAATAATATTAAATATTTGTCCAGTAATACCATATGAGTGCAGTTTTAGGAAAAGCCCTTCATGCCAGACCTTGTCAAAGGCCTTGGATATATCAAGCGCTACTACCCTAGCTTCACCTGCTTTGTCCAGTGTATGATATATGCGTTCAGAGATGACCGTTAGGATATCTGCAGTAGATCGTGCTTGTCTAAATCCGTATTGATGATCAGAAAGAAGTTTAGCATTAACTAAGTGCCAGACTATCGCTAGATTGATTAATGATTCAAAGATTTTAGCAAAGATCAGGGGTAGACTGATTGAGTGGTAGTTCTGAAGATCAGTTCTATCTCCAGAATTCTTGAAGACTGATACCACAGAGGCAATTTTCCAACTATCAGGGAAACAAAATTCAGCAAGGAATTTGTTGGAGAGGAGAGAGGCCAGCTCAGTAGAGCATTTCTTTATCACTGGTATAAGATCAGGTCCACAGGCTTTGGAGTTGTCATGGTTTTTTTTATGATGTCTCTGACCTGAGATGGGGTGATGACCAGGTTATCAAGTGTGGCTTTAGTCCGCAATGAGAATTTAGGGAGGGGGTGGTTTGCTGAGTCTAAAGTGGGGTTTAAGGCGAAAGAAATGCTGGGCAAGTAGTTCAGCCTTATCAGTTGCCGTGCAAACAACATCATTGTGATTTGATAGCGGGGGAATCGTCGATTGTCCATCACACTATTGAAGATTTTCCAGGCCTTCTCTTTGCTTCATCTATCACTACTTTGCAATAATTTCTTGCCTTTATAAATTTCTGTCTATTCGCAGTTGACTTATGGTGGCCGAATTTTCGGAATGCCTTCTGCCTCTCAGCAATAGCAGCTGTACATTCTGAGGTGAACCATTGAGGAGAGTGGGGTTTGCTGAAGGATTTTCGCATGGGGACATAAGCATCAATGCCTGCTTTGCCCTATTCGGTTAGCTCATTTGCACACTGATCAGCAGGGAGTGAGAAGGTTTCACCCCATGGGGCGTCGCTGATGTGATCCCTAAGGGATTCAAAATCAGCCTGCTCATAGTTTCTCGTCGTTTTGAGCAACGGCTCTTCAGCTTTTGGACGAGTTAACGTGATCAGAGTTTTGAGCAGGCTATGGGCATTCACCACACAAGCCTCAGGTAGTGAGGTCAAGAACAGGTCGAGAAGTGAGGCTTGCTGGTCCGCACTATCAGGAAGGCGGGTCGAAAAAGTGACAATCTGTGAGAGGTCGTGAGTTGAGGAGAAATTAAACGTAGAGTTCCCAGCTGCATCAGTAACGCTGGAGAATCCCAACCAGTCACGGTGGTGTGCATTAAAATCTCCAAATACATGTATTTGAGAATTCGAGTCGAATGAGAGTGCTCTATCTAAGCTTTCAGAGACAGAGTCAAGCAGGGTACAGTCCTGGGTTGAAGGGGAATGGTATAAGTAACTAACTCTGTGATGTAAGGTCAATCTAAAGCACATGTGTTCCGAACATAAACTCCTAGCCCGTGCATATGTTTGTCAGAGTCCTTACGGTAGAGTGGAAGATAATCAGTCATGTCAAAGTGGTGAGAGGAGATTGAGGATTGAAGGTTTGTTTCACTTAGTGTTAGGATATCCAGAGAGTTTGTCAGGAGAAAAGTTTCTACGTCGTTAATGTTGGTTCTAAGTCCCCGGATATTTGTGAATGTGAGCCTCAAGGACGGAGGCAAAGATGTTTTTTGGGGTGTCTGGTTTAGGTTTGTTTTTTTTATTTTGTAAATTCATGTTTGCTTTGAGATAGAGTGGGGAGGGCAAAGTGGGTGCTTGTTTGGTGCCAATAAGCTCATACAACCAGTCCATTAGTTGTGACTTGGTTCATAGGAGTTGTGGCCTCGGGAAAGCCCACTGGGGATAACTGTAGGGTCCCTGTCCAGTGTCCATGCGCAACATGGCACATACAGTTACCCACGATATTATGCAACTGTTGATGGAGCAGCCGTTCTTAGCGCTACCTAAGAGTTAGGGCTCCTAACTACCAGTCAGAAACCAGACAAAGTGTCTAACCTGTACCGTCAACCTGTCAGAACAAGAGCGACCCAGACTAGTCATGTAGGACTTAGTGACGAAAAAACCATCTAAGCAATTATAGGTTTGCAAACCGAATACTTTTTTTGAGATTCCAGCTCTAGGAACTAAGGAAGCCTCCCTCCCCAACGGTTTGCTGCCAAGACGTAATTGGTTAGTAGCAAGGTTTTATTATCAGAGTTTTCCTTCTCTTAGATGGATGACCTGACAAGGTCTACGGTTCTAAGACTCTGAGAGAGGATAACATGCGCCCATGTACTAGTCAGGTATTTCCGAGCCCCCGCAGGTAAAAAAAAAAAAAAAATTCCATCCACATATATCACTGTACACTTATCAGAGGGAAGAGAAATTTGAAGATATGTTTCCCCTCTCACAAGTTAGTACAGATAAGAAATAGACAGCCAGTAGGGTAACAACTGAGAAAAACGAGTTAACTATTTATACAAAGATAACTATTTATACGAAGAAATTATGGTAAATTGAAACTCAAAATTAAATTAAAAAACACAAGGTAAATACAAGTAAATTTGGTAACATGATTAGAATTAATAAAAAATGCCAAATATATTTAACATAGTTAAAAGAACAGAAACTTAGCTGAAAACTTTGGTGAATCTTTTTCATTTCAACAGCCATGTGTCTGGCATTATTTGAAGACCGACCACTATGCAAATAACCCTTTCAAGAAAATGATACCATGTAAATGTAATTGTAAAATATTCAATGGCCTTGTGTCAGACTAGGCTGTTCTGAAATCTGATGTTTAAGAGGGAAGTCAAATGTAAATCCACACATTTAGCTTGATGATTTCATTTGGGAATGAAACACAACCATTTTGTAGGGAAGGAAGCTCATCATATCTTACTTAGAAAGGAGAAGAAAAAACAGGTTTTGGTGTAAAAAAGATTAATACTCCTTGGCCTTTTTGGCTAGGAGCAAAGTGAGCACTTGTTCATTATTTACCACCACCGCCTTTTCCCTTTTTTTTATGGGCCAAATTTTTTCGATCTAGAGAATGCCGGGGTTTTTTTTTTGGGGGGGGGGGGGGGATTTAAAAAAATATTTTAGAATTTAGTGGTGGGGATCACTTTCCTATATGAATTTAACAAACTGGTCAACCACTTGATGACCATCACCAATTTGACCAATTTTTTTTTTTCGTATACACGAGTATGTTGCTAGAGAATCCGTTTTTTTTTAAGCCAATATTTTAGATTTTAGTGTTGGGGATCAATTTCCTATATAAATTTAACATAAAATGATCACCCATTTCTTGGCCATCACCAATTTTGGGAAACTTAATCTAGAAAAGTGCAACCAATTTTTAAAATCATTTTTGACAAAAGTAAAAAAAATATTTTTAGGGGGTGGTCGTATTTTATCGACCATTTTTTTTTTTTAATTTCTACAATTCCAATACTTGTGCAGAACAGCATGCAAGTTATATAATTTTGTTTTTAACTCAACAATTTCCGTAAAGTAGTGAATTCACTATATAAAATTAAAACAATTTTTTGTATAGTTTGGAAACACTCTACAGGCAATGCCTTTTTTTTTAAAGAAAAAATATGAAAAAAAAAATACTAGAAAATACTAAAGCAAAGGAGGCACAAAAAGAAATAATTGGTGATAGTCAGGAAGTGGGTGATCATTTTACATTAAATTTAAATCTAAAATATTTGATATAACTTTAATATAATTTATTTTTTAACAGATTTGCGAATTGTACCAAATTTGTTAATTTACCATTGTAAAGAAAAGTTTAATTGCGACCCTTGCAAAAAAAAATTTTAACATTGTTACATTTTATTTCATAGAAAAAAAAATGGTGATGGTCATAAGGTAGGTGATCAGTTTATGTTAAATTTATATAGGAAAATGATCCCCCTTCTAAAATATTTGACAAACAAAAAAAAAAAAAACGGGAATCCTCTAACGAAAGAATCGAGCTATTTTCTTTCTTTTTTTCTGTGTACAATACACAGAAAAAAGAAAGAAAATAGCTCCGTAAAAAAGAAGAAAAAAGGGGTGGTGGTAAATAACGAACAAGCGCCGCAAAGTGTAGTATTTGTTCCGATACTACACTCAATCTTTTTTGTCTTTGGTCGGTGAAGAAGAAATCCTTCTAGACTGAGACAATTTAAATTTTTGTCCAAATCCAGAGTCCCCCTTTTTTGGGGAGCTGATTTTCCCCACATTAAAAATCGACCTTGTGCCTAACTCTGTCTTCGTGAGTAGGAACTAATGGTGTTGACAGTTCCCCTCTCTGCTGGGTTGCTTGCCAATCGTAATCAATCTGTATAGAAATAAATTCCTTTTCTCTGACAGGAAGATTTTGTAGTTTGGTGCTTATTCCCAGTCTTTTAGCATCAAGTGGAATGGATGGCCTGAATTATGCCTGTGACAGGACACTAGTCTGTCGCCGGTTATACCTTCCTTCCATCCATCTTACAGCACCTGGTATTACTGTATGCTCATCCATCTATGTACTAATCAAGCTTTTATTTCTTTTACTAATGAGTCACAACTTATCAAGGCTAAAAGTTACTTGAGGATTAGGGTTAATGATATGGATAAGTCCTGTCCCCTTTTATTCATCATTATACTCGAGACTCTATCACTAGAATTTTGCACTAGCTGCCCATGGGATGCCGACAACCTGCCGATCATTGATACTTCACTTCAATCATTCAAGGAAGATTTGGATAGATGGAAGAGTATCATGGAGGAGAAAGGTTTCAGAAAGTCAACATGGGTAAAACCAAAGTCATGATCGTTGGTCCTAACCTCAGATTACTGAGGAAAACACCCATGTGCCGTATGTCTAAGAGGAACAGGCAGCAACTCAATCATCTGCATCCACTGACAGAAGTGAATACTAGTGACGACAAGCTTGAAGTAGTGACTGAATTTTGTTACCTTGGAGACGTGCTGTCATCAGGTGGAGGCTGCGAACTAGCAGCAGCTACACGTTGCAAGTCTGCCTGGAGACAATTTATAGAGCTGCTTCCAATCCTAATAAACAAACACCTGCCAACAGCTCTGAGATGTTGTATATACTCCTCATGTGCAGAAGTGTGCTAATGTATGGCTCCAAAACTTGGGCTGTCTCTGCTGGCACACTAAAGAAACTGCACCGTAATGACAAGGCAATGGTCAGATGGATCTGTTTGGTGAGGCCTGAACAAAGCATACATTTTGGGTCTCTAGTCGCACAAGTCAACTTGAAAAGTCTTGCGGGCATCATGCAGAAGAGAAGACTGCGTTGGTGGGGGCACGTTGAGCACAGCAATGGCTGGATTGCTAAAGTCCGAGAGTTGAATGTGCCAGCAGAGAAGACCACCACTGGCAGACCCAAGTTGTCTTGGGAGGACGTGGTGGAACGTGATAGGAAAGCCATGGGTATGGATTCCGTCAGGTTTCACCAAAGACAAGAATGGAGGGGAAGACTTAGATCTCGAGTAGACAACTAGGCCCCACCCTCATCAGAGGATTAATTGTGGCCTGATTCAACAAATAAACCGGTTGTTGTTGACGACGACGACGACGACGACGACGACGACTTGTTAGTTGAATGATGAAGATTGAAAATGATGAATGAAATAAACTAAATTTGATGACTAATGAAGACGTTTTATGACAAGTATTTGTTAACATTGGATATTTTAATTTAAAAAAAAAAAATGTTATTCACCGCATGATACAGACACGAATTCCCCTCTACATTTGCCGGGCATAGTTTTAATAACAAAAGGTAGATAATTTGTGATTTAGACCCGTATTTAAAAATATATATTCTAAATCGATTTCTTCGATTTTACTATTTAGTCCGGGTCAATATTTCATGTCTTTTGTCATAAATAAAGGCAGAGAAATTTTTATCATTTTATCTGCGATCATCTGCGTGTGAGTAAAATTGATTTTAATCGGTTTCTTACAATATCGTTTTAATTAAGCGTTACGTTGATCCCACTGCACGCAAAACGTTTCCATTTTATTTATTTACACTTGGAGTTAGTATTAGTCACTCATTTCACCGGGATCAAATATTTAGTAAGAGATATATTTTTAGTTTCACTGCTAAAAAAAAGGCTTAAGAATAAAATAAATAAAAAAATATAAAAAATTAAACAAAGAATCTACCTTTCACCTCTCTATGTCAGCTTTCGATTAAACACTTACATTTGTGTAAAAGAAATATTGAATTAATGAAGGAATATATTAGCACTCTTTTGAAAATATCGTTTCGTATTTGAATTATTATTAGAAATTTAAGAAAGATGAAAACGATACGGTTGACATTGAAGCACTGTGATAGGGGCCAGATTAATAGAGGACAATCTGGGTGAGGAGTTGGCCAGCAAGATGTTTCTTCACATTAAATTTAAATTTTTGCATGTTGGTATGGTCAGGGAATGGGAAGGGAATTCCAAAAGCAAGCAGTCCAAGTAAAGAAGCTATCAGAGTAGAAAATCTTCCGTCATCTCAAGACCTCTCGAAGACGACCATGTTGTAGCCTGCAGGGATGGTAATATGTTCAACAGAAAGAAACTTTGTTCATGGAAATTCTGTTTGGACATGGACAAAAAAGTAGTTTGTAATTGTGGTAGAAAGTGGAGTTCTTGCTGCAAATGTTTTACAAGGAGGAACCAGAGATTGAAGCTCAGTCGAACATCTTCAATGAAAATAACTAGAGAACTTCGGTGATCTGACAAGCACGGGTTCATGACAATTATTTGTTGACATTAGATTTGTAGCCTGCACGGAATTAATTACCAAAGGCCATGGTGCTATATATATTCTTTAATTTCTTTATAACGATAAGCGTATAATAAAAAAAGGGGAATAGAGAACTAATAATATGTATTTATTTCCCCTTGATCTATTTGATGTTATAAAATAATTTATTTAATTGTATGCAAGGAAGTATTTTTTATAAATCATGATTAAACAATTTAAAGAGTTGTTAATTGTCTACAGTGTGATTTTTCTGCTACTAATGTCTTAAAATATCCCTATCACACCCAACAATGATGGACACTTTTATTAAAAATACTAAAAATGCCTTTTTCATTTCGAAATAAAGTATCAACTATGAAGTAATAGTTTTATTTTCATAAAATAAATATTCATAATTTATTAATTTTATGGATATATTTTGAAAAGATTATTAGACACTAAGCTATACCTATCTGGTGTTGCCTGCGAGTCCTTACTTTCAGTTTTTTCCCTCCTTCCCTCAAACTATGCGGGATTCTTTTTACCAAATGATTAAAATAAAAATAATAGGATTTTGAAAATTAAATTTATCGTTTGGTCATTAAATTATTAATTGAACCAAATTTTTATGAAACGAAAGTTTAAATGCTTCCAAATTTCTTTCTTTTCAACTATTAACAGGTTTAAAAAGGAATGCATTCTAGTGGAATTAATTTTGTAATTAAATTATTTTTTTAAAGTTACTTTTGGTACTTTATGCTTTAAAAAAAATTTTTTTTAACCACCCCAAACAAGGCAGGCCGCCACTGTAGACGTAGGGGGCTACTGAGAAAAAAAGGGAGACGGTTTGGGGGAGGGGGGGGGGGCAACCTAAATTGGGATCTGCGCAGCGAGATGTCTGTTTACATTAGTTTTAAATTTCTGCATGTCAGTACCGTCGGGGAAACAGGGGGCAGGGAGGGAGTTCCAGAGGCCAGCAGCACGAGGAAAGAAGCTATTTGAGTAGAAGGCTCTCTGGCATCTGGGGACCTCCACAGTGAATGGATGGGATTTAGTTGATTGTCGAGTTGGTCTAGTGAATTTACGTCAAGGGGGCACCAGAGTAGCCATTGCATGCTCTTGCATTTTTATTTCAATAAATAATAGATTAACAATGAATAAAAAAAAAAATAATAATGTGTAAGTCACGTAGAGGCGGGAAAGACACATGAGTAGTGGCCCTACAACTGTATTAATAGAGGTTCATAGAAATAGAATGGTAAATAAAAGTAGCTTATAGGCTTTAGGTATTCAATCATATCTGTTGCATCTTTTTTCATATTTGTCTCTGAATTTCAAAACTTGCATCTTTTTCAAATAAAGTGAAAATTAATTCCTGCAAATGTAGCATATTGATAGTCCTAATGATTTGTGTGGATTAAATGAATGGAAATAAACTTAAATAGTTTTTTATGAAAAATCTATAAAGATAGGTGGATGCAGCTTGGGGAAGTGACAAATTATGGGAAGGAGGAGAGAGATTATAGAACCCAAAGAACGAAACAAGTGATAATAATGAGTTTTTGCTTTTAGCAAAGTAAGAAGATTGGTAAGAGTTAAGAGGAGGAAGAAAAGGAGGAGGAGGAGGAGAGAAAGAAGGAGTGAAGAAGAAAACAAAACACAAAATATAACTTACACTATTTTGCTTATTTAGGTCGACAATTTGTAGTTTAAAATATTATTATTTTATATAAATTTGCAATTATAAATGTTTGCATGGCATTTCTTTTGTAGTGAAGAAAGGTTTCTCTTCTTATTAGTCAATCTAGTCTTGCTCCTGCACTACTAAAACAAATAAAGTATTGAGACTAATGTAGCAATATTAAATGAGGTGTGTAAAAATAGTGTTAAAAACGGTTTTCTTCCACATAAGCAGATGAATGGAAAATTCCATAAGAAGTTAAACATGATGTTAAGATATGATGTCATGAACAGGAAGTTTGAAATGAGATGTGTCGAAGAAAAGAAAAAGATTTTCCTCTTTGGCTTGTGAGCTAACTGTATTCGGACGTTTTGTTTTTTGAAGCTCTGTCTTTGTTCACACCTCTGGGGAGCAGGCGAGAGAAATCTCACATAATGTAAAAATGAATGAAATGTCAAAGAGCATGATGCCATTGAGCAAAGATATTGTTGGAATTGTCCTTTTATTTTGTTATATTTACTACAAGGAAGACACATCACCACGACGACTACCTTTACAACTAGATGTCACTATCCAATGAACCAACTACTTACATGTCAAAGAGATAAACAACTGTTTGAGAGAGAGAAAGAGAGAGAGAGAAAAAGAGAGGGAGAGAAAGAGAGGGAGAGAAAGAGAGAAAGAGAAAGATAGAGAAAGAAAGAGAGAGAGAAAGAGAGAGAGAGGGGGGGTTTACCTGACGATCCTGGTTTGGTGAAACACGGGTAATAAAATTCTGCTTATTTGAATTTATATCGACTCTGCATATTTAAAAAAAAAAATTTTATTCACCCCAAACAAGGCATATTGCTAGTGAAATGTAAGGGGCTACTGTGATTAGGGACCAAATTTATAGGGGGCATCCAAAGTGGGAGGTTGTGCAGCAAGATGTTTGTTCATATTACACTTCAATGTCTGCATGTTAGTACAGGCAAGCAGTCTGAGGAAAGAAGCTATTAGAGAAGAAAGCTTCTCAGCATCTGGGGACCTCCACAATGAAGTTGGGTAGATCGGGGGTATTTACGTTGAGAGTGCAGTAAGTTTGTCGGAGCACATTTTGTGAAAGTAGTTGTAAAACAAGCACAGGGGTGCAACACTGCAGCAATGCAACAGGGGCTGGAGCTTGGTAGACAGACAGGTTAGAGATTCTTTTTTGTACCCTGTCCAAGAGGGAGAAACTAGTGGTTGGTGCACCAGCCCAGATGTCATGAGCAAATGGTGACTTTATAAAGATATAAGATACTAGCAATTATATTGAGAATTTTTTTGATATTTCTTATTTTTTATACTTTCTTTTCTTTTTAGCAGGCTATTTAAAATTTTATTTTATTCAATTAGGAACTAGTTGGCTTAATGTATGTACACTCTTAGACATAACTGGATCGGAAAGACTTGAATGGCAGACTATCGTAGTGGCTATGGAATTAGATCTATCAGCATTGAGTGAGACTCATTTTGTTGAGTATAATAACATAAAAATACAGTGGAAACAACACCACTGGCATCAGCAAGGACATCAAGATCAAAGGTGATAAGCTGGAAGCCGTCATCAGCTTCAAGTACCTTTCGGCGGTTGTGACGGATGATGGATCCAAGCCTGAAGTCCTTGCAAGAATTGTGCAGACAACAGCAGCACTGGCCAAACAAAGACTCATATGCAATGACAGAAACATCACACTCAGCTAAAAAAAACAGACTGATGCGCTCCCCAGTTACCTCCATATTTCTGTATGCGTGCGAATCATGGACCCTAACTGCAGACCAAGAGAAAAGGATACAGGCCACAGAGATTAGATGCTTCTGAAAGATCCATCTCATACAAAGAGGAAGTAAAGAACAGACTCAGACGAGCAGTTGGGCCATATTAAGATCTACTGACCACTGTGAAGAAGAGGAAAATGAAGTGGTACGGCCATGTTACATGATCATCAGATCTCACAAAGACAATCCTGCAAGGAATTTTATGAACATGCATGAGTGCATTCACTGCACTGATCGTTACGCTTGTTGTGCCGGGTGCAAAGTTGCTGTTTGACTCAGTCAATGCTGCAACAAAGAATTCTCATTCCAAGCAAACTCATAAGTCCAGTTTATAAGCAATTAACAGATGTTTATTTTTGTTTTAATTACAAATGGTACTCGTTTTCTTAGGTTGAATAGCAGACTTGCAAAAATGAGATCTTTTATCCCGGCCAAATAAAAACATAAGTCCAACCCGATACAACTGTTCTCGAGGCCTACCGAAAACCAACTGTCTCCTCGAACATTCAACTTCAACTCCTTGCTCCCTGAACGGTTGTCTCTAGGCTGGAATATATGTACTTTTGACAGGAAATCTTAGATTCTGGTCTTTCTCAGTGGTCACCATTCGACCACTCAGAAGCTGACTACTGGAGATATCAACGGCTAGACAGTGTCCACTCAAAAGGGTTTATCTGGAGTCCATCTAGAAATTTTTTTTTCTCAAGTAGCGGGATTCCCCGTTTAATAAGGCACATATTTCAAACAAAAGACAATTTCTGTGTGGCCCAACTCACAATCAGAGATATTTTCAATTTCTTCTGTGCACCCCCATTTTCCTTTGGCCGAACATCTATCACCTGCAACATCTGCTATTCGTATGTTTACACTGTACAGGGAGGAAAAGGAAGGTGTAGACAAAGAAAGAGATGGGAGGACAACATCTGAGTGTAGACAGGATTGGTGCTGAGTAACACATTCAAGAAGGCAGAAAATGGGGAGGGCTGGAGAAAACTGATTGCCAGATCATCTTTGGCACCCCCCCGTTCATCCAGATGAAGGGAAAGATGATGATGACAGTGGAAAGTCTGGGTAAGAGAGAAATAGAATTCGTCATCAAAAATAGTGCAGAACTTGAAACAAGAACCATAACTCTAAAATATTGGTGAGTACATTTGATAGTACAAATATTAATTAAATATGATATGTGTAGGTGGGTCGAACAGAGTCGAAAACAAGAGATCAGAAATAAGTTATGGGGATGAACTTTCAGGAAATAAGCATGGTTTTTACGAGAATAGAAAGCGATAAAAATTAAACAGCAGTGACATCAGAGAGATAATCAAATGAATGGTGATTGCAATTAGGAGTCTGAATAGAAGCTCCGAAGAGACAAAATGTGCTTGAAACTGATTCTGACAAAGTGTTACAAGAATTTAGCCATGCACTTAAAATAAATGATTCCCTCTCGCATTTACTCTTCTTATTTGCCCTCTGTTTTCGACTGCATCAATGCAGTATTTCAAATATATTATGACTACCGGATTGAGAATCTCAGCCAACCATTTTGCTAAATCATACTGAGCTGAGCCGAGCCCACCATAAAGAGATTAGGTTGAAGGGGAACGTCCTCCTTATGGACCTTAGTTAACACGATTCATAAAAGTTTGATTATCTACAATTTTCATTGTCAATGTGGGGTGTACTAATCAGTGATTAGAGATGAGAATGTCTCAACATGTCCCTACCAATATTCGTAATTTCAAATTACAAACATTCAGGCACGCTCAGACTCTGCTATAAGGGAACATTTATTAAGGAACAAGTTCTGTGTCAAAGCTTACAGTGATGAGGTGTTTTCTGTTTAAACATCACCTGAAAATATTAGAAGCCGTAGTTATTAATATGTGGCAACTGTCTTTGTGTAAGCAGAAATAATCTTCCCACAACCTTGAGTTAATAGGAATTTATATTTAAATATATATATATGCATACATACAAAGCGTATTATAAAGACAAAATATAGATAGATATAAGTTAGTATTAATTTTTTTTTTAGTTTTTTTTTAACATAGTTCACCCCAAACAAGGCAGGCCACCACTGTATATATGTAAAATAAAAATGGAATAAAGGATAAGCAAATCAACAACTAGCAAAAATATGAACTCAAACACATATTGAATAGTTCTACCAAAATATTTCAATTGTTAGGACAATCATCATCGGTTGGCAGCAGAACTTTAATTAAAAACAGAAAAAATCCTTTATTCCATTTTTATTTTATATTTTGTCTGAAACATTGTTTCTTTTATTCCTCATATATATATATATATATATATATATATATATATATATATATATATATATATATATATAAATAGAATGTTAGATTCCAGTAACCAGGCCTTTATTCATTTTTCAAAAAAATCCATATAGTTGACAAAAAAAAAACAAGGACAACAATATTGTTAAAGGATTCATGGTTCCTTGTTTTTTTTTGTTTCTGATGTTTCAGGACATGATTTTTGGACTTCTGAAGAGTCGCACATATGGAAAATCCAAGTATATAACACTATATTTGGTTGTTCATGTGTAGACTAAATGGTATGTCAAGTATATGGGTATTTTGAAAAATCAATAAAGGCTTGGTTACTGGAATCTAGCACTCTATTGTATATTTATATATGCTCTGGTGTTAAATTTTTTTTAATTAACATCCATTGAGCTTTAACCTTTTGACTATTAACAATATATATATAGCTGTTGGGTATCAGCTTTTTTAAAACTACCTCAAAATTTCGGATTTACATATATATATACATAGTAATATTTCGATTAGCCATTAATACTTGTGGTTTCAGAAGGTATGAGAAATCTTGCCTACTTTTTAGTGCAACGGGCAATATTCCTTATATCTCTTGAAGCCATAGGTATCAATGTCTAATCGAAATATTATATAGTATTATATGTAATAAACAAATATAATGTAATTGAGAACTGTTTTTATTTCTCCAAAAATACAGAATTATACTTCATATATATATATATATATATATATATATGAAGTGAACTCTGAAATCATCAAATTTGTCTTACTGATCATAATCGGTGTCTGTATCTGTTTTATTACGTGTGACCCCTCTCCACTTGACCATATGTAACCTCTTGGTCATTTACTATAATCCAATTATATTACTGTATCTTTAATCATAAGTAAATTGAACGATATATTTAGGTATTTTATTTTTTTTCTATCGGTGCATTTATATATTAAAACCTCCCAATAAAATCACTGAGTTCTATAAAATATCTAATTCTATAAAAAAAGCACAGAAAAAAATACAGAAAAGAAATAAAAACAAAAAAACTTTTTTTCTTCTTTTTTTAATTAAAAATCAAACATGAACAAATAAATAATATAAACATATAAACATAAAAACAAAAAACAAAATGCCTACGTGTTTTTGTTATTGTCGCATATTTCTTTTATATTCTTGCCAGACTTTCGATCACGGCAGAACTTGACGAAGGAATAATAGATATCAAAGCCTAAAGAGATGATATTGTCATAGAGGACTCTGTACCTGCTTGGTAGATAATAAAAGTTTATCACTTGTGCGGGAGGCCAGACTAACCAGTCGGCCAGCAACAATGGTTTTCCACACTCCTCGAAGTCTACCCACATTTGTTGCAGTGAGGACTTCTCCAAGAGTCCAAGGGTAGTCAAAAACAGGAAGATCATAACAGGAGCACAGAAAATCTGGTCGAGAACCAGTTTCTTAACAATCACCCGCAGTGCTCGTCCTGGTAAATAACGGTCAAGAAATTTGTACCAAAAGTGGCACGGTGGTCCTAACACCAACCCTGTTATGGACACGTGAAACGTCCGTGTTTTGTTCCAATTCTCCTGTCTTTGAATTGTAATCTCATACGACTGTTGCAAGATGTCCCCTAAACTGGACAAAGATGATGTGATAGCCATGTTGGTCAGCAGAAGGTACTTGGGTGAAAACAGCCGATGGACTTTGGGGATTATTTTGCCAAGGATTGACCGGGTGTATGCAAGTGGATTCATGGCTACTGGCTGCAAGACAGAGGAAAAGCCATTTAGTGTGTTTATGCAACTAACAAACAAGGAATTAGTAGTGCTTATTCTTCAGAAGTTACTAAATTGTCTTTGAATTGCATTGTGGGAATTTCAAGCAGAACAGAACAGGAAAATAAACACCAAATTAGATACATTTTAAAAGTATGAATCATATTCATTAGAAATATATACTTAATTATATTAATAACAAGCTAAACCTACCCGGTGTTGGCCAGAGTGCAGTGAAGTCATTTTAGATTTTAATTTTTATTTGTTTTCACATTTTAAAACTTAAGCTCCAATTATATTCTTCAATTTAAAATGAGTTATCACTATCACTGAGTTTTATTTTTAGGTTATTATTTTAAAATGCTTCATATTAGTAGTCGTCTAGGTCGATTGTACTGAAACTGAGGTACAATATTATATTGCATGGTACAACAATAACAAATGAAAATTGTCTAGTCAGAAGCAAAGTTTGATTTGTCAGCTTAAATTGGGTCTGACTTTGAATATCCGACACAATATCTTTATATTATTAGCCAGCCAAAATATATTTTCATAATAAAATTATCTGTGTGGGTGTGTGTGTGTGGTTTGTTCGGCTTACATCAGCAAGTCATGGTTTTGGTCGGTTCTAGAATAGCAGCTCTGATGTCATACAGACTGAAAGTTCAACTTGTTGATGCAAGCCGAACAAACAACTCTACTAACAACCAACTTAGTACTTTCAGAATGGATATATAATGCGTTATTACCCTTATTGAAGCAACTATGATAGCAAATACGGCTGGCTAGAAAACTGATACCACCTAATCTTATTACAGCAAAACATTTGTTTCATCAAGGGAACAAAGGAGGATGACACCGGTTGCTAAGAATGCCGGTGGGTTATTCTCCTTTGGGCAGACTGAGTCAGGCGACCATGTAGAGAGAGTCAAGTTCACCACCACTGGACAGGATTCTAAGTGGTTGAAGCTCAGTCTTAGATTCATAACTTACTATGTCTGGTAGAGTCCACCACGAGTGGTGAGTAAAAAGCTTTTATGCCGTGCTATAAGTCCACTTTATATTTGTCAATATGTAAATAAATGTTTGTACTTATTTACGTTACCTTTACCATTCTGTAATCAAAAACATATCTAGCTTCATTACAGCAAAACACTTGTTTTGCCGAGGGAAAGTTTCTTTAAAGTAGCCAAAATTCAAAGAAAGATATTGGATTTGAAAAATAAATTTGTATAATTTAAAAATTACTCCAGTTAATTTGATTGTTGTAAATGGTATTTGTTTATTAAAAAAATATATATCAAAGAATAAAAAAATGTTTAAGTTATATTAATTCATATTACTTTTAGTTATTTTAATATTTATATTTTAATCATTTTATTTATTTATATTTTATTCTCAGTTCCTATTAAGTAAATTTCCTGGTAAATGAAAACATATTTTTAAATAGATTGTGCCTAAAAGTTCAGTGTGGATTCTTTCTCTCTTTAGAGCACGTCCCACTCGACTTACATTTTAAAGTATTGAAGATGATATACATTAAGACCCATCGACGTTCCTTATGTAGACAGAAGGTAAATCTTTTGGCACTTAGTGTTATCTCCTGTCTTCAATCTCTGAACCAGGTTCGCACCTCATGACTGTCTGAAATTATCACTTCCCTACACTTCCCTACACTACGAGCAATAAGCTCGAAACAACATAATTTAATATTTGTTTATAAATATTATTGAGCACTGTTAGGAGATATTTAAAAATAGACATTCATTTAGCTATAAAGCAAAACTTTGAGTAAGGTCGTTGAGTTCTCTAGTCTGTGTTTATGTTTATGCTATATAAATATAACTTAAATTCTCCGTACCACGTGGTAATTTGAAATAGTCGTGAGGGTAGGGTGAAAGCGTGCAGATCCAGTGGCTCTGTGTACCGGGTTCGCGCTTCATGACTGTCTGAAATTATCACTTCCCTAATATTGTAATATTTATTCCTTATACTCGTCCTGGGACGGGTATTCTACTGGTTTTTTATGGAAATCGCTCCAGACAGGGCATAAAGCCACTTGATGTAAGGAGCTAAAAAAAAAATACTACTTCAAGGTCAAAAACTAGTCAACGATAAGTGTTAGATGGATAAATTCTGACCCAGAAAACAGCAATTCTTTCCCCTTTGTCAGAAACATCGTTCATGGTATGTGAGGACTAAATGACAAAATAAGGGAAGCAAGAGTTACAAGGCTGTCGAAAGTAAACTCAAGGCCCACTTTCTATTCTCCTTAGTTAATTTATAATATTGTATTTCATTGATCTTTCGTATGTTTTTCTTTTTGCATAGAAAAACTATTAGTTATGGTTATTGGTTGTTTGGCTAATACACATTAACAAAACAGAAAACAACTAAGTTTTAAAAAGTACTTTTTCATTCAGAACTATCGAATTAATGTTAAAAACAATAAACTCTAAACATTTGTTTTATTTTAAAAAATACTTTCCAAATTAATTTCATTCTTTGATATTTTTTATCATAAATAAACAAATACTATTTACAACAATTAAATTTGATTTTTAAATTATGCAGAATTCTCCCCAATATATATATATATATATATATATATATTAGTACTTCATGTATCCACATAAAATATTATAAGGAGATATAATTTTTTATGTGTCAGTTTTCAGTATTTACAGTGCTCGATACGTAAGTAGAGCTAGGTAGTAAGCAATAAAAATATATATGGCAATTAAGCTACACAGAGGCTCCCGTGTTTCATTTAGCCTGACGATTCCCCCCGGGGATGAAACACGGGAGTCTCTGTGTAGCTTAATTGCCATATATATTTTCATTGCTTACTATATATATATATATATATATATATATATATATATATATATATATAAATGAATAAATGCGAAATATTTTTCCATTTATCCTAACTATGTTTATATCAAAACATGTTACGATTATTTAATTCAATTATAGATTTAAGTATTTTCAAATACATTATATATACCCAACAGAACACTGTGTAAACACATTCATCCCGATGCTTCATTAGCATAATAATTTTTTAAACACTCTTTAATAAATTAATATTCTGCACAGTTCACTTATATATATTCAATAGTTTGGTTCATATTAATGTTATTATCATTAGTAGTTATAATATTAATCTCAACGATTTTATCAAATGATTATTTTGAAATTCAAATAACTTCCGGTCATGTTTGAGCATGTGTATGTTTACACGAACCAACAACTTAGATTACAAGGAATAATTTATTTTTAAAAATAAACTCCGCATTGAACCTAATAACTAATAAAGTTTTTTTCTTTAGATATATACTTTATATTTAAAACTAAATTCGTTGTTGTTTTCGACGACGCGATGATAATTGATTATATTTGCCATAATAAAGAAAGAAAAGTCCCCACTCCTTTCAGCTTTTAGATTCATATTTTAAAAAAGGGGGGGGGGGGTTCTGTCTTCTAAATAAATAAATGCAAAAGTTTTTCCATTTATTCAAACTATATTTATATCAAAACACCAATTAATTGAAGATGGGTATAGTTAAAACAATGTTTTTACTCAGAGACTTTCATAATTTTAACAACAAACTTTGGTAAATTTGTAGATTAACACCCTCAGCTAAATTATACTTCCTTAAAAATGTGATTCTACTTTTTAGGGTCATTCTAAGATATTAGGACAGTTAACTAATATATTTTTAACACTAACCCTAAGTCCAACTGGCAAAGCAAAAAAAAAGAAAATGGTTTACTATCATAAAACTCTAGAATGGCCCGAATATGGAGGATCATTTTACGTTAAATTTATATGCGACACTGATGCTCCACTCTTAATTCTAAAATAATTTTGCTGTTAGTTTCTATTGCCGCCGAGATTTTCAGGGTATCCACACGTAATCACCTAAAAAATAGAATCTGATTTTTTTTGGGGGGAGGGGGGGGAAGCTAAGGGTGTTAATCTACAATATAACCAAAACTTTTAATATTTTTTATTTATACATGAAAAATAAGGTATTTAATTATTTAGATAATTTTAAAGAAGCTATTTATTTAATTTTCATGGGAAACTCAATTGCTTGAAATTAAAATAAAAAAGGACATATAGTTTAAAAAATATAAGATTTGAAAATTAAAATGTGGGTAAATTTGAAGATTACCACACTCCACTACCCCCCTCCCCACACACCAAAAAACACTATATTCTGCTTTTTTAGGCAATTATGTGTAGAAAACCGTGGAAAGATGGAAAACATATTTTAGAATTAAGAGTGATGGATAAGTTTTATATATATTTAGCATAAAATGTGCGTTATTCTGTGCGTTATCTTGGGGGGGGGGAGGAATTCACTGTTAGGCGATGACGTGTGGTTTTACGACCTTGCCAGTCAGACTTAGGGTAAGTGTTAAAAATATATTAGTTAACTATAACCCTCCACCTCCAATTAATTGCTGGCCAGAGAGCGGGTAGGTCTTGCTATATATAAAATAAGGCACCTTTCTTTAAATAAAAAATATTTACTTGCCTCCCACTGCAGCAATATGTGGCACGATGCCAAAAGGTGGAGAAAATCAGGTGTCGTGTATAAAAAGAGTTAAGAACCGACCCATTGGCATTTCTCAGGTGATTGACAATAAACCAATTCCCACTCCTGAATGAGAGGTATGCCTGGAAATGTGCACCTCATAAGAATGAGCCTGACCATACCTCATTCCGATAAAGAAGGGCCTGGTGATTAAAATTAGTCCCTAGGTTGCCAAAATGATGCCAAGGACAGACTTTGGTTGATATGACAACAGGCAAACTAACATCATACCATTGGAAACATCGGTTGGTTGATATTTTGGGGAAATGATCCCTCGACCAAACAAGTGTTTCACCATAATGAGGTTAAATAGATGCATTTGCTGTTGACAGCAAAGATGGTTGCCATTTTAATGTAAATTTATTGCTGATAAAACAGATGACTACCTGCAGAAAAGTAGTCAGAGCTGAATAAAGTATATGATCAGAAAAATTAAATCGAATTGCACTTTGTTTTAACAACGTAAACCAACACTAAAAGAAAAAAGAAAATGGCTGATATTTTAGAACAAAAGTTATTTCAGTCTAAGTTGAAGAATCCGACCGCTTTCTTCATATATTAGATTAGAAAATATGTTTGAAGTGAATGCTGAAACCACTTCACTAATTCTTCTAAAATTTGGGAAATAATACTAATACTGATAATACTAAACCAGCAGTGACAATGGGGGTAAAGGTGTAGAATATGAAATATACTTTTAAATATATCCATAAATGTGTGAGACAAACAAAAAATAATGAGTGTCAAAAAGAAGTCAGCAAAATGAATGAAGTGAAAAACAGTGCAAAAAAGAATGTGTAAAATAGACTATGATAAAACATTGATTGCTCCTTTATTAGACAGGGCTAGAGTTCAGGAAACGCTGATTTTCATAAATAAATGATTGTAGTATTTCGTTATATTTTTAAAAAACTTTAAAACATAGAGAAACATAAATCTGCTCAATTGTTTTGATTTTTGTTTATAATTTTGATTTCAGCATTTAAAAATAAATTCAAATTTTGTTAAAAATGTTTGAAATAATAAAATTTCTGTCATATCTAAAGACTAATACTTTTGCTTCTTCTTTCGTGTAAATTAGATGATTCTGGTGTTGGCATTAGTTTCCTCCAATGTTTTTCTAGTTAGAAATCTTTCTGGAAAGACATCGGGTACTTACAGGAAGGACCACGAGAAGGTTGCCAACATCCCTAAGTGAAAGTGGTACTGTGGAACCGACTGGATTCGAACTTGGAACACCCAGGTCTTCAGTCCGTGTCGTTAAATACTTTTGCTGAATGAATTTAATGTCTAATTATCCTGGACCAGGTCCAAGTTATCTCTTCTGAATTATACTAGCTAACGAAAAAAGGCACTCTTCTAGCCAGTAGCTAAGAAAGTTTTGTTGTGCAGAAATGGTGTCACACAATATTTAAAGATTTTTTCCCCCACATACCATTGATATGAATTCCTTCAGATATGAATCCAAGTGAAATCTCCTACACCCAATCATTAATTTTATAAATCATTTATGATGCTTCCAATTGTTTTATATGCACATTATTTGCTGGTTCACAAAAATAATATGAATGGAGATATTTGGTTTTAACTTTAGAGAGTGCTACTGTTGTGAGATTTATACTCTTGTGTGGTAATAAATTCAGAAACAAAACTGTCTTTTATTGGCGCAACTTTCAAAGTATATGGACATCTGCCTGGGGCTCACTTACTTACCAGGTTTGTAAAACCTTAACGGCTTTGCCTGTTAGATTATTTTTCTGATCAAGTCAAGCAATTCACAGACAAATGGTCAAGAAACCAAAAACTCTATTTATATTTTTTCCAGGTGCCACTGTCTGGGTGGTGCAAGTGTGTCGGTGGACAGCTGAGCTACTAGACAACAACCATCAAGGAGGACTTAATTGAACTCTCAGGTCCATGGGTGATCGGCCTTTGACGGTGAAATCACGATTGGCTAGCCATCTTGTGCGACCTTGTTCAGAACTGGTGTGCATGGGCCACCATGATTCGAGATGTAGTACAGTCCAAGGAAGAAGTCAGCTCAACCCGACCAGGGTGAATACCGTTGAAACAACAACAACAAATATTTCCCCTGGTCTTCTCCATGTGTATTATTCATTCACATTGATGTTTTTCCCATATTCGTTCGATGTTGTAGATTATTTGTATATTGTGTAGGCTTATGTTTATTACCAAACTAATCAGCAATGCCTATCAGAAATAGAATAGATTAAATATGGCCGGATTACAGAAAAGATTAAGAATTTTATTAACGATTCCATGAGTAGCATTTTTGGGGAGGAGTGGGGGTGTCACTCTGTATAATAAGATGCATTTGTTCAATCTGCGCAATGAAAATTCCATTTTTAACTGAAATGTGACCGACCTAAGGATGATTTCTCTTATACGAATAACACCTGCCACTTGATCACTGGCTGCCTGAAGCCTGCCAACCTGAACAACCTGCATCTCTGACTGGCATTACCCCTTCAGATGTGAAACAGGAAGTTGTCAGCCGAGTAGAGATCACAAATGCTATCAGTGATGAACGCCATCTCCTTCATAGACGTGAACCAAACAGTCCAACAACTGAAGTCAAGGAGAAGCTTCCTCAGCCATGTCGAACCCCTAACAACATCTCAGGAAGAGACCAGACTATAGCTGTGGACTAGACGGCTAGAGAATGTCCACCCCCCTCCTTCTGAGGAACTCCTTCCCGATTTAGAGACACTCTAGCTCTAGTGGAAAACACTAAACCGCCTGAGAACGGGAATGGGGCGATCAAAAGTTGCTATGAGTAGATGGGGCAATAAAACTGACTCAACCATCAGCGAATGTGGAGAGGAGGACCATACGATACAACACTGCCTTGTCTGCCCTCTACTGTGCAACCGGTGCAGCTTGAAAGATCTTGCAGAGTACAACATTAATGCAAAGGACTGTATAAAAAAAAATGGGAAACTGTTGTATGACCACATGACACTTCAAAGACACGCAAAGAAGAAGAAACCTAATTCACATAATTTTGATAAATACACATTGAATTATTTTTTATATTTACTATTAATTGAGTATTTATTGAAATCAAAATTAAAATTAGTGGAAAGCTAAAACGAATTTAAAAAAATCTTATTGAAAAAAAATTGTAAAAATCTCTAGCTTTTTATTATCATGTAAAATTGAATGCTTTTTATTCGTTCCAGCTGTATTGTTGAACGTGACTTCCTTGGCATTTTGGCTAGAAGCAAAGTGTAGTATCTGTTCTGATACTACACTTCATCTTTTCTCAGTCAGTGAAGGAGAAATCCTTCTAAACTGAGGCAATTTTTTAAATTTTTTACCAATCCACAGTGACCTTTTTTTAGGGAGCTGGATTTCCCCACCTTGTGTCTAACTTTGCCCTTGTGGAGAGACAAGTAAATAGATACTTACAAGAACCGGTTCATCTACTCTATATCAATAAAACTATCAGACAAGATCTTGTGTGTATTTTTTTTTACTGATGGGTCACCGCTTATCAAGAACTGGGGAAGGGGGCACTAGAGGATAAGGGTTAAAGAGATCGTCAGTTGGACGATGATTGTCATCACAAAAAAAACATAGACAATCGGTGGAATAGGTCGGCTTAACAAGTACTTGAAGACGACAATGCTGTACTGGGTTTGGAAGCAGACTCGTGGTATCTTGTTTCACAGATGGGATGTTCAAGGAAAGAAACTTTGTTCATGGAAGTTCCGCTTTCGTTTTTGTTACTAAGAGAAAGGAAAGTTCTTTGCTGTGGTTGTGGCTAGAGGAGTTCTTGTGAATTTTTTTTTACACTAGTAGTGGGAGCTCAGTCGAGCACCTACCATAAACATAACGATACAATAGAGAGAGGCTAGCAACATCTATTCTGTGTGAAAGAGGCTGTAGGAATGAGAAGAGATCATCCCCCACTAGATTGTGAAGTCGGTTTTGTACGCTCTCAAGACAAGAAAGAGTGCTCTGAGTAGCACCTACCTCCCTAGATATGACAGTAGTACTCTATCTTAGGACATATCTAGATATTATACAGGTAGAGGATTGCGGCAGGAGTACTTTCTGGAGCAGTAGAATGATCCTCGAGGAGAGTGCCATTCATTTCGACTGGGGAGAAGTGAGAATCCAAGCATTGGTGATGAAAAGAGAGAAGCTGGTTTTTAAAGGCGTTAAATGTAACAAGCCACTTCCCGACCCCCACTGTACGACATGCTCCAAGTCAGAAGCAAGAGAGTCAGAAAGATCTTGATCATCAATGTTTCTCATAGTACTACCGTGAATAGTTTTGTCGTCTGCATACTGTCAATGAATGATCTCAGAATCTGATTTTGGGTGCTACCAGATCAGACTGTCTGAAAATACTGGCTTCCTGACCAAAAATGTACCAAACATTGATGTTGTTTTTCCTTTCCCTTTGCAAAACTCAATCATATTCTGCAAAGCCAAAAACAAAAACAACAATTTTCCTCTACAAAACAACCAAACCAAACACGATGAATAAATATTTGGAGACATAAAGAACTTGAAGCATAAAAACTTTTTACCAAAATGACCGGATTTGGCATTAAATAACTCAAAAAGGGTTGATATGCCGTAAAACAAAACAACCAAACCATACCAAACAGAATATGATTTAGAAGATCATTTATGAATATCAGGAAGAGGGTTGGGCCTAAAATGGATCCTTGAGGCACGCTGGCATTGATGCTATGGCGCTTCGGACTTTTGTCTGACAACAACTACTTTTATAAACCTATCAGAGATAAAGGATTTGATGATTAAGAGGTAATTCCAGATATTCTATAGCTAACAAGCTTGTGGAGCCAACGTTCGTGCCAAACCCTCTGGAAGGCCTTAGATATATCAAGAGCTATCACCCTAAAAACGAAGCCCCGTCGATAAATTCACTGATCCTGTACAATATCAGTCAGCACGTCAGAAGGAAATATATATTTTTTTGTCACTAAGAAAATTATTTTTGCTGAGGTGGTTTACAAGTTCTTGGTTTACTACAGATTCAAGCGACTTATTACAGAGTAATATGTTTTTGGAATAAGTTGCCAGATCAGATTAAGAACAGCAATAGCGTGGATCAGTTTAAGATGAGGTTGGATGAATCCAAGGAAAGTGGTAGGAGGGAGAAATTGAGGGGGCACTTTTGGGAGTTGGCAAATTAAATATTTAACAGAATTTGATCTGGATATCGATACTGTACTAAGAGGGGTTTTTTTTGGGGGGGGGGGGGTTAACAGTTGAATTTAGAAGATAGTTAAACAAACAAATAAATAAATAAACTTACTCATGATGCACCAAAAACTGATCAGTCTGTACTGGGATGCAGATGACCGGTCTTCAGTATTTTTAAATACCAAGCAGACCAAGAAAGTCTTCCAAAGTGATGGAAAGCATTTCTCCTTTAAGCAATGACTGAACAGCTTTGTAAGAATAGGAGCTATTTTGGGTTGCAGTTTCTTGAGTACTATGATCAAAATGTTGATTTGTTGGCATCAAGATTCTTGATGAGTTTGGCAACATCACCGACAGTTATTTGGATATCACTTAAAGTTTTTTTCAGCCATAGGGGGAATCCAGGGGGTAGGTGGTCCTGATCACAAAGGGTGGAATTTACTGCAAAGTTCTTTGCAAAAATTTTTAGCTTCATCAGATGCTAAGGAGATCACTTCTGATCCATTAATGATGGTTGAGATAGAGGCCATAAATCTGTTCAGCACCTTGTTTGTTCGTCTTCAAAACTCATCGAAGCCAGGCCTCTGATCAGCTACTCTAGATTTAACAGGACTCTTTAGTGTTTTCTATAACCTTCTTGTAGTGGTTTTGAGCAGTTTTAAAGGCGGCTTTCATTTCAGAGCATCTATTTTGTTGAAAGCAATTTAAATAGTGGTTTCTGTGGGAAATAGTGGCAGCACATTCAGGAGTATACCACGGCTGGCTGTTCGGTCTCTTTTGAAGGGTATAAAGCTCTCAATACCAATGGTAAACCACTTAGATATATCAGATACAATCAAAGACATATTCTTTTTGAAAATGGATTTAAGAGGGATTTCAGGGATCTTAAACTGTCCCAATCGGCTCTTGAATATCGATAAACTATGCAACGGAAAGATACATCAGAGGACTTACTGAACTTCGTTTGATTTTAATTGAGACAACTGAGTGGACGAAGGATTCCAGAGAAGACAGTACAATAGATGTGCATTGTTCAGGAAAAATTGTCAGAAAAAGATCAAGAAGGCTTGTGAAATGTCCATCAGCATCTGGTATGTGTGTTGGCTTGTCAACAATTTAAGTAAGCTCATATACAAGGAAGAAGTCATGACAAAACCTCCCTTTATCATCAGTCTTGTTTGAATGGACGAGCCACTCAACATTGCGAACATTAAAGTCACCAGACATGAATGCTAGCAAAATGGGTGAACAGATAGGATTTTGTCAGAGATTTGCTCAATAACAGTGACTCCATTGCTGAGAGAACAATAGAGGGCAAAGATGAAGTGGTCCTGTGAGCAAGTGCAACACAGAAACACATATAGGGCAAATCAGAGTCTTCATAGGAAGTGTTTCTACTGCATGGAAAGCTATCCCTGATATAGGTGCAGATTTCATGACCATGGCAATCTTGGGGGTCAGGTTTTGAGGTCATGTTTGACTAACCTGAGGTCATGTTTGAGTAACCTGTGATCATGAAGTCACCTATAGAAACTGACAGGGCCATGCCAGTTTTGCACAGAAACAACAGGTTAGGTTTGGTCTCCTGTAAATAGATTTCAACCTCTGAAAGTTGGAATGTAAGCTCATGTTGGAAAAGTAGACCTGATAGTCAGGATCTACATTAGAAGTTGGGGTTCTGGATTTACGCTTATATTTTTTTTTTTTTTATCACTTATCATGTTGGGATTGGAAGATTTGTGAAACAAACCATGAATTTGTCAAATTTATGTTTTCTTATAAAAAAATTTAAAAGAAAATAATTGAAAATAGATAGAAAAAAAATTGGCGATGGTTAGCAATACTGGGTGTGTAAAAAATGTTAAAAACAGAAAGTTCCACGTACGGTTAGACTCACTTACTATCCAGGTTTTAGTGTCTATGTTCCCTTCAACAAGAAGTTTCATGCTGTCTGGCTGTCCTTATGCTAAGTCTCCAGTGATCATGATTGTGGGGATTGACTATGGCCACTATTTATGGACTTGCCTGATGGTTTCTTTCCATGTGTTCTTAGGGTGCGCGGCTTTTTTTTTGCTGTTCAGTCTTAGGTTTCTGCACCTTCTGATATACCCCTTGCTTCTTTCAACATACCCGGACCAATGAAGACGGTTTGCCCTTATTAGGACATCAAGTTTTAGGATGACTAATTTCTCAAGTAGAGTGTCTGGTTAGACTAAGTAAAAAAAGTAATTTTCCATTAGAGGGTAAGTTAGATGTTTGGCTGACGTGTACTGTGAGAATAACTCTACATACATTGGGAAATGAAAAAGGAAAAACCAAGAGATATTTTTTATATATTACTCAACGTTTCGTCTTTATTGTAAGACTTCCTCAGGATGATAATTTTAAGAAAAATGTCATGCAAGTACATCGAAATATTGGGTTGACATGATGGGTTGATAAGGAAAAGTAGTAGCCGTGGCTACTAAGAGCACTGGACGAGGGTCCAGGCTGCGAGAAGTCAGTAGTGGCAAAGAACCTCGACCCTCGTCCAGTGCTCTTAGTAGCCACGGCTACTACTTTTCCTTATCAACCCATCATGTCAACCCAATATTTTCCTTTTTCATTTCCCATTACGTCGGATTACTCTCATCCTTCCTTTCTCATATGTAAATTCAACAGTCTTTTTTCCCCTTTATATTCTGACCTCGTGTATAGTCAAAAAAACACAACACACAACATTGTGGTCTTTGTGTTTGAGTCTCTGCTCCAACACGTGCGTCGCTATAAAATGTAATAATATAAAATATTCTTATTTTTCATTTACATCTTATTGGCTTCATGCTACACTTCTTTAAGACATCAATTTTTTTAATTGTTACCAATTTCCGTTTTTTAATGGTCTTAGACCATTTTACAATCAGCCAATAAAACAGCTCTTTCTATATAAAGAGGACTTCTGATTCTTCGGACATCACAAATATTCTATCATGTGATAAGTTTACTATTTTCTCCCTTTTTCATTCACATTTAATAACCACCATGATTAGTGACAAAAGAAAAATCAATCTTATTTACTCTCATTTTTATACGATTACAAAATTTAAAAAAAAAACGTCATGTTGTTTGAAATCTCTTGATTCTTTTAAATATTTTACCAATATATGTTCAAAATTTCGTAAAATATGAAAATGGTAAAATACCCTAATTTAATAAACTCACAGTTTAATAGGAACAACAGAAGCACCACAGTCTATCAGTCTGCAACCTGAGAAGAAAAAAGTATATACATAAGTAATGGAGCAGAAGTTATCATTTTTTTTGTAATTGTTGTAAAATTAAAGTAGTCAATATTTAAAAGTAAGAACAGATATTCTTAAGAAGAGTCCATTTAATCTGCGCATTTAACAATGAAAATGCTATTTCAAACTTAATTGTGACAGACCAACGGACTGACGAGAAAGATGGAAAAAGCCTCCCATAGAAATTTATGGATGCATCTAGAAAAAACTATTTCAAACCTCAGTGTGAAAGATCGACATCTTATATGGATGCTTGGACACATCTAAAATAGGATGTGTCCATTCAATCTGCGAGTTTAGCGATGAAAATAAACTGAAGCGTGACGGGCTGAGGAGACATATTATTATGCTGCTAATCTACCAAGGATATAATTAAGCAATAGGCTTAAAAGTTAAGTAATTAACTGTCTCTTTCTTTCTCTATCATCCCGGCCCCTTTTGACTTAATGGACAATCAAGCTGGCCGAATAAAGCATTCATCTTCTAAGATCATGTTGTTGAATTAATTGAGTAATGTAAGAACATGTTGGTGATCTTTCATTACAGCTAACTGAGCTGACCTCCGTCCTCAGAAGAACAACACACACGCACGGATGACAACATCTGCCAGAAGATAAGGTATGATTTTAAGACGATTAAGATACAAATGACTAAACTAGTAAATAATTGGATAGGGTCAACTCGCAGCCCCCTTCTCCTGAGCTATGTAACACTCATAGCTGGAAGATGGCTTGGATAGATTTTAAAAAGGCAGGCATTATAAATATCAATTCATTTAGATTGCAAACCAATTTCTTCGGACAGGTGAGTTGCAGAATAGATTCTTAGGAAAATTTCATTAACATTTCTCTTCTATGTTGGTCATGAGAACAGATGTCTGTTCTGGTGCTTATGTAAGCCATCTCTGCTGAACTGAACTACTTAGCTTTTAATATGCCTTTTCTCCAATAATGTGATCTTGTTCAACTAATCAGATCACTTGGCATTTTTCAGTCCTCTTTGTTATCCCACATAGAAATAAATACATGACGTTTTCGTTTTTATGACTATAAAGAAAAAATTAAGAATGTCAATTTTTTTGGTATTTAACAAGATGCAGTTGTTATTTTAATGTTATACCTGAAACTGACCATGGAACCAAGGGTCATTCACGTAAGTTCCAGGAGAATTTGAGTAATAATTATTTTGATGAGAATTTCTTTTTTAAATGTAAAATTAAACAATAATCCTTAAACATTTAATTTACGGATGTTTCAAATTTTTTTCAATTGTAATTTTTTTTTTTAACATATTTCACCCCAAACAAGACAGGACGCCACTGTAGACGTAAAGAGTTACTGAGAATTAGGGTGTAAGTTCTGGTGTCACCCCAAGTTGGGAGCAGTGTAGCAAGATGTCTGTTTACATTAGTTTTACACCTCTGCATGTCAGTAACGTCGGGGAAACAGTGAGCAGGGAGGGAGTTCCAGAGGCCACCAGCACAAGGACAGAAGCTATTGGAGTAGAAGGCTAGCCGGCATCTGGGGACCTCCACAGTGAATGGATGGGATTTAGCTGATTGTCGGGTTGGTCTAGTGAATTTACGTCGAGGAGGTACCAGAATAGTTAGTTCATTGGAGCACAATTCATTGAAGTACTTATAAAACAAGCACTAGGATGCAACATTGCGGCAATGGGGCAGGGGCTGGAGCTTGGTTGATAGTGAGGAACCTATTAAGTTGGCGACTCTTTTTTGGACCTTGTCTAAGAGGGAGAGACTAGTGGATGAGGCACCAGCCCAGATGTGGCAACAATACTCCATGCATGGGCGGATGGTGGCTTTGTAGAGATACAGGATAATGTCAGGTGTGAGGAGCTTACTAGCATGGTAGTGGGAGCCCACCTTTTTTGCTGCAGCCTTAGCAATGTCTTCAATGTATTTGTTCCAATTCATGTTACCTGTGAATGTTAGGCCGAGGAGTTTGAATGTTGAATTCTCAGGTAGGGTGTTATTTGCCATGACAATCGATGGTTAAAGAGGTTTCTTGTAGTTATTGAAGGAAAGGAGCTTTGTCTTTGTGGCATATAAAGTTACCAACTATTTATGACCCTACACTACAGCCTGGAGGTCATTTTCTAAGGATTCAGCCATTGCCTCGGATATGATCGCGTCTGTTTTGCCCACATGACAAGAGTAAAGCATGGTGTCATCAGCAAATATACCAATCTCAGACTCAATGTCATCAGGGAGATCATTTATATAGATCAGGAACAATAAAGGTCCATCCCTGTGGTACACCAGCATTTATGTCATGTTGCTTAGATCAAAGGCCATCGAGGACAACCTGGATCTTTCTTTTGGTTAGGAAGAATCTAATTATATTATAAATATTTGTCCAGTAATACCACTTTCCCTTCATGCCATACCTTGTAAAAGGCCTTGGATATATCAAGCGCTACCGCCCTAGCTTTACCTGCCTTGTCGAGTGTATGATACATGCGTTCAGAGATGACCGTTAGGATGTCTGCAGTAGATCGTGCTTGTTTAAATCTATACTGGCGGTCAGAAAGAAGTTTAGCATTAACTAAGTGCCGGACTATCGCTAGATTGATTAAGGATTCAAAGATTTTAGTAAAGATCAGGAGTAGACTGATTGGGCGGTAGTTCTATCTCCAGAATTCTTGAAGACTGGTAGCACAGAGGCAATTTTCCAGCTATCGGGAAAGCAAGATTTAGTTAGGCATTTGTTGTAGAGTTTGGAGAGGATAGGGGCCAGTTCAGCAGAGCATTTCTTTAGTACTATTGCCGGTATAAGATCAGGCCCACAAGCTTTGGAGGTGTCAAGGTTTTTTATGATGTCTCTGACCTGAGATGGGGTGATGACCAGGTTATCAAGTGTGGCTTTGATCTGCAATGGGAATTTAGGGAGGGAGTGGTTTTCTGAGTCCAAAGTGGAATCTATGGCGAAACGCTGGGCAAGTAGTTCAGCCTTATCAATTGCCGTGTAAACGACATCATTGTGGTTTGATAGTGGGAGAATCATTGATTGACCACTGTTCACCACACTATTGTAGATTTTCCAGAAATCGCGAGTGCCTAGTTTCTGTGACTGAATGCGTTTTTTGGTTAACTCTGTATACCTTCTCTTTGCTTCATCTATCACGGTCTTAAAATTATTTCTTGACTCTATAAATTTCTGTCTATTAGTAGCTGACTTATGGCGGCCGAATTTCGGAATGCTTGCTGCCTCTCAGCAATGGCAGCTGCACATTCCGAGGTGAACCATTGGGGAGAGTGAGGCTTGCTAAACAATTTTTGCATGGGGACATAGGCTTCAATGCCTGCTTTGACCCATTCAGTTAACTCATTTGTACACTGATCAGCAGGGAGTGAGAAGGTTTCACCCCATGGGGCGTCGCTGATGTGATCTCTTATTGACTCAATATCAGCCTGCTCGTAGTATCTCGTTATTTTGAGCAACGGCTCATCAGCTTTTGGACAGCTTTTTAGGGTGATATGAATCATTAGCACGAGTGGGCTATGAGCTTTCGTCACACAAGCCTCGGGCATTGAGGTCAAGAACAGGTCTAGAAGTGATGTTTGCTGGTCTACTCGATCAGGGATGCGGGTTGGGAAATTGACAGTCTGAGAGAGGGAGTTGCCGGCTGTGTCAGTAATAATGAAGTACTGAAACTGAGTGTCAAAATTGAGGTGAAGGAAATTTTGTGTGAATATCACTGCCTTCGAAGCATTCATGTTCAGCTGATTCTGATTATTATGGCATGGAATATTAATAACTATCTGTCCCTAGCAAGCGTTGCACGGGAGTTTTTTTACTTTCATTAATAATTTACATGACTGAAATAGGACTACTTCGCTTGCAAAAAATAAAGTTATTTAAGTCATGAATACATGTAAAAGGGATTTTGTGTCCACTTAAGTAAAAGGGCGACGATTTAATTTTTCCCTCTCATTCAGTCAAAGTAAAAAGTCGACCGTATTTTAAAAATAAGAATAAAAGTAAAAAAGATTTCACATCCTCAGATAGGAATTGAACACAGAATCACATCTTAGTAGACTGACGTCTTATCAACTTACCCACTGTAATAGTGTTATTAATACACAGATTATAAAACATGCTATGGAAAAATTATCATGTAAGTAGGTCAAATAACATTCAATGTTTTTCCTTGACGTTTTGGCTAGAAGCAAAGTGTAGTATCTGTTCTGATGCTTCACTTAGTTTTTCTGTCCTCAGTCAGTGAAGAAAAAGTTCTTCTAGACTGAGGCAATTTTGATTCTTGTTTCAATCCAGAGTGCTGCTTTTGGGGAGAGTTGGATTTTCCCCACACCTTGTATCTAACTGCACTCATGGGGAGGCAAGTAAATAGGAACGTTCAATTGAGGGAAATTACTTATCAGAATGGGGGGAGCTAGGGAGGATATTAGCGGTAAAAATCGAAAAATTGACTAGTTAGATTGATTCACAGTGTCATTGGTGGCAGAAAGAGGACTTGAAACTGCGGAAAGGTAAGCTCCTCTGACTATATTAGTAATCAAAACAAAAAACTGTTCATTGGATTAAATATTAACTTTCATTAAATCAATTGGAAATTAAATTTTTGTTTTAAAAACAGACCAATATTTACCAAAACTGACTGACTGAACAGTTTGAAGTATTTACTTTTTATTACGGTCAAAGAAACATGGGAAAAAACTGGCTCTATTTTATATATAAATAAGATAATATAAAAACGAAAACCACTCAGCAAATAAGCTAAAACATAGTATAAATACAATTAGTGATTCCAATAGTCTATCTGTATACTAAGTTTGGTTCAACTCCATTATGTTTTATTTATTAGATTTCTAATAAATAAAATGCTGTTTGTCCCTTATAGACTATTGGACTCACTAATTATTTATACTATGTTTTAGCTTATGTGCCCTTCAGCCTTCGTGAGGTGTATGATTTATTTATATACGATGATGATGTTTGTTCTGTATTTAAATATGATGCATTTTGATTCTGTGTGTACGCTATGCTTGAGTGTTCCTAAATTTAAAAAAAGCGTCCAAATTATCAGTTCAGATTTAAGCATTTGTTGGGATTGCTTTTTGCATGATACGTGGAGTCTCTGATTTCATGACTATGCAGCATTCAACTATGGATAAATTTAGCCACGTGGTCATCTATATAAAAGAGGTGACTCAGAAGTTCACTTACTCTTTTATCCCTTTTTGGGCTGACTGTTGAAATTTCAAAGAGGTTTGCCCAATCCCTCTTCGTTTTCCCTCTTTTTGCTTTAAACAACAACATGTTTGTCTTCTGCTCCTATTTTTTCCAAACCAATTCGATGACATGCAGTCAATCGTCTTCTATCGAGGTGTGTTTGAAACAAGATGTATTCAATTGTCGCTATGTCCATAACAGTTATTTTCACCGTGCTTCTACACATATTGATAAGTCCGTCTTTCATATCTTCATACATGTGAAAGCTTGAACATGTGTGCATATTTTTGGTGTATTACTTGTAAGCACAAATAAATCCTGTTATATTTTAGAAGGTTTTTAATTAATTTTTAATTATCTTTTTTGTTTATGTGCAAGAACAATTAAGAAACCGATAATTCTTATAGATGTGAGAAACATCATACAAATAATCAACATATTAAATACACCTGAAGGAACCTGAGTGTTCATCATCCAAAATATAGAATAAATAAATATCAATATTGATGAAGACGCATCTTGGCCTATTGCCACATATTTTCTATATAGTTTGTTGTGGCACCTGTGGATGGATCCATTTTTGGATTAAAAAAATTCAAAGTTTAAGCCACTTCCAGTTGATTAGGTTGAGTGAATTGAACTCTTAAATTTTGATTTCTGATTCACAGCTAAACTAAAGAAGTGGCAATAAATTAATAATTAAAAATTAGTACAAAACTTGTCACACCAGAAGAGTAAGTGACCCAAAACAGGAAGATTTTAATATCAGGAACTAAATCTGACAGAACACTGTTTGCTGCTGACTTTGATACTTTCTGGTTTTCCCCTTCTGGCGAGGATCAAGATGTAGTATCTGTTCTCAGTCATAGGTGAAATCCTTCTCGATTGGAGCAATTTTTATCTTTGTTTGTCCAGAATGCCCATTTTTGAGCTAGCTGGATATCCCCCATTGGAAAAACAATTTTGCGTTTAACTTTGTTCTCGTGGGGAGGCAAGGAACACCGCATCTCAGAAGGTGAACCTCTCAGGAATTACCTCCTCCTTTCAGAAGGGCAATGGGTTTGTTGTCTGTCACTGAAGCATCCTGATTCGTGAGGGAGTGCCCACAGTACTATAAGTTTATTTTTGTTTGCAATCATAGGTTATCTTCTTTTAGGGAGCTAAATTTTCTCCCACATTAAAAACCGACCTTGTGTCTAACCTTTAAGCAAGTAAATGGGGACAACCATGATTTTGTCTGACCGAGTGATGTCCGCTAACACTTTTCTCGAGAGTCTAAAGTTCAAACTCATCAGCCTAACATTCTTAGGCACCATGAATTGGAATAAGTAAATACTTCCAAGTCTGCTGCAAAGAAGGTAAGCTCCCTCTACCGGGCGAGAAAACTTCTCACACTTGCCAGTATCTTATATCTCTATAAAGCCACTATGCATGGGCTGGTACATCAACCACTAACCCCCCTCTCTCTCTCTCTCTCTCTTAAAAGGATGCAAAAAAAGTTTATAACCTAATAGGTCCTGCACTGGCTGCCAAGCTCCGGCCCCTGTTGCATCCCTGTGGTTGTTTTACAAGTACTTCCACGGAACATGCTCCGATGAACTTACTTCCGATTAGCAGCAAAATCCCACCCCTTAACTGTAGAGGTCCCTAGATGCTAGAAGATTTTCTTGGACTACTTGTCTTTGGAATGTTTTCCCAACCGTATCAGCATGCAAAAATTTAAATGTAATGTGAACAACCATCTTGCTGCTCAACTCTCCACTTAGGTTGCCTCTCCTCTATAAATCTGGCCCCTATCACAGTAGCCCTTTATGTTTCATTGACAATATGCCGTGTTTGAAGTTAACAAAAGTAAAAAATTTTAATTTTAAAAAATATTCAAAATGATAGCCATTTAGGAAGTCTTTCCATAACAAAATGAGAAAATTTGAAAAAAAAACAAAAAAAAATAGCTATGTCTTTGTTTTTACTAAAACTTGAAATAATCCTGTCGCACCCAATACCAAATATGCATCATTATACTTAGAATTGTATTTACTAAAGTTAAAAATAAGAAAATTTGAAAATAAAAAAAAACAGGACATTCTTGTTTAAACTGAAACTTAAAATATTCCTTTTCTATACAACAATAAGTCTCTTTTCTGATCTAATAAGTCCCAAACTATCTACCAAGCTCACCCTGTTCGATCGCCACAATGTTGCATCCCTGTGCTTGTTTTAAAAGTACTTTAACGAAATGTGCTTCAAAGTAATTGCTACACTGATGTCCCCTTGACGTAAATACCCCTGACCGATCCGTCAATCGGCAAAATCCCACCCCTTCACTGTAGAGGTACCCAGATGCCGGAAAGCTTTTTCACTATAATAACTTTCTTCAAACGGCTAGCCTTTGGAATTCCCTCCCTGTCCCCTGTTTCCCTGACTGTACCAACATGCAAAAGTTTAAATATAATGTGAACAAACATCCTGCTGCATAACTTCACACTTAAGATACTCCTGTAGGTATGGCAGTATCCCATTACCGTATCAGTAGTTTGGGGTGAATTAAAGTAAAAATAAATTTAAAATTTCCTAATATTACGATATTTGTTTTTTTTTAAATAAATTTTTTTTCCAATATTACGATATTTGATTTTTTTTTTAAATAAAAAAAAATTTCCAATATTACGATATTTTATATTTTTTTTTAAATAAAAAAAAATTTCCCAATATTACGATATTTGATTTTTTTTTTTAAATAAAAAAGTTTTTTTTTCTTAACAAGTATGAAAGTGCAGAGAAATAGTAATAGTAAGACTGATCAAAAACCTCTACCACCTTTCTATATACTCCCTCTTCAAAATCTTAAGCAAGGGTAAACTACAAGGAGAAAAGTAGGTTAAACTAAGAACTGATTGTTAATCAATGCCTTTAACAATTACACCATGAATCCGAATAATCCAAATTAGCAATCCTCATCTCAAAATTCTGAAACAAAATATTTTATCTTTATTTCTAATTCAATTTTTTGGCATTCATTTATTAATTTGATCTCTAAATTATGCATAGTTTGTAGAATTTTATTCCAGCAGTTTCAACTTGCCAATATGTACATTATCCTGTATCTCTACAAAGCCACCATCCGGAACAAATACATTAAAGACATTGCCAAGGCTGCAACAAAGAAGGTGGGCTCCCTCTACCGTGCTAGTAAACTTCTTACACTTGACATTATTCTGTATCTTTTACAAAGCCACCATCCGCCCATCTGGGCTGGTGCATCATCTACTAGTCTCTCCCTCCTTGACAAGGTCCAAAAAAGAGTCGCCAACCTAATAGGTCCCGCACCGTCAACCAAGCTCCAGTCCCTGTCCCATCCTTGTGTTTGTTTTACAAATACTTCAATGAATTATGCTCCGATGAATTGGCTACTCTCGTGCCCCCTTGACGTAAATTCACTAGACCAACTCGACAATCAACTAAATCCCATCCATTCACTGTGGAGGTCCCTAGATGCAGGAGAACTTTCTACTTTCCTCGTGCTGCTGGCCTCTGGAACTCCCTCCCTGCCCCCTGTTTCCCCGACAGTACTGACATGCAGAAATGTAACATCTCGCTGCGCAGATCCAAATTTAAGTTGACCCCCCCCCCCTCCAAACCTTCTCACTTTTTCTTTCTCAGTAGCCCCTTACGTCTATAGTGGCGGCCTTCCTTGTTTGGGGTGAACTATGTTAAAAAAAATAATTTTTTTTTAAGTTTCCGCTCTCCATCCTTCCTTGAAACCCTAAAATTTCTCTTTGGTGTAGAACTCCTAAGTACGAGTCTAAAGTAATCTGATTATGAAATTGTTATAATCTTCAAACAGGTCCTGGGTATAATAAGTGAGGCCCTGATTTAGGAGCTTTGGGGGAGTGTGGAGTGTTTACTTGTCATTACTCCCATGTCCACTCTGACTCGGAAAAGTGGTAATACCTTTCAGGGTTCGTTTGGAGACTATTTATTTATGTACAAAATATATGCTTAAAAAACAAATTAATCAGTGAATTTTGATTATTCGGACTACTATTCTCATCTTGGTTGTTATATTCACAACGTTTCAGCCGATGTAACCTCCGATCTTCTTCAGGTGCATCTTTTCAAACATCAGAACCTCTTAGTCGAAGTTGACAATCGTTAAAATCAAGAACCTGAATGGAATTTCAAAGTAAATTTATTTAATCTACAGACTAGATTGTTTTTACTCCATCAGCTATGATCGAGCAAAAGTGTTAATGTTATTTTAGATATTACTGCCTGTAGTAAGGATCGAACCTTCAACCTCCAGAAAACTGTCACTAAAAACTGATTGTTAAAGCAATGCTTTGTGGACAATTCTCATATGAATTTTGGTAGCCTTAAACCTAATCTGTGTAGTATAACTACTTATTACTATAGAATTTCTATAAATATATTTTTTAATCTATAAATAGTTAAAGATATTAAGAACTTGAAGCCTAGAACCTTTTTAAATGACCCAAAAAGTGTTGATATACCATAAAACAAAACTATTAAACCAAACCTTAACTTCAAACGTTTGCCTATAAAGTATCCGTTAGATTTCTGAAATGTTTAAGTTTATAGTGTTTAGAACACAGACCACCAGGTTAGCAGAAAATTAAGATTGATTTTTATCCCATTTGGCCTCTCATTTTAAAGTCATACTGATTTTTTAATTAAATTTTATGAAACATTTTGATTGGAGACCCATTACAATGAGAAATGGATTATTTGATCTTCGTTTTGACTTTTCCATGATCCTCAAGGTCATTTTTGGGATGAAGATTTGGCATTATTTACATTGTTTTGCTTCCGACTATTGTGTTCGTGGAGCCCTACACCGTGTGCTAATTCTCTTAAAAATAAGATTCTCCTGTTTTTAGAAGATTACATATACACAGCCTGAAAAATAGGCAGTAAAAAGAAATTAACAAAAACAAAAAACAACAACAATGTTTTAAACTAGAGTGGAGGAGGACTTTCGCATATAGATTTAATGTAAAATGACCACCCTCTTCCGGGCCAACTGACAATAATAATCACCCACCAGACCAGATATATTTTGTAAGAACAGTTTATAAAAACGCTATTTTTTTTTATTTTTATTTTTACTGCCAAATTTTCGGGTTGTAATCACCTAAAAATAATTTTTTATGAATTCGCAAAAGGTTCAGTAGAATGTGGCACCCCCATGTAAATGGTGTAGTCCTACTTAATCGAATTGTGGCGGCAGAAATTTTCTGCGAACCCTATGCAAGCCATTGTTAATCAAATTTATCCTCTTCAATAAAAGAAAAAAACCCAGACATTCCAAAGTTTTTTATTTATTTGTATAATTTAAAATTATACAAATAAATAAAAAAATTAAAAAATCAATGTTGACTGTTTGTTGGATTAAACACATCAGTGTTTATAAAGTTTTAAATTATACCCCAAAACTTCCAAATTATACCAAATCACTGCAGGCGCACAAATGATTTATTTCCGTTTTATAAAGTTTTAAATTATACAAAAAAAAATTTTTTTTTTTTTAAATCACTGTTGACTATTCGTTTTATAAAATTTTACATTATTAACATTGTCCAAGTTTTAAGGCTCTCCAGAAGGGTTCGCGATCACGCTGACTTCCGGGTTATCCTGCAGTAAATTTCAAGTACGGATGATCATAAATGATAAAAGAAACTTATCAAATATATGTTTGTTTATATTATGAAAATATAACAAATCTTTAATAAAAAAAATCTTTTTATTGATATGAATAAAGTTTTGTATTTACTTATTTTTTTGATTTTCGCGCCAGCCGATTTTTTTAAATTCTGACCTCTTCAAATCTGTTTATCAATAAAAAGACATTTTACCATATAAAAAGATTTTTGATATTTTCATAAAAAACAAACATTTCAACATATTTGATTCATAAAATTTTTTTAAATATTTGTTATATTTTCAACTTATTTTATTATAATAAAAATACTATTCTATTTTTCGTTAAAAAAAGTTTCCTTTATCATTTATGATCATCCGTACTTGAAATTTACTGCAGGATAACCCGGAAGTCAGCGGGATCGCGAACCCTTCTGGAGAGCTAGTTTTAAATTATAACCCCCAAAAAATAATTTTTTATTTTTATTATTTTTATAAAATTTTACATTATTAGCTAAATAAAAATAACGCTGTTATTATTGTTCGCTTTATTAATTATTTTGGATAAAAACTTCTAATTTTATGTTACTTCCGGTTGATTGTTTGTCCCTGTCTTCAAAAAAGGAAAGCAAATAAATTGGGATTCACAGCTAAACTAAAGTGCCAATTTATTTGTTAGGTGAAAGTACAGAATAGTTAACAATCGCCCCCTCCTAATCTTAAGAATGGCTTAAGAATGCAGTTTACAGACCGTGCTGAGATAACGTTATTATTTAGAGAGTCAGTCTTAATATGGGGGGGGGGGGGCTTTGTAACTATTCTGTACTTTCACCTAACAATTTAATAAGTTAATAAATTTGGGAAATTGAAACTCTCGCCGGAAGATATGTTACGGATGAAGTTTGTTATCAGGAACTAAATCTGACAGAACACCGTTTGCTGCTGACTTTGAATCGGGTACTCTTCTGGTTTGCCCAGGTTAATTTTCAAAATGGGTGTCTTGTCAGATTTTATTCGCAACCTACGAAAATGTTAAAATCTTGAATTAAAAAACCTAATTGTTTTGGTAAAAGTCTACAAAACCGCCGGGAAACCGCATCTGAAACAATATAAAGCAACGCGCATGCGCAATCGGAAGTGCGCTGAAAAAAAAGTTTTGTTTTTTTTAATCTAAAAAAAGATTTTTTGGTGTTTCTGCTGTTTCACAAAGCCTCTCTTAAAAAAACTAACTAAAGAAATGTATAAACTTTCGTAACTGAAAAGAAGACTACACCAACAATTACGCAAATTCATCTAGTATTTATTAATTTAAAAATAAAAACGATTTCGATCGGTCGTCGCCATATTGTATCTTCGCCCGATTTTATCATTGAGTTATCTCCCTTGCCTAAACTTGTTACACTTTTCTTTTTCTTATAATTTAATAAATACTGGATGAATTTGCGTAATTTTTTTCTGTACAATCTTATTTTCAGTTAACACAGTTTATACATTTCTTTAAATATTTTAATATCATTGTGAAACAGCCGAATCACCAACATTTTTGCTAATTCTATTTTTTTAACCCTAACACTAAACTAAGTTTTAGGTTTAGTCGGTTTGATTCGATTAAAATTGTGTAGAAGAACCTTAATTTTTTTAGCAAAAAACACAGTTCATTAAGTTACAATAGGTTCCCTTAATTAACCCAAACGTTAGTCTGAGTTGACTTATTGCTAAAGCGGACTTAGGTTTAGTAGTTGGGTGAATGAAGGGAACCTATTGTACAGATTCCACATCCGGTTTCGCGGCGGCTTTATAGACTTTTACCTTTGTTTTTGTTAATTACATTTTGAAATATTACGGTACAATTACAAATCTGTGTGAGATAAAATTAGAATCGTACATTTACAGTAGTTAGTTACTGTGTATTGTTATCTCAAGAAGGACCAGGATCACATTTTAATTCCTCCTCTTTTTTCAACATAAACTGCTTGAATTAAATTAAGTAAACTTATTTAGGTTTTAAATCTGAATAAATTTTGATAAAAACAGTATTATTTGTATTATTATTCGGACTAAATTCTCATCTACTTTTTGAACAATCTATTCCAAATGACGGTCTTCTTGGGGTTAAAGGTTCGATTCTTACTACAGGCGATAATAACTAAGAATAAGATAAATTAACACTTGGAATGAGAACAATATATCCCCGTGGGATAAAAAAAAAGGTTTAGTACAAAATTCCGTCCAGGTTCCAAAGTACGATATACAGAAGGTTACCAAGTTCGAATAGAAGCACCTGAAGAAGACCCGAAGTTACATCGGCCGAAACGTCGTCACAATCAACAAGAGAATAGTAGTCCGAATAATCCAAATTATCAATTCTCATCTTTAAAAAAAAAAATCCAAAACATAAATTGATACAGTTATCGAATTACAGTACACGGGTGTTTTTACGAGAAAATATAGACGTTTTTTATACTTATTTTTAGAGTTGAGATAGATTTAGTCAAAATATTGCTGATATTATTTTAATATCGAGAAAACTTGTTTTATTGCATTAAAATAAACCGACTTTTACATGAAAAAGGACACCAAAACAAAGACTGAATTTCCAACTAGTAGTCGTGCTACTTCTAAATGAATTATTTTTCTGACACCAACGTAACTATAATCATAATTTATTTAGATTTAAAACGGTCCATTTTTGTTAGAATTCACACAAAGAAGCGGTTAAATAAAATCGACTAATTAATTTCTTTGTTCTTTACAGGTCGAAAAGCTATTACATAAATTGAAATTGAAATCACAACACTTGTAAAATAGAATGTGTCGTACACTACAAAACAGGAGAAAAAAAGTCCGTTTTTCTTATGAATGATTCTATGATCAATTCTAGTTAGTGACTTATATAAATATATAAAATATTCTTTGTTTGTCTGTGTGCGTTTTTTTTTTAGTGTCCAGTTAGTCCTACCTGTTGAAGGTGTGGGCTTAGATGCCCCCAGAGTGTAAAGATGTTTGCAGCTCTAGTTCTAACGAAGAAAAAAAAAACCTCACGTTTATGGTCAAGGTGAACACGTGTTTTTATCGTTCTCGCAAGACGACAACCACTTCCTAACTACTGCGCTCTTCAAATTACTAATAATGACCAAATAATAAAAATTAAAAAATTACGTGCTAATTAAAAATAATGATTGAATCGAACATAAATAAGAAATTCATGACGGGTATTCATACGCCTCGAGATTTTAATTGAAATCGAAAAGATGTTTATTTACGAAGTGCGAGGAAGGGGAGAAGAAAAGAATAATGGGAATATGGAATTATTACTTTTTTGGTTGAAAAAGTTACTTCGTTGTTTTTATGTACTCAGAATTAAGTAGAGGGGAAAATAAAATATAGTCTTAGTACTTTATCCCTTACTAAAACTTATTTATCTATTCTTTAATGGTTTTGGTAACATGCGCAAGAAGAACATCCATAAGACTGCTATTACTACTACCATTACGGTCATTATCAGTGATTGTTCACTGGTAGTAACGGGTGGCGTTCCCTGGATTCTGAGTGACAACAAGTCTCTCCAGATTTATTGTACTTTTTCGATAACCATTGCAAATGATTTTACGTTGATTTCCCGCTGGCAACGACAATTGCTCATCTGAGATTTGGGTGGCAATAAGCCTCCCCAAGGTCCCAGTAGTACTCTCCGAACTCTTTTAGTGGAGGTCTGGTTAGTGCTCTCCCTCCCCGGTGTTTCCAACCTCCTTGACTTGTAGCAATTAACATTTCTTTACTCTTACAGACAGCAGCCTTAGTTAGGCTGTTTGGTCGCATTAGACTCCTGGGCGTGTTAATTTCAACCGGACATTTGAAAAACTACTTCCAGACGCTGGTCACAGAGAGCACCAACGAAGAAAGACGTCTTCTCTCTCGTCCAGGTCAACTTGACGCCGAGCAAGGCTATTCTCCACTGAAAGATATACTGCTTGATGGCCAATCTTATCGTAATTTTGCGGTCGTTAGCAAAATCCGATTTTGGGGGTAACAAAACATGGTAAGGGCAAAGATAAAATAAGAGGTTTAGTTGTGTTAAAATGGAGTTTTATTAACATAAAAATGGGGCTGGCTGCTTTTAATTCCCAAAGCTAGGTTAACTACGTTAACCTGAGTAACCAAGATAAAAAAAAAAAACTTATGACTTGAAAGATCACATAGGGGTAAAGTTCGTTGGCACAACGAACTGGAAACAATTTAATTTAATAAACATATAATAAAGACTGAAGAAGTCTTCTTATAAATTTAACAAAGGGGTCGCAAAGGGGCATAAAACAATAAAATAAAAAGTAAAAAAATACAGGACCGTAGCAGTAGGTTGGCGAATCGTCTCCTGTCTAGTTTGGACTAGTTTTTCCTTTTCTCTTGAAATGTCCGTTTCAAAGGTCCCTCTTTATCTTTCTTTCGACACTTTTCATTCCAAGGATCTCCAAGTTCTTGAAATTACTTCCCAAAGGAAATTCTCTTGAAACGTCCTTCCTCCAAGGGGCAGTATTTGGGAATTTTCTTTTAAATTTAAAGATGCTTGTCTTTACACCTTTACATCCCTTCAAGGGAAAATATATTTCATTAAAAATAGGGTCTCTCTGATACACTGAATTTCAAAATAAAACGTTCTTACTCTAAGAAGTTGAAAACTTCCAAATATTTTACGCCCGTTTTGTTAACAGACGGAGACCATTGGAAACGAACTGCTCTGCTCTAAACCCAAGTCGGCACTGAATAAAAAAGGCGGCAATAGCAGAGTTCGGTCGCATAGGGAACAATCCAGACTGAGGCCACATCGGTATGACGTCACGTCTAGACTTCATTACAACGATGATGCTGCTGAAAAAAAAGACCGGGAAAACTGACCCGCAACCTGACTGCTAACTTTGACTCACATCGGTACAGTGGCAACATGTTGACCTCCCCTACCCCGACACCCCTCATGGCCAATATAGAAATAAATTTCCGAAAATTCATTACTTCCTTCATTGTAATACTGTTTTAACTTTTGGCAATCAGCAGTGTAGGTCACTTAAATATTGTTGTTTATAGACGTTTTTTGTTTTTTTCTTTCATTTGACGACCCTATTATAGGGGTTGGTCTTACAGTCCATGCGAAGATAAGCTCCTATAAATTGGCGACCCGAATTTTGAACTATGCAAACTTTCAATCTTCTCCCAGTGAGCAAAATAGAGCCAAAAAGGATGCACCTTTACTTCGGCCCTTTGCTGGCTGGAAAAGACATTGCCTACTGAACTTAATTACACACAAAGTCTCACATTAATAGAAAGCAAACATATTTTAGCAATTGCATGAGGTACTTATTTTGTTTATATGTACACGCAGTAGCTTGTGTTAAATTGAGTTTGACCATTGGTCTTTTCTGATATTTGGGTGGCAATAAGCCTCACCAAGATCCCAGTATTCTCTGCACTCTTCCAGTGGAGGTCTGGTTAGTGCTCTCCTTCCTCAGTCTTTCGATCCTCCTTTACTCTTCACGACTATTTTGTGTGGTATCAGCTGCGGCTGATCCCTTACTTGGGGGGAGGGGCAGTTTATAAGATTTCTTGCTGTTTCAGTTCCCTCATGTTCACATGGTGTTCCGTCCATATTTTTGTTTTATTGACACTTCCATGTGGCTGGTTAATGTTCATAGTTTATGTGGGTTGGTTTCTGCATTGGAGGATTTTCGCTAAGATTTCGTTCCAATCCATTATATAGTCTTAGCCTTCCCTTTGATTCCAATTTCTCCTAATCTTTTTCCCAGGTTTTTTTTGATTATTTGTACGATTTTTTAAATGATATTGCACTCCAAACAAGGCAGGACGCCGCTGTAGACGTAAGGGTCTACTGAGAATTAAAGAGTAGGTTTAGGGTGTCATTCTAAGTTGGGATCTGTGCAGCGAGATGTCTGTTTACATTAGCTTTACACCTCTGCATGTCGGTACTGTCGGGGAAACAGGGGCAGAGAGGGAGTTCCAGAGGCCAGCAGCACGAGGAAAGAAGCTATTGGAGTAGAAGGCTCTCCGGCATCTGGGAACTTCCATAGTGAATGGATGGGATTTAGCTGATTGTCGAGTTGGTCTAGTGAATTTACGTTGAGGGGGCACCAGAGTAGCCAAGTTCATCGGAACATAATCCATTGAAGTATTTGTAAAACAAGCACAAGGATGCTACATTGCAGCGATGGGACAGGGGCTGGAGCTTAGTTGACAGTGAGGGACCTCCTTTCAGTTCTCTACCAAGTTCCGTGTATTTGCTTTCTTTTGCCATTTCCTTGATCTTTACCCTGGGACGGCAAAATCTATAATTTGGCAGTTTTTTTTCCATCTTGACGTCCAGTCTTCTTGCTTGGATGAGTTTATCTGCTTATACCTCTATGTCCCAGGGAATTTTGTGATTTTCGTTTTCCAGTATTATTTGGGCCTCCTTCCCCCCCCCCCCTTTTTAACTATCCTTATTTACTCACTTACTTAATGATTTTTAATGTAGGAAAATTTCAGCTCCTGCTGATTGATTGCTTCAGCAATCGAGTCGACATTTGCATTAGACACACGATGCCACAATACAAATACCTTCGCATTGAAGAAAATGATTCGATCCAACATGCCAAGATTAAAAAAAAACTTAGGGTTAAGCGTTTGTAAGGGGACACAGACAGATTGACCCGGTTATGATATCTCACTCTCCTTCCCCCTCTCTATATACCTTTCGTTTGTAAATCATACAATTTCTCCCTCTTTTTATATATGTATTGCTCTTTTTCCCCCCTCAATTATAAATTATTATAAATCGTTCAATTTCCCCCTCTCTCCATATATGTATTAAATATGTTGTCACTCTCTTTCCCCTCACTATATGCATTCCGTTGTAAATTGCGCAATTTCCCCCTCTCTATATATGTGTATTGCATAATGAGTGTGAATTTCTCCTTTTTCATTTTCAAACATGTAATCTCGTTTTGGGTGCTTGAAAAGGCCGGAGGGTCGAAATAAATTATTGCACCGATGATTATGTTATTCCGTGTTTATATATATATATATATATATATATATATATAATAATCCCGGTAAAACATCCACAGGGTAGTAATCAAAAGAATTTCAACCGGGTTTATAAAAAGTGCTCAATATTAAATAGAGCTTTTATATATGATTATATTTATTTACACAACTATTTTATCCAACTATTACTTATTAATTATTATCGATTATTATTGATTACTATTATTATTATTATTATTATTATTAATATTTTTATTATTTTTATTATTGTGTAAACTAAACTAATTTGTTAGTGAATTTGTTTAATTTATTAATTAATGATAATTTGATAAGTTTAAAAAAAAACTTCTTAAAAAAACGGTTAAAACTAAGAACAAAAAAACAAAATTAGTAGCCCAATGTATTAACGCCCCCTGCCCCCTCCCCCCAGCGCAGACACACACTTAAACTTATGCTACGTGCCTTTTTAACCCTAGACTGATTTTGACACGTCCCATCGCATGTGTCTTCCTTCCCTTCCTCTTCAACTTCTGTTTAAATGATCTTATTTTATCCCGTACCGTTTTATTTTATTTTATCTCTATCTTTCTATCTATCTATCTATCTATCTATCTATCTATCTATCTATCTATCTATCTATCTATCTACCTTTTTTTATTATTTCTCTCTCTTTTCACTTTATTATATTTTATTTTATATATTATATTTTATATTAATATTTTGTTTTTGTTTTTTTGACATTATTATTTTTTATTTTTTATTTTTATTTGATTTTTTGTTTTTGATTTTGATTCTTAACGGTCCCAACCACGTGACTTTCCAAAATTTAAATTTTGAATTTCTTTTCTTTTTTCTCCATTTCATTCTTTCCAAATTCTAACTCTGCCTGATGAGATCTCAGTTATAATAGCTGTTGATCGATAACATCGACATGCCAGTGTCGCAGATTTTGTACATGTCTGTGTAAATAAAAAATAATCATATATATATATATATGATTATGTCTGTGCTGTATGTCTGAAAGGAACTGGCAGCAACTCAATCATCTGCACTCACTGTTCAGGTTGGGTCCACAAAAGGTGCAGTGGCATAAAGGGCTATCTCAAAGCAGATCCTCACTTTAAGTGCTTTCGTTGCACCGGCACGGCAAGACCAATAGATGGTAGACCACTGACGGAGATGGATACTGGTGACAACAAGCTGGAAGTAGTGACAGACTTTTGTTATCTTGGAGATGTGCTGTCATCAGGTGGAGGCTGTGAACTCGCGGCAGCTACACGTTGCAAGTGTGCCTGGAAAAAGTTTAGAGAGCTGCTACCAATCCTGACAAACAAACACCTGCCAACAACTACGAGAGGGCGTGTATACTCCTCATGTGTCAGAAGTGTGCTGTTGTATGACTCAGAAACTTGGGCTGTCTCTGCTGGCATACTAAGGAAGCTGCGCCGTAATGACAGGGCAATGGTCAGATGGATCTGTTTGGTGATGCCTGAACAGTACGTTTCTTTTGAATCCCTGCTCTCACAGGTCGACTTGAAAAGCCTTGCGGACATCATGTGGAAGAACAGACTGCGTTGGTTGGGTCACATTGAGCGTAGCGATGGCTGGATTGCTAAAGTCCGACAGTTGAATGTGCCAGCAGAGAACATCACCACTAGCAGACCCAAGTTGACTTGGGAGGACGTAGTCAAACGTAATAGGAAGGCCATAGGTATGGATTCCATCAAGCCTTGCCAAAGACAGGAGTGGAGAGAAAGACTTAGATTTCGAGACTAGACAATCAGGCCCCACACTCATCAGAGGATTAATTGTGGCCTGATTCAACAAATAAACCGGTTGATGATGATGATGATGATGATGATGATGATGATGATGATGATGATGATGATGATGATATATATAGCATTAGATGAAGTGAAAGAATAAAATAAGGTGCAAATCAAATTTTATTACAGTTCAATGTTCAGGCAAAGTACTTTAAAGTCCTTAACTCATGAGTTTTCAAAGAAAATCTTCTTCTCAGAGGACCATTACCGCAATGACATTACTGCAGGTAATAAAAATTAAACTTTGAAAATATATTAATAAGTAAGAAGTTGTTAACACATTTAGAATTTAATAATTTAAAACTTAAAAAATTAAAAAACTCTAGACCCCTGCAACTTAATAATTTGCATATAACCAGGAAGTTATGGTTCGCATTACTCCTATCAGCTCATAAGAACCCTGAATTTGGACATTACATATTCAACACCAAGTGAGTTTTCTGAACTTTTCATATGATTTGTTTTCTCTATCGTTTTCTCTATCGTTTTATTAATTTGCATACATTTGAATACACTTTTCACTGTTATCTACTCTCTCTTTCTTGTGCCAGCTCCCTCAAAGCTGCAGCTCGGTCTTGGCAAGCCAGGTTCTCGTCTCGTCATCAAGGTCCGCTATGCCATGCTCGCCATTGGGTGGTTTGAACAGCGGGCATTCCTCTATGACGTGTGTAACTGTCTGTTCTGGGTGACCACATTCACAGGCAGCACCCTCTCTCAGACCCCAGTCTCTCATTGTGGCAGAAAAACGGCCCACACCAGTTCTCAGGCGGTTCAGATTGGTCCATTGCCTTCGTGGCAGCTCAGCCCCTGGTATGTCGTCTGGGTCGGTGATTAACCTGAGCAGTCGGTGTTGGTCAGCTTGCTGCCAATCTTCCCTCCAGCGGTTCTTGGTCCACATCTGCTTTGAGGTGGTGTCTGGGACGGTTTCCAGAAGCTGATGCGTGTGCTGGGAGAGTGCGTGGCGTGATTTGAGGCATACTGATGGAACCCCCTCCATCAGTATGCCTCAAATCACGCCATGGGTTTGCTCATGATGTCATGGAGCAGATGTCTCTTGTCGATCTTGGCCTTGCGTGACAGTGCCAGGACAGTCGCTTCTCGTCGGTGGGGGCAATACCGGAGAGTATCAGTAGTTGGTTCGCCGGCGTGGCGCGGAGTGTTCCAGAGACTGTGCGCATGGCGGTGTTTAGAGCTGTGGGTACTTCGGCACCAAACCGGGGCGCAGTACTCGGCCGCTGAGAAAACCAGCGCTTGGGTGGATATCCGCAGGGTCTTGGTTGCAGCTCCCCATGTGGTACCGGCCAGACGACGAATCAGTGCGGCACGTGATGTCACCTTTGCCATCACCTTTTCGATATGTTGATGGTATGTCAGTGAGCAATCGAGTTTCACGCCAAGGTACGTCGGGGTGGCGTCGAACTGGAGGGCGGTGTTGTTGACCATCACTTTAAGCTTGCGTTTGGCCTCGCGGTTTTTGAGGTGGAATACCGCGGACATGGTCTTGCCCACACTGAGTTTCAGCCGCCAGTTCTTGAGGTACCTGAACAAGGTCGTCATGTCCGCAGTGAGCCCAGCCTCGATAGTCTCCCATTTTTTGCCCGTCTGTAGGATGGCTAGGTCGTCGGTGTACCCATAGTTTTTGGCTGTTGTTGTCGGTATGTTGTAGATGTATATATTGAAGAGCATCGGGGACAAAACCGAGCCTTGCAGGACGCCGTTCTTTAGTCTCCGTAGTCTACTGCGTTGGCCGTCGCTGGTGTGGAGGGAGAAGCTACGATTACTCAACATCTCCATGAGTAAACTCACCAGGTGTCGATCTGGAATGGTTTGCAGCAGCTTAACATGGAGCCCACGTAACCAGATGGTGTTGTATGCAGCCGTGAGGTCAAGTAGGACAGTGCCGGCTTTTATCCTCTCTGGAATGCGCTCTCGATGTCCTGGGTTAGCAAGGCGACTTGGTCTGTTGTTGACTTGCCACGACGGAAGCCGGCTTGTTCCTTAGGTAGTATGGTTTCCACAACCGGTTCGAGGTGCGCATATAGTAGCCGTTCCAGGAGTTTGTATGGGACACAGAGAAGCGAGATTGGATGGTAGCTTTTGGGGTCATCGAGCGGCTTGTTTGGCTTGGCCAGAGCGATGATCTTTGCTCAGCGCCAGATCTTTGGCAGCCGCGATGTTCTGTAGCACACGGTGTAGAGTAGGCGTAGCCATTCTGTTGCTTTCCGTCCTTGGTGGATGACAAACTCCGGGTTATCAGGTCCCGGAGCTTTATTCGACTTCAGGCGTTTGGTGGCTACTTCCATCTCTTTCATCGTAAACTCACCCGAGAGGTCAGTGTCGGCACTCGGACAGGTGTGGAGATCCCTCAGTTTGGTTGTGGTGTCTCTTGTGAAGTACTTGTCCGCATCTGGGAAGCTACCATTCTTGATAAGCTGTGCTGCGATGGAATTGGCAGTGATGGGGCAAGGAGATGGTTTACTTGCACGACCAGTGAGCTTATTCAATTTTTGTCTGGTTATTTTAGTATTGATCTCTTCAATTTTCCGGATTAAAATCTTAATCTCGGAAGAAAATTGGCTGATGAAACTGCCGTAATGTACATGTTGGCCCAGAGTACTTTCTGGCCCGTCTGGGTCCATCGTCTGTGGAATAATGACCTGGAGTGAGATTTATAATTAATTATGGCGGAAAATTTGAATATGAAACTATATTTATTAGGTATTATACTTAAATGCTTATAATACCTAATAAATATAGTTTTAATAAATCTAGCAAAAATCAAGTAATGGTCAGATATTCACAAAATTTTCGACTAATTTATCTTTAATATGCTGTTTTCGTAAAATATATAAGGGAAAATATTTTTTTCTACGTGATCATCCATTTATGAAATCTGAACAAAATATATCCAGGTCGGTCGATATTTTAATATTTAATATAAAGCAAAAGAGTCTTAAAAAAACATCCGATTTACTTTATTATATTTTATGGTGGCATAATTTGGTAAACTGGTCCGTAAATTCACAACTAAAAAGTGGAAATAAATGCAATATTATTTTTTGAAATTTTTTACAACCTTTGCTCAATAAAATATTTTCTACAAAATAAATAGTAGTTTAAACACCTATTTTGAAAATACGCTTTCCCAATTTTTCAAAATATTTTAATATAATATAGCTCTAACTGTTATTAATCGTGAAAGACCACCATTGATATCAACTTGATAATATTTACTTTCGAAAAGCATACTTATTTGCTAGTAGTAAGTTAGCATTTTTCGTCATTTCGCTGGAGATGCTAAACTATGGAGGCCTAATACATCCGTGATTATCGAATCAATTGATAAAGTGAAAGTGACATTTTTGCAAACGAACGCATGTGTGGTCTTGTGTTTACATTCTAAAAAAAAAAAACACTCTTTGTACGATACGTCGACAAAAGTATTATATATATATATATTTATTATTATTATTGTTATAATATATTTATATTATTTATTATACCTATTTTCTTTTTCCAATTTAAATTTTTATATATTCAAAAATTTCGGGAATCTTTTACTATAGTTAAGTTGTGTTGAATATTTAATTAGAGTCTACCATTATATATTTCTTATTATATGAATGAGATATGTTTAAATCTCTATAATTTTCCTTTATAAATACTTCAGAAAGTCAATGGAAAATTATCCATTTTAATATTCTTTCCTTAAACAAAAGTAAATACTAGTTTAATCAGGTAAGTTATTTTATTTCAGTAAAAAAAAAAAGTAATAATCTGTCTAAAAAATGTGCAACTCAAGGAAAATTTAAAAAAAGAAAAGGTGTTGAATTATCAACTGAATGTAGTTCCACTCAGCTAAGTGGTGATAATGCCATCGACCTGGTCACTGCACTACGACATAATTACTGCGGCACAGAATTACATGTAACATGTAAATTAGACGCCAATATGAAATTAGGCGTGAAATATGTTCTTTTTTTTAAGTTGTGTCTTTTCTACTACATATTCGTGACTCATAGTCAACCACAATGTTGCGATCTACCTATCACAGCTTAACAAGAAGGTTAAAAAAAACCGTTAACTTTGTCTACAACATAATCAAAGTAATTCTATCACTTTTGGACATCCATAGGTACATAACATCTTGCAATGTCTCACATGATAATGATAATTTTTTGTGGAGAAAAAGAAAATTTTGTACTTGTATCGCAAGATAAAGAAGGGTTTCTTTCCAAATTAGATAATTTAATCTTTACATAAACTATTTTACTTTAAAACAACTTGTATAAAACTTTATTTTAGGGATATTTTTTTAAACGCTAAATGGAACGCGAATGTATTAATTTCTTAAAGAAAGCAAAAACCGGTGACGTCAACGATTCTATAGCTGCGCTTGGAGGTCCCTATCGATTATGCACTAATTTTTGAAGAAACTGTTTAGTCCGTCGATCTCAACATTTGCCAATGTATATTGCAGAAATGGCGTTCCAGAAGGGGTCATGACCGCGCTGACTTCCGGTTTATCCTGCAGTAAATTCCAAGTACGGATGATCATAAATGAGAAAAACACTTTTTTTTTTAACGGAAAATTTAGAATTGTATTTTTATTATAATAAAATAAGTGTTGATATGTCTTGTATTTTGTTAAACAGCAACATGTGTGTTGCATGAGGGACTGAATAAGAGTTTCACCATCTGGAGTTACGCCCCTTTTACCGGGGCACTCGTGTTCTGCCTGATGTAAATAAAGGACGCCATTTTATAGAACCTGATATCTGTCGTTATGTTTTTATTCAATCCATTGACATCTTTTAAAATGACACATGGTGGCAGCAGGTGGGATGAAGATATGTCTAAGTAAGATGTACAAAAGGATAAGAAACAGATAAGTAACTTTACAATTCTTGTTTCAAATTGTAAATTCGTACGTACGTCACGTGGAGAAAAGAAAAAAAAAATGTCGGAAGACACAAACAGACCAGTGGCTGGTATAAGACCACCAGCGCCCTTATGTATGGAAGATAATTTATCGGCGAACTGGAAGTTGTTTAAACTGAAATGGCATAACTACGCCATTATTACGTGTTTGACGAAACATTCATTGCAATATCAGACGGCACTTTTGCTTCACACGTTGGGAGATGACGCATTGAAAGTTTACTACGGATTTCAATTACTAACACCTGAAGATGAAAGAACACCCACCGAAATTATTCAGGCATTTGATAAATACGCTATAGGGGAAACGAATGAAACCTACGAGCGTTACGTATTTCATTCTAGAAAGCAAGGAGGATCAGAGACTGTGGAATCCTTTATTACGGCACTTCGGACGTTAGTAAAAACGTGCAATTTTTGTGACAATTGCGTTTCATCAGTACTCAGAGATCAGGTAGTGCTGGGAATACACAACCCCCAGACACAAGCTGAATTATTGAAAATAAGACAGTTAGACTTACAAAAATGTATTGACATTTGTAAGCTATCTGAAAATGCCACGGTCCAGTCCAGAATCCTAAGGCCTGAAGGAGTGAATAAGGTTGATTTTAAACCCAGGAGAAAGACATCGGCACAAACTGACAGAGATTGCCGGGCGTGTGCACTGCGGCACGGACCAAGAAAAGAGTTATGTCCTGCATTTGGCAAGACCTGTTATCAATGTAATGGGAAAAACCACTTTGCCGTGAAATGCAAAGTACCAAGGAAAAAGAAGGTGCAGGCTGTCAAAACCCAATATGAGGACCAGGAAAACGACAGTAGTAGTTGTTCAGACTATGGACAGGTAGACAACATAACGATTAGGGAAAAAGTGAATGCTGTGAGTCAAGAGGTGATAAAGGCAGAAATGAGGGTCAAGGGAAAACCAATTGCTTTTCAGCTCGATAGTGGAGCGTCCGTGAATATATTGAATGTGAAACACGTGATTGGAAAAACACTGGAACATTCAAATAAGACCCTTGTCATGTGGAATGGAGCAGAAGTGAAGCTGTTGGGAGAATGTCGAGTTAAAATGATAAACCCCAAAACTGGACAAAAATATGCGGTTAAGTTTGTCATTGTGAAAGAGGATTTCCATCCCTTACTGGGAGCAAATGCAATCCAGAAAATGGAACTCGTCACAATCAATAACAACAAATTCAAAATGGTCGCCAAAGTTTCCCAGATGAATGAATCCAGCAGCCAGTACTCGGACAGAATTATCAATGACTTCAGAGATGTGTTCAGGGAAGAATTGGGTCAATTACCAGGAGAGGTACATTTGCAGGTGGATCCAGGAGTAACACCAAATGTTGCAGCAACACGGAGAATACCAGTGGCACTTAAAGACAGGCTAAAAGTCGAGTTGGAAAAACTGGTTAAGAAGAATGTTATTGAACCAGTGAGCGACCCAACACCATGGGTAAGTGCGTTAGCACTGGAAACTAAGAAAAATGGAAACCTGCGGATATGTATAGACCCAAGACCACTGAATAAAGCTCTAAAAAGGGAACATTTTCAGTTACCTACACTGGACGATTTACTGCCAGAACTGGCTGACAGCAAGGTATTTTCTACCCTGGATCTACGAGATGGATTCTGGCATGTAAAATTAGACGAAGCCAGCAGTCGCTTAACAACATTTGCTACACCATATGGTAGGTTCCGGTGGAAGGTTTTACCGTTCGGTATTTCTCCAGCTCCAGAGATATTTCAAAAGACCCTTTTTAACAATGTGTCCGATTTGGAGGGGGTGGTTAACAAAGCGGATGATCTTCTGGTGATTGGGAAGGGTAAAACGATGGAAGAAGCAACAATTGATCATGACCGAAAACTCAGGAAACTGTTGCAGAGATGTCGTGATCGCGGGATGCGATTGAATGCTGAAAAATTGAACCTACGACAAACGTCTATATCTTTCCTGGGACACGTAATAACCAGTGATGGTTTACTTCCTGATCCTGGGAAAGTAAGAGCCATAAAAGAGATACCGTGTCCAACAGATGTGAAAGGAGTGCAACGATTGGTTGGATTCGTGAATTACCTGGCAAAATTTCTACCACACATATCTGATGTGATGGCCCCAATTCGAAATTTGGTGAAGGCAGATGTGCCATGGACATGGTCCCAAATTCATGAAGAGGCTTTTGGAAAAATTAAAGAGGTAGTCAGTGAGGCACCAGTATTGAGGTACTATGACCCCAACAAATCTTTGGTCATCCAATGCGATGCAAGTGAGAAGGGCATGGGGGCTGCACTACTACAAGAAGGTCAACCCCTAGCCTAAATCAGCCGTGCACTGACCGACACAGAAACTCGGTATGCACAGATTGAAAAGGAACTACTAGCAGTAGTCTACGCATGTGAACGGTTTCATCAATATACGTTTGGTCGACAGATAACAGTACTAACCGATCATAAGCCACTGGAAGCGATTATGAAAAAAGAATTGGTGAAATGCCCGAAACGACTTCAAAACATGCTGATGCGACTACAGGCTTACGATGCTACAGTTCTGTACCATCCAGGTAAGAAAATGTTCCTTGCAGACACGCTATCAAGAGCATACATCTATGGATTGGGCAGTGAAGATATGGACGATGAAGATGATGTCAAGGAAGCAGAATATATTCCTATAACAGAAAGAAGGCTGCTTGAACTGCGCTCAGCCACGAAGGAAGACAGAAGCTTGCAGCAGTTGCAGCAAGTAATTCTGGAAGGATGGCCAGAAGAAAAAATACATCTTGACCCAGAGGTGAGACCATATTTTAATATGCGGAATGAAATGACGGTGCAAGATGGCTTAATTTTCAGAGGAAACCGGGTAGTGGTTCCACTGACACAGCGAGCGGTGTTGAAAGAAAAACTGCATTCCACACACCTGGGAGTAGAAGGATGTTGCAGAAGAGCAAGAGAATGTTTGTATTGGCCAAATATGAACAGTGACATCAAAGACTATGTTTCAAAGTGCCCCATATGTAGAAAATATGAAGTGGCCAACCCGGCAGAACCATTAATGGTCCATGCAGTTCCTGACAGACCCTGGGCGAAAGTGGGAGTAGATCTCTTTAAGTTTGCAGATAGAGACTACCTGTGCACAGTTGATTACATGAGCAACTTCTGGGAAATCGATCATCTTCTCAATACACAAGCAAAGACAGTGATAACCAAACTTAAACACCATTTTGCACGTCATGGAATACCAGATCAGGTCGTAACTGATAATGGGCCTCAGTTTAGTAGCCAGGAATTTTCTGCCTTCGCAAAAAAGTGGTGTTTTACACATACACCTGTCAGTCCATACAATAGCAAAGCAAATGGCAAAGTGGAATCTGCGATAAAGATGGCAAAGAACCTTTTCCGGAAAGCGATGGACGATAAGGCTGATCCATACCTAGCAATGTTGGATCACAGGAATACGCCAGCCAAAGGTCTCTTATCACCAGCTCAGAAGCTGATGTCAAGGAGAACAAAAACACTTCTCCCAACCAGGGAGGATTTACTCAAGCCAGCATTGCCCAAAAATCTGAGAAAATCAGTGAAGCAAGATTGCAGGAGGCAAGAACGTTCTTTCAACCACAAAGTAAAACCACTTAAACCATTGTATCCTGGAGATGTAGTACGGATGAAACCACACATAAATGGTCAAAAAGAGTGGAGGAAAGCTGTTGTATGGGGGAGACTGGATGAACGATCATACCATGTAAAAGTGGGTGGGGACTTATATCGACGGAATCGGGTAGATTTGAAGAAAACTGCAGAGACACCCCCACTCACATCAGTAATACAACAGCCATATGAAGTGCAGAGCGAGTTACCCAAGAATACAGGGCAGAGTACAGAAGAGATATGTAACTCAGAACCACCTCAATATGAAGGTGAAATAAGAGAAAACCTCAACCCGACCCCATTCCCAACAAAACCAAGTCCGGAAAGGTTGCGGACAACACGGTCGGGAAGGATAATAAGAGATCCTATGAGATTCAAGGATTTCACAACATAAGTGAAAGGGAAGAATAATCCCTGTTAGGTAGGAGGGTAGTCAGCCCAATGAATGCCTAGATCACTGTGTTTTGTAGACTCTGTTTTTAATTCTTATCAGACTTTTTGTTTTGTTTTTTTTTGTTTGTCTTTATCTTCTGTTTTTATTTATTGAGAAAAGGGAAGATGAGGGACTGAATAAGAGTTTCACCGTCTGGAGTTACGCCCCTTTTACCGGGGCACTCGTGTTCTGCCTGATGTAAATAAAGGACGCCATTTTATAGAACCTGATATCTGTCGTTATGTTTTTATTCAATCCATTGACATCTTTTAAAATGACACAATGTGTTTTGATTTTTTATGAAAATATAAAAAATAGCTTAGCATTTTAATAGTGATTTTTAAAGCAAATATTTTATAACAATTTAGTAACAAAAATAAACATGGTTTCAAACAAAGTTTTAAAATGTCTTTTGTATTTTGTGAAACAGCAACATAATTTTAAAAGAATAATAAAAGCGTATACAATAAAGAATATTGCCGAAATAATTTTGTCTTATTCGGCGCCGCCAGTGAAATTCTTGAAGGTAGCTGTTGAAGTTGTCAGCACTAGTCCCCCTCATGGCTCGGAATTTATTATTATTTATTATTATTTTTATCATTATCAAAATACAAGAACTTTCAAAATTTTATTTATATCAATATAAAGACATATTTGATTCATAAAAAAGATTTGGCACTTCTGCATTCTTTATGAAGCCGCAGATTTTCTGTCCTTCTACTGAAAATAAAGGGAAGTAATTCAACCGGAAGTACTTATTTACAACCTAAAAAAAAATGCAAGACTGATTTGTTTTTGGGTAACAAGAAACAATTAACAATTTCTTTTTTTTATTATATGAATTAAAAATTTTATAAATAAAAATGTAAAGTTTTGATTGGGGGGGGAAATGAATTTTTTGGTCAACATTGATTTTGCTTTTATTTTTTTAAAATATATTGTAGTTGAAAAGTTTTGTTTGGTGAGATTTTTTTCTTTCCGTGCGCATTTCCAAATAAATCCATCACTTCCATTGTGCCTTGCCATCTGCATCTGTCTTTGACATGACGGGCATGTCCGACTGCAAGAAATCAGGCGATGTGCCTGTAAAAAATCGATTGTTTTTTGCGTCTGGTTCATTAAATTACCAATGTCGCGAAGATTCAACTCATTTAACTCCATTTTCTAAAAACTAAATTCTACTTCAACTCCCGGTAAATTCAACTTCCGGTGAATTCTGAATGAATGGGACTTGGAGAAAAAAAAACGGAACTCTTCAATTTCGATTTCTTAATCGGCTGCGGCTTCATAAAGAATGCAGAAGTGCCAAAGATTTTTTTATTAAAGATTTGTTATATTGGGTATTTTTAATAATAGCCCAACAACGAAAACGCTGAAAAAACAAATATACAACAAATAAAAGTTACCGTAGCCGATAAAACTGAATTTCCAAGTTAACTGTGACAGTTATTAATGATTATAATCCGTTAAAAGTGCTATTTTCTATAAGTTAATAGTTTTAGCTTACGTGAAATGAAAAAAAAAAAATTAATGGCCGCTCTCGTTCTCGTCTCGTTTCAATTGGTTTTTTACTGGGACTCATAGTCAAAGCGCAATGTTTGCATTTTTCAGCCAAGCAGAAGAACAAAACAAAACTACATTTTAAGCAAAAGGAATAAAATAATTTTCTTTTTATTTACATGTCAGTGTGCTTTTATTTACATATTATTTTCATTCGTCACACCGTAATGTTTATTTTTCCTGTTTCTTAAAAAAATGCCTAACCCTAACCTAAACCCAGTCCTAACCCTAACCTAAACCCTAACCCTAACCTAACCTAAACCCAACCCTAACCCTAACCCAACCCTAACCTAAACCCTAACCCTAACCTAAACCCAGCCCTAACCCTAATCAAAACCCAGCCCTAAGCCTAATCAAAACCCCAAGTTTTCATATTTCAGGCAAGCAAAAGAACAAAGCAAAACAACAGTCATCCCTGGTCTTCCAATGACGTAACGACATGCGCGCTCATTCGGTGATCAAAATGATCGTTAAAATGTTCGTTTCATAAAATTAAATTTCAAAAATGCAACCCCCCCCCCCCCAAAAAAAAACGCCACTTTGATTATGAGTCCCGGTAAAAAAAAACACACACACACGTGACACCGATAACAAAAACTAATGACGCCATTTTGTTTTTTTAAATAAATGACTTGAAAATTTTTTTTTTCTTTTTTCATGTCTAATAAAAACCCATTTACCATACGTAAACATACAAACAAATGGAATAGAAAACTAGGAAAATCTTTGGTCTCTACGTACGTTGCATTTATTTGTTGCATATTCATTTTTTTGACTACGTTCTACAACTTTTTTTCAACCCGACTCGCGAGCTGTAGGGCTATTGTTAAAGATTCCCGTTATATTTTCATTAATAAAAACAAAACATATATTTGATAATTGGCGAATAATGGGCATAACGGTGGAAAAGGGTTGAAGAAAGTGTCTACGGATGCCTGAAAGTGATACAACAATTTTTTTTTTCATATTAATTTCAGACTTTTCTTTTTTTCATATTAATTTCAGACTTTTCTTTCATCATATTATAATAATTAACATAATACAGACTATTTGAAAAATAATTTATTTCATTAAAAATAATAAATAAAATAGAATAATCTTTTTTTTTTCAAGAAATAATGTTTTTGAGCAACGGAATGTGATTTTTTTTTTCAATGTTGTTTTGGAAATATTTAGTGAAAATAATGTGTTTTGACAAATATTTTATTAAACGTTATAATAATATCCTATCCAATACAATATATTGCCGAAGAAATTTGTTTTCATTCGGCGGCGCCACAGAAATTCCTGTAGGTGACCATTGAAGTTTTCCGGGCTAGTCCCGCTCATCACTTTAAATTTTAATTTGCAATGAGCCCAGCTTCCTTCCACACGGTTTGACTGGATTGTAGGGTCGTCCGGATTCACAAAGTTGTATGTGTGTATCAGTCCGTGGCGTGCCAACCACTTTATTGTGTTCCAATTATTAGTCGTGTTTACTGTTAATTCTAAGTTTATGTTCTGTCGAAAAAATCTTTCGACTGGTTGAAGTGTAAGAATAGTAGAAGTGCTGTTGTCTTGCGAAACACTGCCGATTCGCGACTTCCCACCGAAATCGGGGAGTCAGTTAACAAATAACTAAAGATGGGGAAGGGGGTAGCTGTAAGCTTGGTAACAAATCAAACGATTAACTGATAACTGGTTAACACAGAAGCAAGTCCAAAATGTTAATGACCTCTCCGGTATTAGAGGAAGACTTTATAACCACTGAATGCCTTCCTTATTAGTATAAATAGATGGAAGGCATCGGGTTTTACCTTCCGGTCTTCTGATTTTCTTCACGTGAGTATCGTCACCTCTTTTTTTCACACACTCCCGAACAAGAGGAAGGAAAAAAAAAGAAAGAAAAAAAGAGGTGAGGTAGGCTATAGTTTGAAGTCGTACTCAGGACCTTTAATTTATGCTGGAAGTAAGCTGGGTCTACCACGCCGGCGTTTGCTTGGAACGCACTCAGGACAGTACCATTTCTGTCTCTGCGGTGGAGCCCTTTCCACACCCGCGCATCTAAAATGGAACCATTCGTTGCACCGATCACAGGCAATCATGTCCTCCTCTCCTTGAGGGGAATTGCATTTTGGGCATAACCACAGTGTGGCCTCCTCTCCTATGGAGCTGCTCGGAATGTTGGGAGGAGACGATGAGTCTGCGGTTTGTCCAGTCTCTTCCGGTGAAAGGGAAAGCTCCAATGGAAATAGATTCTTGAGAGAATGCACCACCACTGCACCATCACTCTGCCTGATACGTACCGATCTGACGACACCCCTGTCAGATTCCAAAAGTTCTAAGACGGACCCCAATAGCCAAAATGGTCTTGGTTTAAGGGGGCTCTTGATGAGGACAACATCATTTACCCTTATTCGGTTAGTGAAGGACTCCTGTGATCGGCCTTGAGGCCTCTCTCTAAGACAGAGGAGATATTCCTCATACCACAAATGCCGGAAATTTTCCAACCATTCATTCCGCAGCATCATTGTCTCAACTAATTTTCTGCGACCAGGGGGAGCTGTATTTGTCAGGTCACTTGCTCCTAGCTTCAACATCAATCCAGGGTTTTTCTTGGGTCCCAGGAACATACTAGGGGTCACAGCTTCTAGTCCTCGGTCTGCAAATTCCCAGTAGGTTAGAGGACGATTATTGACTGCCCTCTGGATGTCCGAAACGATAGTTATTAGCGAGAAGTAATCCACTCGTCCCCTGCCTATGGTTTTGTGCAGGCATGTTTTGACAGTTTGTATGCATCTCTCCCACACACCTCCATACCAGGGAGAATACAGAGGAATAGTGCGCAGCTGGATATTGGAGGTGGCAAATTTCTGCTGGTATTCGTGAAACAGGGAGAGTCGGGAAAACAGTTTGCCGCTGCCTACAAATGTCTTAGCATTATCAGAATAAAGTGCTTGAGGAACACCATACAGGTTAGTGAACCTAACCAAGGCCTGCACGAAAGATAACATTCCCATGTCAGGAACCACCTCCACATGTATAGCTCTGATGGACATGCAAGTAAAGAGTAAAAGGTACACTTTTTCTTCCGTAGATCCGCTCTTGATCCAAAAATGTCCAGTAAAATCAACTCCAGTGTTTTGGAAAGGCTCCGTGAACTCGACCCGAGGCACTGGAAGACTAGCCGAATTAGTGGGGAGAACAGCTCTTGAGTTGTACCTCTTACATAAATGGCAAGATGCCAAAGCCTTAGTGACCGCCTGTCTCCCTTGAGGAATCCAAAACCCACAACGCCTGAGCTCAGCTAGAGTAGACCCCACTCCTAAATGGGCGCTCCGGTAATGACAATCCATAATAATGAGTCTAGTGACGAGGTTGTCCTTGCCCAATAAGATGGGGTTTTTTACCTCGAAACTGAGGTGCGGTGATCTGTCTATTCGGCCTCGAGAACGGATGAGGCCATCCTGGTCCAGAAACAAGTCAAGAGAATGGATCAGTGGGGGGACCGATTTTCCAGAGGGATCCTGCAAGTAATGCAATTCCACCACGCAGGATTGGGCCTGCAAGTTTTTTAACAGATATATTTTGGCCTTTCCTCCCGCATCTTCATTGCGCCCCCTAAGCCTATTGATGAACGTGAACACCAATGTAACCACTCTGAGAAGGCGGGAAAATTGAGAGAAACGTCCAAAGTCGATGCAGGGAGTACATTCTGTCTCGAGGGCCACGGAAACACCTACACAAGCAGATGCCATTTGTTGGGAATGTTTGCTGAGACATGGCATATCCTGTACCGGCCAGGCAGAACTTCCTCCCCCCAACCAAGAGGGACCATGACACCAAAACTTGAAAACTGACTTGAATTTCCTCAAGGACATTCCTCTGGTAATGAGATCAGCTGGGTTTTGCGAGGTATGTATATAACGAAACACCGGTTCGAGTCCATGGAGAGTAGCAAATTGACTCCTCATATGAAGAACATCCTTGAGCCGATTTTGAGCAAAAACATTCTTACTTGCCATAGATTGTGACAGAATCCATGACAAGACCACTTGTGCATCTGTTGCCACATATAACTTGGTGAGGATCAAATCCCTGCAGCCCAGTAACACTGAGGGCAAGCATTTTAGAGCCAAGTATATGGCCATTAGCTCCAATGTCGGGAGCGACTTCGTCTTAGAGGGGGCCACTTTGGCTTTGGCAAAAATCAATCGGGGACAACCCTGCTGTAAGACGTATGCTGCAAACCCATACGCATCTGCAGAGGCATCACAAAAAACGAATAACTCTCCTTCTTGACCTCCCTGGAAGGCGCAACGGTCAAATGGTAAGTCACTCAGGTCAGACAGGTCCCGAGCAAGAGTCCTCCATAGCATCTGATATTCACCTGGGATTTGTTCATCCCATCCTAATCCTCTTTTCCATAATTTGGCCATTAATACTCGGCTCCGCAGGGTCACAGGGAGGCAAAGAGACAAAGGATCAAAGATTTTAGCGGCTTCAGCCAGTATTCTTCGCTTAGTCGAAGCATCCGACTGGCATTTCACCGGGTTGACACTCATTTCTTCTGTAAGTGGAGCATAGCGATAACCTAATACTCTCTCCCAACTGCCTCCATGGGTGCTGAGAGTGCCGTCCTGACTCATTTTTTCTCTGAGGGTGGCACAATTGGAGTTGCAGGCCTGCAACTCAAAACCTCCCTCCTGCAGGCGAGCTTTGGAGGTAGAATACAATTCGGTAATGATTCCTGGTTCTGTTCCTGTCATTACCAGGTTGTCCACGTAAAATCGATCCTCCATCATAGATCGACAACGGTCCTGAGGAAATCGTGCTGCATGGAACTTCAATATGCAACTCAGGATGAAGGGACTTGACACAAACCCAAAAATGATCGTTGTGTATCTGTAACATCGAAGTCGATCCCCATCCCGGAGGAAGAAGCAAAACTTGTTTTTATCAGACTCCAGTTTCAGACGAATCATCAAAAATGCCTTTCTAATATCTGCTAACAACACATATTTGTTAGACCGAAATGCAAGTAAGAGATTCAGCATATCGCAGTTCAGATTAATCCCGGGATAGGCTGCCTCGTTTAAAGAAACAGAGTTTCCAACCTTTAAACTGCAATTAAAGACAGGTCGAATCTTCGTAGTACAAGTTGGGTCTGTCTTCATGACGGGTCGGTGAGGGATCCATATGTAATCTTTGAATTGGTGAGGAAGTACCTTGATCTCCTCAATGGTGCCATCTAGCTCCTGTTGACGAAATACCTCCCGGTACTCTTCATACACACCCTCTTTCGTTAGTTTCTTAACTACCCGGTCCAAAATGCGGAGAGAGACAGCGTGATTGGAACGAACACGAGATAATTTCTCCATATGCCAAGGCAGTTCCACATAATATTTGTTGTCCTTTAGTATAATGGCCTCCTGAAAATATTTTATCTTCTCCTGGTCAATTTCAGCAAGAGATTCCTCATTGGGGAGCCCCAGCGATTCCATGCTGAACATGAGCTCCAATCCCCTCTGCACCTGGCTGTCCGGGAAGAAATCTCCTAAAGGATCTGTATAAGTTGATTCAGACTCCAACGCAAAACACAAAAGAGATGACTCAACATTCTCCGTAGAATCCAATACCCTGCGGAAAGAGAGGCCTACATTTTCCTGAAGAGATGGGTTTTGCTCGGGGAGGAAAGCATCTTCTCTTCCAAAAGGAATGAGTCCGGATGGCACTGAAAAGGCTTGGCCCCGAACGCAGGGCACAATTTGAAGGGGTCTCAAATATTGGATGACATCCAGTCCAAGAATACCTTCAATTTTAATTCTGTTGGTGCCCCTCGCGAAATCTCCGGCTAGTGTATATCCCATTCCCCTGAAATTATCCAACAGGTCATCCAGGTGTTCCAAATGTGACGAAAGATCCAAGTTCTCGTGAATTAGAATGGGTAGTATCAGTAGTTGTTCTATTCCCAGACTGGTCTTCAGAGCGACCTCTCGATAGCACTTCCTATGTTGTCCCTGGAATGTGGTGAGCGAAAGCTCATACTCGCGACCCTCAGAATCAGGGATGTACAGAGGCTGTAGAGCTTCTTTCGAAACAAAAGTACGCCCACTTCCGGTGTCCAGCAGGCAGTTAACTTGTACAGTCTTGCTTCCCCAAGAGAAGGAAACGCGCATGACAGGAGGAATACTTCCTATGGTTTCAGTCGAGGTAAGGAAGGAGGTATCTTTACGAGGGGTAGAACCTCCTGGTTTCCGTGAGGGGGGACCTTGAGAGCTGTAGAACCTCGGGAAGGTAGGACGGGTGGATCTGCCCTCCATGACACACAGTCGTTTGATTGCTTCTCCAGTGTCACGAAGTAAAGAGGACAAAGTAGGGATTCTACGTCCGGTTAGCAGGATAATTTCACTCTTTATTTCCTTGGGGAACTTGATGAACAGAATCTGGGCCATTAAGCGAGCACCTGCTGAATGATCATCGGTAAAGTCACAACCAAAGGAATCTGCCAGTTCAGTGAGGAGGGCAGCGGTTTTTGCTAGGAATTCCCCTAAATCCATAGAAGGGTCATCACGTCGAACCTTATAATCCAGGATATCCTGAAATATTTGCTGTATGATTTCCTCTTCATCCAAATACTCCGACTTAAGGATGTCTACCGCTGTTTTGTAGTTCAAGTCGCATACACTCAGGTGTTTGATGAGCAGAAGAGGTCGGCCAGTTACCGAACACTTAAGAAAGTTAAGTCTTTCGGCATCGTTCGCCATTCCTGCGACGCAATTCTCAAATCGAGAGAGAAAGCTACGAAAGCTCATAATGTCCTCTCCCATCTCTCGACCACTAAAGGTAGGCGCGTTTACATGTACCTGAGGAGGGTTCACTACAAAGGAAGAACGAGTCCTGCGAGGAAAGGAGTCAGATGGTGGAGAGTGTGGAGGTAGGCCAAATGCATTATCAGAATTGGAGGGGGGATGAGTTATACGGAGTTGGTGGAGAGAATCCAAAAACCCTGCGTATTCAGAAGACCAACTCTCCATCTCGTCACGAGAGGAGGGGTCGTGAAGTCTTATGTGGCTAATGTGAGAGTCAATCTCCACCAGATAGTTAATAATCTGTTCCTCGAACACGGAAAATGTAAGTGAAGAAGTCCTTCCAGCATGCAAACTTGCAAGTTTCGTCTGAACCATATCCTTAATGACCGAAATTTTGTTGCGTACTGTATCAATAGTTTCCGCCATTTCGCCTAAGGGGGTGATAAGTAGCTGTAACGGTAAAAAAAAAGCTATGAATGGGCAGTAATCAGACAACCAAAAAAGGTCCAGCCAACTTCACACTGTTGCAGAATTGTTTCGCAATGTGTCGAAAAAATCTTTCGACTGGTTGAAGTGTAAGAATAGTAGAAGTGCTGTTGTCTTGCGAAACACTGCCGATTCGCGACTTCCCACCGAAATCGGGGAGTCAGTTAACAAATAACTAAAGATGGGGAAGGGGGTAGCTGTAAGCTTGGTAACAAATCAAACGATTAACTGATAACTGGTTAACACAGAAGCAAGTCCAAAATGTTAATGACCTCTCCGGTATTAGAGGAAGACTTTATAACCACTGAATGCCTTCCTTATTAGTATAAATAGATGGAAGGCATCGGGTTTTACCTTCCGGTCTTCTGATTTTCTTCACGTGAGTATCGTCACCTCTTTTTTTCACAGTTCATAACACATAATTCAGCGGCTGGCATAACGTCATCCACGATTTTTTCCATAGCTGTCCGGAAGTTAATTCCATTTCCAAGAAAAAAGGTTTTCACTATTATTAAAAAAAATGTTTTGAAAACAATCGAATAAAAACAAATAAATTATTAGTCTGTATTATGTTAATTATTAGAAAAGTCTGAAATTAATCTGAAAAAAAAATTGTTGTATCACTTTCAGGCATCCGTAGACACCGTCTTCAACCCTTTTCCACCGGAAGCCAGCTTATACCCCTGTTATGCCCGTTCGCCTGATAGTTTATTAACAATGTTTTGCTAACAACTTATTTTATTATAATAAAAATACAATTGTAAATGTTCTGTTAAAAAAAATCCCGGAAGTCAGTGCGGTCGTGAACCTTTCTGGAACGCCGTAGAAATAAAGGTCAATTTGGCAAGGACAAAACAGCAACAGGAAGTGACGTCATAACTTTGCCGGAAGTTAATATTTCGTGACTTACAAACAAGTTCTTTCCTCTTGTTTCGTTTCGGCCTTCTCATAATTTAGCCGTCTTTTTATCTCCGACTCCATGCTAAAAATGTTGATGATGCGATTTAAAAGCCTTATAGGCCTCAAATATATCCAACAGTTGCAAAATGCGTAAGTATATGCGGTTACTTTTGTTATTTATCAAAAAGAAACTCCTCACAGATCGTAAATGTTATTGCCATCGGTTCACCGATATCTGTAGTCCAAGGTCATTAATAACAACAACGTCCATCGGGTTTCCTTTTTATTAACAGCAAACGAAGATATCACTACTTGTTGTATCCAATCAGTACAAAATAAATATGTATAAAGGTAAATATTTCTCTAAATAATATTCTTAAAAAGATAATTGGGGTATCTTTTACAATAATCAACAGAACGAGAACGGTAAAAAACAAAACAAATGTACAACAAATAAATGTGACCGTAGCCCATAAAACTTATTTTCCGACTTACCTATGACATTTGTTTGTATTTTTAAGTTGTTTCAATTTCTTTTTTATTAGATATCAAAATTTGGGCATCTTTTACGAGACTCAGCAGAGTAAAAACGCTAAAAAAACAAATATACAACAAATAAAAGTAACTGTAAGCTGTAAAAGTTAGTTTCAAACTTGCATATGCTATTTGTTTGTATTTTAAACCCGTTTTAAGTGCTATTTATTAGAAATTTACGTTCGACAGACGGTTTTCGAAGAATTCAAAATGGCCGCTCTATGTAATAATATAGAGGGACTGGCCGCCATTTATCTTTGAGAAACTAGATGTTTTAAAAAACAAGAATTTTTTTTTTAACATCTAATAAAAAGCCATTTATACTACGTAAAAATACAAACAAATTACATAGGTAAGTAGAAAAATGTCTATTCTAGACATAAGTCAACTTGTTGCAAATTTATGTTTTTAAACTCTTTCTCGTTCTTTTTTTGGACCCCGTTCGCGCCTCTGCTGAGCGTCGTAACATATACCCCAAAATTTTTCTCCATTTTTACATTCACGGAAATTCGGCGACATTTTCCCCACCTCATCCTCGCTTTGTTTTTTTACTGTGACTCATAATCAAAGCGGACTTTTTCCAAAACTTTGATAGGGGTATCTTTTACGACGCTCAGCAGAGGCGCGAACGGGGTCAAAAAAAAGAACGAGAAAGGGTTTAAAAACATAAATTTGCAACAAGTGAAGTTGACCTGCGACGAGAATAGATATTTTTCTACTTACCTATGTAATTTGTTTTTATTTTTACGTATTATAAATAGGTTTTAATTAGATGTAAAAAAAAAAAGTTTCTTGTTTTTTTTTCCAACTGGTTTTCACAAAATTCAATATGGCGGATTTACGTTCATTCTTATCAACCCCCCCCCCCCCAATAAAAAAATCGGCCATTTTTTTCCCATGTTCCTGTGACAAAACTATTGATTTCTAATAAATAACGGTCTAAAAATACAAACAAATGCCACAGGCAAGTTTGAAAATAACTTTTATCGCCTACAGTTACTTTTATTTGTTGTATATTTGTTTGTTTTTTTAGCGTTTTTACTCTGCTGAGCGTCGTAAAAGATACCCCTTTGATACGTTAGTTTTGTCTTTTGCGGGGGTGGGGGGACTTTTAATGTAATTTACAATATATTTTAGTTTCGATTACTTAATTATAATATAAGGCTGAGAAATAAAAATGTCAGCAGCCATCTTTTTGTGAACGTAAAATGGGAGAGAAATTTTGATATCTAATGGAAAGAAATTGAGACAACTGTCATAGGTAAGTTGGAAAATAAGTTTTATGGGCTACGGTCACATTTATTTGTTGTATGTTTGTTTTTTGGACCCCGTTGTGTTGATTATTGTAAAAGATACCCAATAATTGAATTAAAATAGCTGGCTTTCCTCCTGTCTGCAGTTTGTTTGGCTCTTGTAGAGGTCGAATACACGAGCAAAAATTATTTTAGAAGAGTGCTAATGGTGTGAGGGGCAGTAACTCTCTTTTTTTAATACGCAATGTCTCCGAAAATGGTGTTGGAACTTTAAAACGGCTAGGGCTCGAATTCCCACAACAGACACGAAAATTGAACCGTTGCAAACGCCAACAGTCAACAAAGCAACAAACAGGAAGAAAAATAATAAAAAATAAACGCTAATGCGAGCTTACCTGCTTTTCAAAATTGCGACGTTGCTTCTTTAGCGTCGCGGCTCGTTGTGCCTGGTAAAATTTATATATTAATATGAAAACGAGACCCTTTCATTGGCCCACAGGAACAAGTAAAGTATTCTAAAAATAAGTAAGGTTGGAGCAAAAAAAAACACACCGTCTTACCTGGACAGAATACCCAGCCAAAGGTACACAACTTTAAAAAAATAAATCTCGGCCGAGATTCACTCGTAGGTAATCAGAGAAATTAGTATCTTAGGCCTTCCCAAAATTAATTTCAACGTTAGTCAAGTGAAAACAAATTGGTAACTTATTAGGTAGGCCTTATTAGGGGCTGCAAACAAAATCATAACTTGTGTCCACTTGTATGGAATTCAGACACACCTACCAACCGCTCCCAACTGAACTATTAAATACCCAACCTCCCCTCTATCTCGTTGCTAACGTGATTCACGTATGCTAATTACCTTCTCTTCAAAGAAAGATAGGTAATCCTAACACCCCTCAGAATTGAGGTATGGAATTCTTTCACTCTCCCACTCAAGAGGGAAAAAACCCAAATAAATAAATATAAAATAAACCCCTTTTTTTTTTTTTAACTGACCATTGTAATAACTTAAATGTCAGACTCCCCCTTCCGGGTCTGCACAAGAAGAACAGTACCACTGATCCTCCTTTGCCGGAGCTTCATCATTGCCAATGGAACCACAACGATCACAACATATCATTGGTCTATAATCTTCCAGTTCCTGAGAGCATCGCCTGACATGCTGAACAATACCACCGACTCTCCTCTGGAGGTTCCCCCACTATACCAACACACTGCCAATGGAACCATTGATCACAACAGATCATTGGTCGCTGATCCTCCGGTTCCTGGCAACCAGGGCAGATACATATCAACTCCTGATTTGCAGGTACAAAATCCACTGGGACAGAGGAGTCAGTATGATCTCTCGACGTATCAGGAGCATAAGCTCTGTGACTGCGTTATAGCCAATTCCAATGGATACAATAATTTTATGGGTGTTGATTCATCACCCCTTTTCAATACCACAGTACGGACAAAACCATCATCCCCAAGGATGAGTTTCATTACCCTACCTAATGTCCAGAAAGGTCTGGTTTTAATGGGGGATTTTATTAACACAACATCTCCTATTTTAATTTGATTGTTATAGGACTCATTGTGTAGATTTTTCGCTGATTCCTTAAGGCTAAGTAGGTATTCATTAAACCATAACTCTTTGTATTTGAATATGAGCCGTTCCCTCTCCTTCATAGCCTCAAGGACATCAGTCCTGAGGAGGGGTTCTGAGTCAAAGAGATCCTCCTCTTCCTTTCTATACAGTATATTAACCGCAGAAAAGGGTCTCAGGAAATGATTAGGTGTAATTATCTCCAACCCGTCATCTGATGAACAGCGATAAGTCAAAGGACGATTGTTAACAGCCCTCTGAACATCTGAGATGAAGGTTAAAAATTGGAAATAACTCACCTGAGAGCGACCAACTGTTTTGAACAAGCAAGTCTTCACTGTGTGAATAAGCCGTTCCCAGATTCCCCCAAACCAAACAGCATACACAGGAATTGTAAGATGCTTGACAGAATAAGTGCAGAAGATACTATTATATTCCTCTGAGCCAATTCTGCCGCCAGTGGTAAAAGTCTTAGCATTGTCGGAATACAAATGAGAAGGTACTCCGACATTGTTTGTGAATCTTATAAATGCTAAGATAAAAGAATATACACTCATATCGTCCACCACTTCGAGGTGTATACCTCTAGTGGGAAGACATGTAAATAAGAGCAAATAGACTTTGCGGATGTTTTCCCCCTCCCCCACCCAGATGTGTCCTGTGAAGTCCACACCAGTGTGAAGAAAGGGTCTGATCAAATTGACCCGATATTTGGGCAAATTAGTCATGCAGGGGTATGCAAAAGATATTGCATTATAACGCACACACAACCTGCAAGACCTTAAAGTAGATTTTACCGCCTATCTTGCCTTAGGAATCCAAAATCCAGATAGGCGTAGTTGGCTCAGAGTAGACGCTATGCCCAAATGTTTGCATTTTCTATGAGCATCTATAATTACCATTTGGGTAAAAGTGTGAGATTTATCCAGGAGAACTGGGTAAATAACTTCATAATTGAAGGTATTGCACTTGCGAATCCGACCCCTGGTCCTAATAATACCTTCTTCATCCAAAAAAAAGGCTGAGAGAACTCACCAAATCTGGGACTTGACCAGACGGATTAAGCAAGTATTCCCTGACTTGCGGGAAAGTGCTGCCAAGCCAATTTTTGTGGGTCATCCCTTGAATGCCTCAAACCTCCAATAAACTTGAATACCCCTGTTACTACTCCAAGAAGTTTACTCAGTTTCATATTTCTCAAAGGGAATTACAGGCTCTGCCGTTTGTATTAGGGCACCACAAAATGTAGGCCCCCTCACAATCTCTTTATTTTCCTCCTTTAAACAGTTTAAGGAGGCGAAAGGCCATTCTATTGGTGTTCGGGTCAGCCAATGCAGTATGCGTTTTTTGAAGGTCTTTACTGACACTCCCCTTGAGAACAGATCCGCTGGGTTTTGCTCCGAGGGCACATATCGGAAAGAAATGTCCATTCCAAACTGCTGGCTCAGATTCTGACGCATTTCAGTAATGTCTCTGGCTCTGTTTCTTGCAAAAATATTCTTTGTTTTTACATCCTTAGTCAACTGCTATACTAACCTCTCTAAAGGTGATCTCTTTCAGAGAGAGTAAAATTGTTTTTAATGTTTTTAGCACCAAAATATACTGCCAACAACTCGAGTGTGGGCAGGGACTTCGCCTGCAAAGGTGCCACCTTGGCAAAAACCAAATTGGACCTATCGTCCTGTAAGCTGTAAGCTTCTTTGGAAGCATCACAAAACAAAGCTAGGTTCGCAGTAGAGCCTTCACGCAGGGATTTTCTTGGAAAGGTGTAGGAACTGAGCTGAGATAAATCCTTTGAGAGTGACTGCCAACTTCTCTTTTGGGTAGGAGTAACAGTTTCATCCCAGCCCAACCCAGCCCAGCCCAGCCTGACCTTCCATAACTCATTAATGCGGCCCCTATTGTAACGGGTACACATAAAGACAAAGGATCAAATTTGGCTGCCACTGCCGCCAATATTCTTCTTTTGGTATTGGCCCCAGAATCACTATCTGTCTTGGCCAAGGACAAAGAATCACTCTCAGAGTTATAATTATAGCCCAATACCTTCTCATATTGGGAGTGGTGTTGAGGCCTATCCTCCTCCATCTTGTGTCTTAATTCTTCGCAGTTAGAACTGCAGGAACGTAAATCAAAGTGTCCCTCTTCCAACCTCTTCACAACATTGGTGTATAGTTGTACAAAAGTCTCGGGAACATTCCCTGTTTTAATTAAGTTATCCACATAAAAAATTTCTCCAATAGTTTTGGAACATTCATCTGGTGGATAACGGTCAGCGTGATGCTTCAAAAGGAAATTTAGTATAAATGGAGAGGCATTATAGCCAAATATTAAAGTGGTATATCTAAAACATACCAAGTTTATTTCCTATTTTAAGAAAAAAACAAAACCGATTCTTATCCTCCTCAGTGAGGAGTTTAATTTGCAAAAATGCTTTGCGGATGTCACCAAGCAACACATACTCATTGGAGCGGAAGTGTAGCAACAACTGTAGGAGATTTCCCATCAAGTTCACCCCAGGGTAGGCAGCCTCATTAATAGAGATTCCACCCTTGGGTTTTGATGAACAATTAAATACAGGTCGCACTTTTGTAGTGCTTTGCTCATCAGTCTTATATACTGGTCTGTGTGGTATCCAAATATATTCTCCATAATTTTCCGGAGAAACCACAATTCTCTCCACAATGCCCTCCCTCTCCCTCTATATTTATTTTCTTTCTCCAGCTTATTGAACACACGGTTCAAAACTGCCAATGCCACCGAATAGTTCGACGGTACTTTGCCAATCTTGTCCTCCCACCAAGGAAGCTTTACATAATAACACCGGTCCTCTATGACCACAGAATTTTGGAACTCATTTACCTTCTTTAGTTCAAAATCTGAAAAAGTTTCCTCCTCAGTGAGTCCCATAAGTTCCAAACTAAACAAACTTGGACAGTTTGTTTAGTTTGGAACTTATGGGACTCACTGAGGAGGAAACTTCTTTCCACCGAGGTGTTCTCAAATGTATCCTTAAAAGGATCTACATAATTAGATCGGAGTGCCAGCACAAAGTTTACCGCTGTAGTGGAAACAGTACCCATGCTGGCAAGGACGTTTTCATAATTGACGGGTGGTGAACGCTCCTCTCCGATTGACAATATCTGGGATTCTTTCAAGAAGTTAAGCGAATTCCCCCAAGGCACTATACCCTTTGGGGTCTCCCAGGCTACACCATTCTGGCACCTTATCAGGCTTAAAGGATGCAAAAACTGCAGCAGATCTACCCCCACTAGTCCTTTTTATCAAATCCAGCAGCTAATTTGAAATGGGCCTCTCTTAAGTTATATAAAATTCAATCCATCTGTTTGAGACTTTAAATTAAAGGAGGAGTCAATGAGGACAGGCAAAGGTCTTTTGGTGTCAGGCACCATCTCAACCTGCAATAATACCTCACTTAAATTCTTTTTCTCCTCTCCCACGAATGTCTGTATTGTATATTGACGGTCATAACATGACTCTATAGAAATATCTAACCCCTTTAGAATGCTTCTGGAAAAATACGAATGTTGACTTCCAGAATCAAGTATACAATTGCAAACATACCGTCTCTTGCCGCGATGTAGAACCTGGAAACCGGTATTTACTCTAGTTTTCTCAGAAGCGGCTTTATCTTTAGGGCACATTATTGTATAGTGCCGTTTCGAGCCACAATTAGCACAACCATGTGAGAAGCCCCTTTTGTTACCAGGGCATTCATCATATGAATGATCTTCTGCAGCACATGCAATGCAGAGGTGCAATTCCTTGCACCTTGATAGTCTCTCTTTGTAACTAGCAAATTTTTTGCATAATTTCCCCTTGTGTCCACCTGAAGAACAAAACTTACAAGTTGACGTCGATAGTGGGGTGCCACTCCTTGAGGAAAAATTCTCCAAAGCCCTTTTTGATAAGTAAGAGCCTGGAACAAATCGATCAGATCGAAACCTGCCATTGCCAGAAGGGACAGAACACTCCTCCAATCTCACTAGATCCTTAATTAAATTCTTAGACAAGGAAACAATGTCATCAATTCCGGGATAACTGTTGCCAGTCTTGCTCATGAACTCCTTTTTTAAGGAAACCGGTAGCCGGCGAAACACAATATGGTTTATTAATAAATAACCCGGTGTGCCCGGTTCCAAAAAGGCCAACTGGTAGCTATTTTTCAGCTCCAGCAAAGCACACCTGATTTGGGTAAGATAAACTTTAACCTGAGAAAACTGGCTATCCAACTTTGGCCTGGCTGTCAACAACTGCTGAAACATCTGATCCAAAATATTTGGTATATCCAAATATTCTCCCTCCAACAGCCGCAAAGCCACAGGAAAATTAGCTTCTGTGGTGGAAAGGTGCTTCACCAAATGAAGAGCTTGACCCTTTAGGCAACTCTTCAACAAGCGAAACTTTGTCAACTCAGAGCAAAAGCCCTCCGCACAATTCCAGAAGCCAGCCAAGAAATTTTTGAAGGCGAATCGATCATCAGATGGTTCTCCATCAAAGGTAGGAGCCTCCATATTAGCTCTAAATTCTGGGGCAATTTCACCCCCCCAAACTCTCTTCTTGCCTATCCGTTCGACTCCCCTCAAACTTTTCCCTCAACTCGTCTAATTTCTGGAAAGTGTTCTTCCTAAATCAGAAGGCATGATCCAACGAGTCGTCATGAGTTTTAAGCTCCACACTCGGAGGACTGTCCAAGCATACAGCTGTCACTTCATCCTCCAACTCGCCAAGGTGTTCCAGCCACCACATTATCATTTTCCGGTGTTCTTGAAAAACTGCCATAGGCAAGGTAGCTTCACTATGTAAGCCCCATAGTTCTGTACTAATTTCGTAGCACAGCCTGCTGCTGACGGCAGCTGTCTAACTCTGATAAAGCCATCGATTTCTCCAACCTTAGGTCCCAAGAAAATTTTTTTTTTTTAAATAATAAAATAACTCCAGAAATTCTGGCTAAGCCAAACGAACCCAACACTGTTAGTGTCATCGCAAAATGTTGGAACTTTAAAATGGCTAGTACTCGAATTCCCACAACAGACACGAAAACTGAACCGTTGCAAACGCTAACAGGCAACAAACAGGAAGAAAAATAAACGCTGGTGCGCACTTACCTGCTTTTCAAAGTTGCAATGTTGCTTCTTTAGCATTGCGGCTCGTTGTGCCTGGTAAAATTTATATATTAATATGAAAACGAAACCCATAGGCCCTTTCATTGGCCCAAGGGAACAAGTAAAGTGTTCTCCTAAAATAAGTAAGGTTGGAGAAATGACCTCTCGGTGGGAGCAAAAAAAAAAACACCATCTTACCTGGACAGAATGCAGAGCCAAAGGTACACAACTTAAAAAATATAAATAAAATAAGATAAATCTCAGCCGAGATTCACTCGTAGGTAATCAGAGAAATTAGTATCTTAGGCCTTCCCAAAATTAATTTCAACGTTAGTCATGTTAAAACAAATTGGTAACTTATTAGGTAGGCCTGGGGAAAGCAGGGAAAAGATAGGGGGCTGCAAACAAAATCATAACTTGTGTCCACCTGTATGGAATTCAGACACACCCACCAACCGCTCCCAACTGAACTATTAAATACCCAACCTCTCCTCCATCTTGTTAACGTGATTCACGTATGCTAATTACCCCCTCTTCAAAGAAAGATAGGTAATCCTAACACCCCTCAGAATTCTTTGAATGGAAAATATCCATTTTTTTTAAATAAGAAGTCATACAAATTCAATTAATAGAACATTTTTCGAAGAAATAACAATTTGAGAAAATCAAAATAGAATTTGGGAAAATATATTTTTGATTTCAAAACCAGCAAAACGAACAGTTCGTATTGTTTTGATTAACAGCTTTTTTAATCGCAGATATTGGCTCTTGTATAGATCGGGTCTTCGAAAAATGTTCTATTAATTGAATTTGCATGACTTATTTAAAAAAATGGATATTTTCCATTTTCGGAGACATTGCGTACTAAAAAAAAGAGAGTTACTGCCCCTTACACCATTAGTACTCTTCTAAAATAAATTTCGCTCGTGTATTCGATCTCTACAAGAGCCGTTTGTTTTGTTTATATTTTGACTATTACTACAAGTGAGAAAAAAAGAAGCGAAATTGAGCTTTATGAGTGTTTTTTTTTCGCTAATGGATCTGGAGACCAGGATTCAATCTCCGATCGAGTCATACCAATGACTTAAAAAATGTCACTTGATCCCCCCCCATGCTATACACATTATAATGAAAAGGGAGCCTTCAGGTCGCCCCCGACTATGGTCAACCACCTTACTTTTTCCTACCTTCCAAATGTTTTGATTGTTCAAAAACAATTGCCGAACGTAAGACATTTCTGAATGGTACATTGTCCAATGTTAACATTCACGTCAAGATGTCAGTGTCACAAGTCATTAAAAAAAACACATGGCCTTCCTTAACGGTGCTTTATCCAGATTAAGGGAGACATTCGAAAAAAAAAACTAATTAATACCTGCTTGATGTACGTACCTGTCATGGGCTGAATATATCCTATGCCAAAAATCACGTAAATTAATCAAGTAGTTTTTATTTCATAAAAGAAAATTAAATTTTAGCGAATAACGTAGAAATACGGCCTCCATTCCGGCTTATTTAAGGGGTATTCAAGGGAGATATCCGAAATTCATAATAAGCTGGAATGGAGGCCATATTTCCTCGTTAAAATTTAATTTTCTTTTATAAAATAAAAAAACTACTTGATTAATTTACGTGAGTTTTGGTATAGGATATATTCAGCCCGTGCATCAAACAGATATTCTTCAGTTTGTTTTATTTTATTTTTTTCAAATGTCTGGATAATCACCAACTTAGGTTAGGGTTAAAATAAACATTTTGGTCCGTATTGTGTAAAAGTACCACTAACGCTAAGTCCAGTTGGCAATACGAAAATTTAAAAAGATCTTACTGTCTGTCTGCTTATATTTTAATTTATTTTTATGTTGCGGATCATTTTGTTCCTGACCGTTCAACTTTTAGAGACCCGTAGCTCAATTTCATCAATAACAACCTTTCCTTCTTAGATGCATAGATTAAAAAAAAGTTCTTTATTTCAATACGTAAATTACTTTTCCTAACAACTTATTTTTACTTAAACTCCTATTTTAGTAAAAAAAAAACAAAAAAAAAAACATTAAAAACACTAGTTGCGAAATTAGTCAAAAGCAATTTATTTTGGTTTACTACGTATTTGTGACATATTTGCATTAATGTTTTTTAATATAAATTATAAGCCTTTAAAGTTACCGTAACTATCGATTCTGAGTAAAATATCCATCTTTAGTCAAAGCCATCTTTATAACATTTATTTATCCAAAGAAATGTTAATGGGTACAAAAAAAGAAGACTAACAATAAAAGACTAAATGGCGTGTAGAGGAATAAAGAATCCTCGGCTGGTCTCCATGCAACTCAGCAATACGTGGTGCACAAGATATAGCGTGTTGAAGAGCCATATCCTTCACGAGGTTAGTTTATTAATATGCATGGGCATAGACAGAATATGGCGGATCTAGGGGAGTAAACCTTGAACAAAAATCCCTCGATTCTTTATGGGGTAGATGTAGTCTTTGTGGTGATCGTCAACAAATGGATGCTTCACAGAGAGAAAATTGCAGCTTTGCAGAAGACCATTCTTGACAATGTGAAGGTGCACTACTCCAGTGTGTGGAGAACCATAAAAGTGTAAAGTGCACAGGTTTGGTGAGCCATATACTGATCCAACCGTCTTCATCAATTCGCTGTTTTGATACTTCGTTGTAATGGAGCTTTTTGTTCCAGTAGCTTCTTCCCAAGAACTGCAGACTTGTGGAACTCTCTTCCTGATTGTTTTATTTCTACCTATAGCCTTGGTATTTTCAAGACTAAGGTCAATAGGCATCTTCTGTCTTTGCAAATAATCATTTTTCGTTCTTGTTAGTTTAAGTGGCTTCATGCCTTGTCTGGAGCGATTTCCATTAAAAAAAATATTTTTAAATCTTCTAAACCACACGTGATGACAATTGAAAACTGAGTGGAATTTTGTTCCCAAACATGTGATGAAGCTCTCAAGAGTATGCACATGGAAGGATGTGTGTGTGTTGGGGGAGATTATATTTTATTAATAGAAAAAAATGTGTGCGTGTGTTCGGGGAGATTATATTTTATTAATAGAAAAAAATGTGTGCGTGTGTTCGGGGAGATTATATTTTATTAATAGAAAAAAAATCATAAGCAAGAGGACTGATTTTGTTCACTCTTATTTATATAAAAAAAAGAAAATAGTATATAAAAAATATTGTTTGTTCATTGAAATGAGCAGACAAGACTTGTAATTCCTTAAAACTATTTAACGAAATCCTCCCTAAGAGATTCTCTTTTGACTAGGAGTAAAATGTATCTGTTCTGATACTACACTTCATCTTTTCTGTCCTAGGTCAATGAAAAAAATCCTTCTGAACTGAGACAATTTAAATTTTTGTCCCAATTCAGAGTGCCCTCTTTTGGGGATTTGGATTTTCCCCACATTAAAAATCAACCTTGTGGGGAGACAAGTAAATAGGGATTCCCTAAGAGATTCATTAACTGAAAAATGCTAATAAAGGGAGGTAATTACATGTAACAAGAAGAAAGGGTTAGATAAGTACGGTTCAGAGTAGACTACTCAAGGTTGAGCTGTAAAAATACGCACATGTGTATATGATATTCTTTAGAATTCTCACATGGGGATGGCCTGGGTGTCCTGCGAAAACAGGGCCACCTGTAGGCCGTAGATGGCGGCCGTTGCTTTGGTTAGACGGGAGGTTGGAGAGGCCCGATCCAATCAATCGGCTTCGTTCCCAAGGTTTTGAATAACAATGCAATCTGCTTATTCAAAACATCAAAACTTTATTTTTCTCCACAAATAGACAATAGATGGCTGAGTAATGTTTTCAAGGAGCAATGTATTCTGAGAATATAAATAATTATCTTACCTATAGAATTATATTTGACAACTTTATTCGGCATTAGATGATTGATATGCCGGAAACCAAACCATCATCATCTGTTTTGTTGATGGAATTGATAAGTTTTTGAAAATTTTGATGTGAAGATTGATTCTTCGGACGACTATTCTCATCTTATATTCACAACTTTTCAGCTATTGTAACCTCCGAATTGAATACAATATGGGAACCAATAATTCTAAATCAACTAGAATTGTTCACATGGATATATGGCCTAATGGTAAGAATATTGATTAACAATCAGTTCTAGATAACGGTTTACTAGAGGTTGAAGGTTCAATCCTTACTAAGAATAACAAAAATTAACACCCCTTACCTGGTTATGGCTGAAGAAATAAAGAACTATCTACCCTCATGAATTCATTAAAGGTTCAGTTTGGAATTCCGTACAGATTCCCAATTTCAACGAGCAGCTTCCCGTGTTTGAAAAGATGTACCTGAAGAAGGTTGGAGGTTACATCGACCGAAATGATACAACAACCAAGATGAGAATAAAATAGTTTGAATAATCCAAATAATGTAAACGTATTTTTTGAATTGATGTAATAAAGAAATTAATAGTTCAGATGACAAATGTATTATATGTAAATCATTTGTCAATAAAAACACACATCCATAAATGACCTCTAATTCTGGACTGCACACCAGTAAGTGGGTTCAAAATGAACACCTGTTCTTGTCAATATCTTGCTGAACCGAGTGCACAATGGTGCTTCCACTGAAAGATGACATAACAATCATCAAGTTGTCCACATATGAAAGTTTATTGCTTGCTTAAAATAAATTTTAAGTACAAGAGTAAACTACTTAACGTGAATTTTCATGTCATGCAAACAAATTTGTCAACTATTGTGACAGTTTTGATTTTGGGCTGATTAAACTTGTATATCAGTTCTTTAAAACATCATTACTAGCTGTCAATGCAAACGGTTATTTCTTTTAGATAGAAAGTTCCAAAAAATGCTGAATTGGTGCTAACCTTATAGTCCCCCCCCCCCTCTCCCCTCATTATATACTTTTTCCTGGGGGACCTGGCATAAATGTAAGCTGTAAATCTATTGCGAATAATAGTTGGTGAAAATTTGTCGCTGATTCATGAGATTTGAACAGATTTTTCCAAAGGCCGAATTATTCCACAAGGATCCTAAAGAAATCTTTGTCTGAAACAAGTAGAACCAAAGTTTATGTATGTTATTTTTATTGTGATGCTGATCTAACCTATTTTGGGAGTAGATGGACTTTTCCAGAGACTGAATGATTAAGTATTGTGGCAGTCATAGCCACAGTATCGGATGCACACTTTCTGTAATATACTATTCTATACTTCTGTAAATAAACTCTTGTAAATATACCACCGTGTTGTCTTAATTCAACTTTAAAAATAATCCTTCCTCCGGTGAGTTTCATGAATATCTCTTCTGGATTAAGCAGAGGATGGTGATAATTTTTTTAGGAAAGTAACCTTTTCAGGGACACCAGGGTAGAAAAAATAATACATTTTCTAAAGCATCCCTTACAAAATATAACAAAAAAGCTACAAAAACTCATACTCCCCAAAAAAACAATTAAACCATTTTCTTGGCATTAAATGACCGACAGAGATTGAAGTGCAGTTAAATAGAACAAACCAACCAATCAACCCTACCATGCACAACATCTCATGTGCAACGGTCCTGGTTCTTGTTGCATGAGATCACTAGCCACTTGCGATTCAACAACAGAAGACCAAGAACTTGTGGGCCAGAGAGTGTTGCAAGGTCCTCTTTGATGTACTATTTGCCATGAATATAGTTTCTTTGAGATTTGTTTAAGGGAAGGGACCAAATCCTACCCTGGCTTTTAGTGAATTGGTTATAGCGCCAAAACCCTTGCTTTCACACCCAGTGGATGTGAGTTTGTCCGACAGAGGTGAGTAATGTTACACAGCACATGAGCAACTTTATAGACCAGTATGGGCACTTCCCCACTGCCCAGCTTAGGCGTACTGGACCTTTGTAGGAGGCAGAGGCTACACTCCTGCTGCGTTGATAACTTGACGATACAGCAAGAAGATTAAAAAGTATACACAACAGATATAAGTGAAGTAGTCTGTAGATTGTCACGTACCATGATAACTCATTCATTCTGTAATCTTGGCGAAGACAGCTCAACTTGACAAGATGCCTCGAATGAAATTCCCTGATGCAAGGTGATAAATATGCAGCATATTCCAAGCGTTTCTTGACGAAAAATTTGGATCTTTATGTTAAAGTATGAGAGTCATTGCTTCTTCTTCATATAACGTGTCTCTTGCACATCAGATGTGGGTTGCAGCATTCACTCGCATGTAACATGGCTCTACGGATATAGCTGTTGTAAACTCGACCTTCAGTGACAGGTTAAGATGAGAAAGAGCTCACAAAACTTGCGCCATGCAGTCTATAGACACAAGATCAAACTTAATTAACATCCCCCACCAGCACAGATCATAGTTCCAAGATAGCAAAATGAGTTCATAACTTCCAACTTCTGTGGACTATCCACAAAGAACTTGTTAGAATAAATTAAAAAAACTGACAGAAAAAAGAAAGTTTACCTCATTGACAATGGCTGTGTAACACTATCGTGGCCAATGGATGCCTCTATGTGGGATCTTTGTTTGAAACACTGTTGTGACTATCTGAAACTATCCTAGCCCTATTGTAGGACCACAAAAGACTCATTTGTTTGACTCAATCCCTCATTCATGGTCCTGGTCCTACATCGTATTAAATCCCTAAGACTTTAGTTTGAACTTAGTGTGTCCGAACAAAGAGAGGACTAGTATCTGTTAGCATTAAACATTAAATCTCTGCCGGGTTAGAGAATGAAGTCTTGCCTTCATGTGAGTTTGTATACCAAATGGAAATGGAATCTTGAATAAAAAATAAAGACTTTTTTTTTTCTTTTTATAATTTATTTATTTTCAAGTAATCTTAATTCTTTCTTTTTTACTATCAGTTATTAAGATTATGCCTCTTTTTGGCTCGTAAAATTTGTATACATGATTATTCTTTATAATCTTTTTGATTATTATCAGTTAATATTAAGATTATGCCTCTCCTTTGATCATAAAATTAAAATTTGCATACATGATTATTGAAGTGAGCCGGACACACGTGCATTCACTTTTATTATATAGATGATACCAGCTTTCAAACACTCGAATTTAAATAAAAAATATGACCATTCTACATTAAGTTTATACAAGAAAGTGAAGTCTCAATTGTTTTTGTATTTACCATTTTCCTTGAAAATATAACAGCATGAAAATAGAACCGTCATTTAATATTTTGTTAATGTATCTTTTTTGGATATCTTCGTTTGAAACAAATTTTTCGAGCGGCATTTAATATGAATCTATTTGTATTGTAAAGTCTCCAATAATTTCTTATAAATAAAATGTTCTTTGTTTCTCTCCTAGCTCCAATTCTTTGGTCGGCTTTGGGGCCGTAGCTGGAGTTGGTCTCCTTTACTTCACAGACTGGAGATTAATTCTTGAACATGTACCAATTGTGAAAAGAAAGTTTAAGGAAGACTCTTAATGGAGGTAAGTTACATTATATCCATCTCATAACTTCGGAATAAATTTGGATGGGAAATTGATCTTTGGTTTTCTTTCGCAACAAATCTCATAAAATCTCTACAACACACGTCTGAAGCCAAATTATGAAAAAATAAATTCTTAACATTTTTATTTTTCTAAATCCCCCTTAATCTCATAGTCCCTAATGAATGAGTCATACTTTACTTAGCAGTAGTATGCGTTTAGAGTTAAGTGTAAGTTGCAAAATACAAAATGATATATATGATTGAGAGGTTGACCATTCACTGTCGCTATATACGAAAATAGATATCTCTAATTGGCTGAGTTTAATCATTTGATGTAGAAAGATTTGAAGTGAGCTTAATAGTTGCAGATGAGAACTTACAAGAGAAAGATTGTCGTGTAAAGTTTGGATAAATAGGGGTGCATAGATCCTTCTTGTGATAGCCAGAAGTAACCCGTAGATAAGGAAAGGGATCCATAGTTAAGTGTAATAAAATATCTTCAATCTCTGCTTCCTCCTTGTAAGACATTCCCAGCACAGATTTATCTTGCTACTAGAACTGCAAACAACTTTCCTTTCTTCCGTGTGCCTAACATCAAACAGAATTTCATGAACAGAGTTTCTTTCTCCCATCTGTGAAACACATTAACACAGGATTGATTCCCTGCAGACTACAATTTTGTCTTCAAATCCAATATTAACAAATACTTGTCATAAACCATCCTCATAAGTCATAAAAAATTGTTCATCCTATTCATTATTTTTAATCCTCTCATAATATTCATCATCATTCAACTAGCAATACACATCGACCAGAAAACTGTTTGGATAATCGCAGATTTCAGGGTAGTTCTATTAAAATAGTCATATCTTAAAAACTAAACACTTTAAGTGCTCAAAATACCATCATTTTATTAGGAAATGAATATCCTTTCAGGTGCATTCATGATATACATTATATATTTTAAAGAGTTTTGAGCAAATAAAGGAAAAAAAATGTTAACACTATTTTCGGCAATTTACGTCAAAATTTTTTTTAACCCCCCCCTTCGTTTAAAAGTCTCGTACCATTGCTGTATGTGGAATTTCGTCCTAAAATTTGGAGACTAATCAGGTAAAGTATCACTTTTAATGTTTGTCGGTGTACAAAGTAATTCGGCTCATTCATTTTTTTGAAATTTTAAAAATAAGACTTCAACTCGCCGTCGGTCGAATATTTTTGAAAAATTTCCGTCGCCCAATTAGTAAGTAAATCAATCATTTTACTTTTTTATGCATTAAAATTATAATTGTATATATGTGTTCTCTTTTGGTAGTCCTGATATTTAATTACCCTATCCGGGAAAAAAAAAAGCGTTTTCTATTTATAGTTTGAAAAACATTGTAGCAGCAGTAATTAGCAGTTATAAACACGAGGCGATTTTTGTTTATTTTCATTCTATAACGAATTTGAAAAATTTTAAAATATGAATATAAAAAATGTTGTTACATTTTTCGTACCCAACTAGTAAATAAATTAATCTTTTATCTTTTTTTATGCATTAAAATTATAATTGTATGTTGTTTTGTCTTTCCGTAGTAGTAATTTTTTTAAATTACCTTATCCGAAAAAATAATGTCCATTTTTTTTCTTTAGCGAAAGTCAACAATGGCTGCTAGTATTGCTGATATAACATCAGCAGCAGCTAACTAGTCTTTTAAAGCTTTGTAAAAAAAGACAAAAATATTTTTGTGCTTAAAAAAGTTAATCCTATTTGGTTCTTTTATAAAAAATGCTGGTTTTCACTCAACTTTCGAACTTCTAGTAGTAATGACTTTCTAGTCGCCAATTTAAAAAAAAAATTAAGATTCTACTTTTTTAGGCGATTACGTGTAAACACCCTTAAAGTCTGTGCGAAAAAAGAAAAAAACAAAAAAATAGTTTAGAATTTAGAGTGGGGGATCAGTTTCGCATATAAATTTAATGTAAATTTCCCGGCCATTCTTGCCTTTTAGTGAAATTTATAAAATAAATAATTACTCTACCATTAACTCTAGGTACGACTAACAAGCCCACCTCCTAAAAATGCCTTGAACGTATCGTACCATTAACCTTAAATATGAGTGGCAAGCCACCCCCTAAAAAACTCCCTTAACCCTAACATTAAGTCCGAATCGCAACCTCCATCCAAAACAAAACCCCTTCCTTAACCTTATCAATAACCCTAAGTCCGAGTAGGAAGCCCTAATCCTACAAAAAAGCCCATTAAAACCAAACATAATCGTCTAAAAAAAATAAATAAATAAATAAAATAAAATAAAAAAGCAGACCCCCATAAAAAAAAAACGCACAGGATTTATTTGCCATAGAAAAAAATTCATTAATGCCCTAAAACGCTAGAATGGCCCGGAAATGGTGAATTATTCTACATTAAATATATGTGAAACTAATCCCCCACTCGAAATTCTAAATGAATTGGGTTTTTTTCTTTCTGCTAAGTTTTCAGGGTGTTCACACTTAATTGCCCCTTAATTGTCACACTTAATTGCCACTAACCTGAAGTTCAAGTGGTACGCCCCCCCCCCTCCTCCCACAAAGACCCTCATAATCGTCTAAAAAAAGAAAAAAAACAAGAAAAACGCACAGGATTTATCTCCCATAGAAAAAATAATTAACTGTCCTAAAACGCTAGAATGGCCTTGAAATGGGGGATTATTTTATGTGAAACTGATCCCCACTCTAAATTCTAAAATAATTGTTTTTGTTTCTTTCTTTCTGCCAAGTTTTTTAGGGTGTTAACATGTAATTGCCTAAATAAAAAAAGTACAATCTCATATTTTGGGGAGGTAAGGGGTGAGTTAGCGGAAGGTGTTAATCTACAATAATGCCAAAGAAATCCTGCAATATATTCATTTTTAAACAGTCCTAGTATTAGATTTTAGTTTCTTGTACATAAAATGTATTACAATTCAACTTTGAGTTTTCTAACTTCTTTCTTTTAATGGATACATGGTATTTTTAAAGTATATTTATGTGCACTTAGTGCAGATTACTTGGAAACCATTAATTTCTGGAGATTTTCAGTGGCACATTCTGATTCCTTGTACAAAAATACATTTATATGGTAAATTTCATTGCTTAATCTTGTATTTTAACAAAGATATAACATTTTTACTGAAAAATTAGTGTAAAAAATGTGACGAAACACGTATGATCTTAAAGAGGGGAAAATATCCAATCGTGTGAGGCACAAAAATAGTCATAACTTCTTTATTTTTAGTCAGATTTAAAAAATTTAAAAAGATTCTTTCTTAGATCATCAAGCTCTTTCTATATATGCCATTATTGAGATATTTTAAGCAATTAAAATTTTTTCATGTGTATTGCTAATTCAACTGACATTATATCCATCTCATTAACCTTTATCCTAAAGTGGTGATTTATTAGTAAATATATATATATGTGTGTATATTTTTTGCCATTTACGTCGTTTTTTTGGTTTTTTTTTAACATCAAGCTCTTTCTATATATGCCACTGTTGGGATATTTTAAGCAATTTAAATTTTTTCATGTGTATTGCTATTTATAGAATCGAGAAATAATTGTACGGCAGTGTTAAGTGGAGCAAAGAGAAGGTATACAGAAGTCACAGAAACTAGGCACTCGCGATTTCTGGAAAATCTCTAATAGTGTGGTGAACAAAGGATAATCAACGATTCCCCGCTATCAAACCACAATGATGTTGTTTGCACGGCAGCTGATAAGGCTGAACTATTTGCCCAGCGTTTCGCCATAAACTCTACTTTGGACTCAGAAAACCACCTCTCCCTAAATTCCCATTGTGGACCAAAGCCACACTTGATAACCTGGTCATCACCCCATCTCAGATCAGACATTATAAAAAACATTGACACCTTCAAAGCTTGTGGGCCTGATCTTATACCGGTAATCGTAATAAAGAAATGCTCTGCAGAACTGGCTCCTGTCCTCTCCACACTCTACAACAAATGCCTTGCCGAATCTTGCTTCCCTGATAGCTGGAAAATTGCCTCTGTGCTACCAGTCTTCAAGAATTCTGGGAATAGAACAGATCCTCAGAACTATTGCCCAATCAGTCTACTCCCGATCTTTGCTAAAATCTGTGAATCCTTAATTAATCTAACGATAGTCCGGCACTTAGTTAATGCTAAACTTTTTTCTTACTGCCAGTATGGATTTAGATATGCACAATCTACTGCGGACATTTTAACGGTCATCTCTGAACGCATACATCATACACTGGACAAGGCAGGTGAAGCTAGGGCAGTAGCGCTTGATATATCCAAGGCCTTTGACAAGGTATAGCATAAGGGGCTTCTCCTAAAAATTCACTCATGGTATTACTGGATGAATATTTAATATAATTAGATCCTTCCTAATCAAAAGAAAGATCCAGGTTGTCCTCGATGGCCGTTCATCTAAGCAACATGACATAAATGCAGGTGTACCCCAGGGATCGCTCCCTGGTGACATCTAGTCTGAGATAGGTATATTTGCTGACGACACCGCGCTTTACTCTTGCCATGTTGGCAAAACGGACGCATACATATCCGAGGCAATGGCTGAATCCTTAGAAAGTGACCTCCAATCTGTAGTCGATTGTAGGCAGAAATGGTTGCCGCAAAGACAAAACTCCTTTCCTTCAATAACTACAAGAAACCTCTTCAACCACCGATTGCCATGGCAAATCAACATTCAAACTCCTCAGCCTAACATTCACAGGTAACATGAATTGGAACAAATATATAGCAGACCTTGCCAAGGCTGCTGCAAAGAAGATGAGCTCCCTCTACCGTGCTAGTAAACTCCTCACACCTGACATTATCCTGTATCTCTACAAAGCCACCATCCGCCCATGTATGAAGTATTGTTGTCACATCTGGGCTGGTGCATCATCCACTAGTTTCTCCCTCTTAGACAAGGTCCAAAAAAGAGTCGCCAACTTAATAGGTCCCTCACTATCCACCAAGCTCCAGCCTCTGTCCCATCGCCACAATGTTGCATCCTTGTGCTTGTTTTACAAATACTTCAATGGATTGTGCTCTGATGAACTAGTTGCTCTAGTCCCCCCGACGCAAATACACTAGACCAACTCGACAATCAACTAAATCCCATCCATTCACTGTGGAGGTCTCCAGATGCTGAAGAACCTTCTACTCCAGCAGCTTCTTTCCTTGTGCTGCCGGCCTCTGGAACTCCCTGTTTCCCCGACATTACTGACATGCAGAGGTTTAAAACTAATGTAAACAGACATCTCGCTGCACAGCTCTCAACTTAGGATGACACCCTAAACCTACTCCCTAATTCTCAGTAGCCCCTTACGTCGACAGTGGTGTCCTGCCATGTTTGGGGTGAAATTATATGTATATATATATATATATATATATATTAAAATAAACATAGTTTATGAGAGAGAGAGAGAGAGTTTATGGTAAGATTGTCTTTGTTCTTTTTTCATGAATGTTTTAGCTATCTGTCTGAGAAGAATTTGGAGAGCATGGTTAAACTTAGACCTTCAAAAATTCCCCCTTATCCCCCGGTCCCTCATGAAACAACTTGAGTGGACATTGTTTCAGTAAAAACTTATTGATCTGTCCAAATACATTATTTTCATCAGTGACATTTGTTAAATTCCTCTCGTTAAATTTTCAAGGAAGAAGAAAAGTAAATCTGTTTTATGTTTATATTAATATAATTATTTTGACATTATCTTTCGAGACAACTTAATTTTTGTTCAGTTTTTAAATTGTTGTTTCAAAACGTTTGCATGACAAATTGTTGAATATAATTGTTCACGGTCTTCCTCACACTTTAGTTTATAATTTTTAATTGTTAATTAATTTAACTATTTTTTAAAAGGGTAATTATTCTTGCTACATTGTCTATTTTTATTTTTTTATTTAAACAAAAAAAGAAAAATAATTTGACTTTTTATAAAGTATTTTTTACTGTTTATAATCCTTAGTCTTCCATTATCAGCAAAAACTGAAAGCCGAATGTTACACTTAAAAAATCAACAAAATTATCTTTTGAAGGTAATTGCTAAATTTTAGGATGGATTTTCTATTAAAATGTTATTCATTTTTACTTAAAACAGCAAAAAATCGATTCGTTTACAGAGGCTACTGTTTGAATGTGAAACAAAAAAAATTAATATTTCTCATTTTCAGAAAATGCATAAAATAAAATTATGGACGACTACAAAATTTCAACATTTATTTTTCTATGAATGTTTAGGAATATAATTGTTCAATGTATGAAATTTATGAAACTGAAGTATAATTAATAATTTTCAGTTTCTTGTACAGCAAAAAAATATAAAACAAGGAAAATAAAAAAGAATCTAATTTTTTACCAATGATAAAATTGTTTTGAATTTATAATGCAATATAAGTGAACACTTTTTAATATCAGAAAGGTGAACATGATGAAAGATAATTTGTTTTCATTGCTTTTTACACAATCTAAAAAAATCCTAATAAAAATAAATTAACAATTGTTTATGAAAATAGTAAATTAAAAAAAATGTGTAATTACTTTTTTATTTTCTGTACAAAAGAAATGCCATCATTTGCAAAAAATAAACGACTTGTGTCGACACTTTTGCACCCTCGTCAGTGATAGAATCGGCAACAAACCCTGGACATGCAGCAACGTCAGCAGAGAGCCGCAAGCGGTCAAAATATGCCAAACAGATTTGTATTTCAACCGATTGCTGTGGAGTGATTGGCTCTGCCATACGCGACTTCCTCGGCAACCTTGGTCTATTAATGACACGCAACACTAGAGACAATCGCAAATTGTCTTGGCTTTACGAGCGCCTCTATCGCCATTATTCATGGAAACGTCTTAAGTCTGCTCTCGGCCTGCCAAGCCAGCCGGACATTCAAAGAAAACTATGGACTGTGATACAATTATATATAAGGAATTAGGATTTCTTGATATTGAACTAAACAATGTCCAAGTGACGAATAAGAGATTTATTATTTATTGAATTATTAATCTTATAGTTTAATTTTTCACCGAGTGGATCAGTGTAATATATTTGTTTCTTTTGTTTAATTAAAAATTAATTTTACAAAGATCAATTTATTAAAATCTATTTGTTCTCTAAATTAACAAAACTATCCATATTTTGATTCTTTAGGTACATTTTAAATTTTTTTACAGGATGTAAATTACATCTCACCAATTTCAGAATTGCAAGGAAGTGTTTTTATGAACAAAAAAAAAATAATCGTTGCAGTTTTAAAAATTTATTTTGTCAAATCTGAAAGAAAATTATATTCAGATATGTAAAGTTATGTAAGCCTCTACAATAAGTATTTTGCAACTTTTGTTTACTTTTGTTTGGGGTAAACTTTTGACTTATATCAACTAGATATTTAAAAAAATTATTTACTTGAATGAAAATATCATTATGGCCTCTTCTTTATAGGACAATGAAATATAAAGGGTACCCCACACGTGTCTCCGCACCGATCTTGCCAGACTGATCGTCGTAGTGGCATTAAAAAAAATGTCGATTGAATTTCCTCTAGGCCGGGATGACGACGATGATGATGACTTCGTCGTCTCGTCCAACTCCCACGTTGAAACTGTTGATATCAGCGAGCGATCACTGGGCGATCAGCAATCAGCCGACTCTGTGAGGGCAAAAAGATTTTTCAAAGTGGGACAATAATAATGTTCAACAACTCGGTCGAGTCGTTTTGTATGGAATAGTAATTATTAATAACAATAAAGGAAAAGAATTGATTTTACATTGAATTAATGTCTACCGTATGATAAATGTTTTTAGCAAAAGGAAAAAGTGCGTTGTCCCCAAGTAATTCTCCGGTTCTCTCTGTGCGCGAATACATTCGCAAATTGCTATTTAAGTCACTAAACTATGAGCGAAACGGCAATGGCGAGAATTCTGTTTACGCCGGCGATTTTTCTCTGACTCGCTTTCTCGCCTGTCTTTGGGGATCTGCCTGCCCGGGTGTTGGAACGCATAGACTCTTATTGAAAATGTCCATCGTTACACACTCCTCTTCTCCCATCCTTCTCTCTGCGTCTCTTCCTCTCTCGGGGGTTTGGGGCGGGCGCGTTCTCCCTCAACGACACAGATAAATGGGCTTCTCTCTCTCGTTTTAGTGCTATCATAAAACAATTACTTTTTCTTTCGCCGTGGGGCCAGAGGTCATCTGCCTTAATTAATGCTGACAAGCTTAGATGATTATCTGTCCAGCCAGCGTAGACCTCCGGCCTTGCTTGACTCAATGTATATCTCTCACTCACCAGTCATGTCTTTTGTTGACTTTTTATTAGCATTTCGCTGATTAGAGATTTTGCCAAATTCACGCGTAACATCTGGTCTGTATCTACCCGCTGCAACGGCGATCAGGTTTGACAATATACATGGCTTTTCTTAGACAACTCGGCACCTTCAACCACTGTTTTGAATAGCTGATTTCCCGTCGAATATATACTAGTTTTATATCTCCACTTCGTCTCTATGCAGGGCCTAGCATCATCACTAACATGCATACTAGCGCGTAACTAGGGTACCCGATCCCCATAGGCCCCGGATACTTTGTCACAGAAACAGTTGCAGACACTGTCCAGGGGTTTAAGCATCACCAAATAAATCTAATAAATACTTAATATAAAGTTGTTTAAAAAATTCATTTACATTAGGTAATTTCTTGATTTTTTTTATTTTTGTTGTGTTTGGGGGAGGGTATTAAAATCTGGAGCGTTTTTAGCACTGATTGCCCCCCACCCATTTTTAATTTTGTAGTACACCAGATGTAAATAATGTAACCAATCTCCTCATTCAATTGTGGTGAAGACTATCTTTTGTATATGTATTTTGTATATTTTTATGCATAAATACAAAATTTAGAACAAAAATGATATTTTATTGCTTTTCAACGATTTACTAGGTTCCATAAATTTATTCATTAAAAAAAAATGATTCCAAATATTCTGATGTTGTGACATTTGTTGCTGTTCAAATTTTTATACAGGTTTCTTTTTCTTTTAATTTTTAGATACCTTTAGGAATTTGTCCCCAGTGAAATGGGGTTTTCTCATCAGCAGTATTTCCCACCTAACGCAATAAACATGCCGAGTAGCAACACCAAAACTTTACAACCATTTTGCTACATTGACAATAATAAAAATGGTGGATGAATCTAATCCTGTCTTTGTTTTGTGTTGGCTTTACGATGTTTTAAGCCAGAGTAGGAAATAAATATTTAAATGTTAGTTGATATTAATAATAAACGTTACTTTTGGATTTTTCTTTTCTCTTTTTTTTTTCTTTTATTTATTGATTTTGTTGGGTTTTTTTTTTGTTACAAATAAAAAAAAAATCCCTTGATTTATTTACTTCCACGTGTTTCATATTCTCTTCACATTTTTCCCTTATGCATTCGTGGTGCATCATATATTTCTAAAATGTCGCAGTAAACTTGATCCGGATATGCACGCCTCCATTTCCTCTGAAAAACGATACGTTGTACACAACCAGCCTGTAACAATTATGGATTGGCTGTTTTCAAAATAAGCACATTTCTAATCTTCATTGACCATCTTTTAGATAAAAACAAATATATACCCTCCCTATCCTATTTCCACTTTCTCTTTAGTTAAATCCTTTCGTTTGGTGTTGCAAATGATATGGTTGGCGTTATTTTCAATTGTGCCCCACATATCGCATAATTGACCATGGGGTTGCAATCAGGCAGGTTTGGACTAGTGTAATCATGGTAGTTCTCAGACAGCTACTTCTGTCTGCTTTTTCCGGAGATGTGAGTTCTGCTGATACATGTATGGCCTTCCTGCAGCCACCATCTCCACTCAGTGTTTGACAACAGTGGACAGCAATTCAATGTAGCTATCTGAATTGAGTATTTTTTCGAATGTGTCGGGCAGCATGATGTGGTCTTTGTGAGAAATACTCCTAAAGATCATCAGTTTGAGGGAATTTGGAGTTCATGGCATGTGGGACTTTGTGCAGACTGAAAGTTAGCCACCTGTTGTTGAGCAGAAAGAGAAGAACCAAAGTATCCTCGGCTTGACTGGGTGTTTGTTAGCTTTTATAAAACAGGACTCTTAGGCTTTTCGGTGAGTAATTGGCCCCATCGACTCCCATCTCTCTCGCCAAGGTCCACATTGCCTGGATCATGCTGCACTTCTTTTTTTTTTCTTTTCTTTTTTCAAATTTCGTTGTGAGAACACAGTCAGAACGCCTGCTATGAATCACCCTGCTAGTCGCTACTTGCACATTTCATCACAGTATTCAAGGAGCATTGAGCTGCAGCTAAGATTTCCGAACTTTTGAATCCAACATGAATCTTCATGATGCACGTCACCTTGTTTGAATATTCCGGTGCTTTCCAGTCATCCAGCTGTCTAACCCACCAATAGTACACAAACAGGTATCTTGTATTGTTTGGATTATATAGACTACTGTTTTCATTGTGGATGTTATTCTCATGTTTCGGCCGATGTAACCTCCAACCTTCCTCAGGTATATCTTATCAAACTCGGGAATCTGTATGGAATTTTAAATGGAACCCTTTATTTAATCCACCAGCCATGTTTCGTCAGCCATGACCGGGCAGAAGTCTTAAGTAATTCGTAATTGTATTCTTAGTATCACCCGCACTGATGATTGAACCTACAACCTCCAGAAGATTGTCACTTATAACCGATTATACTTAGCACTTAATCTGTTACGTCAAGGACCTGTTTGGTTAGCTAATTTTAAATAATGGTTATTTTGCATTTGCTTATCCGTTACGCCACGGGTCCTTGGCGTAACGGATAAAGTGCTTTCCTTGTTAATTCTATGTAAATTAGCTAACTTAATTACATTACAGATTATTTCTTTGACAGATTCATATTTTAATTTATTTTATCTTATTTGCTATATTTAAAGTTCCAGATTTCTGGAATTTTCTAAAGCAATTTTTTATCTTTTAAGTTTTTTTTTTATCATTTGAAAAACTTATATATTGGCCTACTGTGTACAGTCAAATCTCTTATGTAGAGATTAACGAAACAAAAAAAAAACTTGTAGATTTATTATAGTCAATTATCCAGTAGAACATTTTGAGGATGATTCTGCAATTTTTCCCCCCAGCTATGGGTAAAAAATGAATTCTTTACCTTAGGGCTTTGTGCATCCGCATTAAAATAACCGAAAAGGATAGATTTGCACTTTTTAAAACAAACCAAAAGTTAAAATAATTTTTTATCAAATCAATTTTGCCTGATTATTTTATTTTGGCTAGATTTTTAGAGTTTCAAAATGTTAATTTCAAATTATCTTTATCTTAGACTATTATTTAGGCATTTTCCTTTCAAAATAAGAAAAAACGAAGAGCAAAAGATTCTAAATTTTATGTAAGGGACTGTTAATTTTATGACCCCCCCCCCCCACCTCCTCAATAAGTATTCAGGTACTCGGATCAGCTTAAATTTCCATTTGTAAGACATAGCCAAAACTTTTTTTTATTAAAAATTAGCTGGAATGGGAGAATGGGTCTCCACTTTTTTTTTTTTTAACTGGATATAATTTTATTTGAAATATCACCATCTTGGAGTTCATATTCCTTCAAACTAAGTTTAAAAATAAAGATGAATGCAAATACTTGTCAAGTAGACCGTTTTCATCTATCATTTGTTTTTATTTTCAGTGTATATATGTTTATATCGTTTCAGTGTATATATGTTTATATCGTTTCAGTGTATATATGTTTATGCTTATATCCTTTAACTTCCAACAGAAACACCCCCAGCCCAGCAATCTGTGATGTGTTGAAATCTGATGATGTTTGGGGTAAATCTTTTTTTATGCCCCTAAAATTTAAGTATAAATGAAAAAATATATTATGAGCAGGGATGTGATTTTTCTGCTTTTTTTTATTATTATTTTTTTTTTTTAGTCTGAGGATAGCATCAAAGTTAGAAAGACTCATAAAAAATGTAACCTCTCTACAATGGTTGGAAAATTTTGCGATCTGCGGAGATACATACGGAAAGGGTTTGAATTGTGAGGTACAGCGCCAAGATAAATACACTCATTGTACTGAAATGCTGCTCACATCTCTGCTGTCCGTGGACAAAAACCAGCCCCTTCAGACAAGAACTTTGACCAGCAGAAAACTGCTGAGCAAGGAGGAAACTGATTTCCAAAGTGGCATTATCAAAGAATGCTTAAAGAGAAGAATTCGAAATGTCTAAGCGTTTAGTTGAAGAGTTTGCAAGTGTCATCGCGAAAGAAGTTAGAATTAATCTCCCTTAAATATGTATAAAGGAGAGAGGGAGAAAAATGCTCTACGCAAATTGTAAACAAATTTTAAACATGCATACTTAATCCGACTTAATGTTTTGAAAAATAAAAATGTTTCTTCTCAGTAAAAAGTGAAAAATAAATATTTAAAATCTAATTTAGTCTCAGAAAAGAAAACAATAATAAAAACTAAAAAAACTCAATGTAAACATGGATACAATGGTCTGGGATTTAGATGTGCGAGAAGAAAAACAATTTAAGTATTACTGTATCTAACAGAACGAAAAAGGGATGAAAAAACAAATATACAACAAATAAATGTTACCAAAGGCAAGATAAATTACTCTTCTACCTACCTGGATAAGCGTTTTTCGTTCAAAACAAACCTAGTGTCTACTCTGTTAAAATCTACTCTCACGGCCGTTCTTGGCCTTTTGGTGAAGATCTGTTCCGATGGTTACTGCACTCCATAGACTGGTATCGTCTTGGCCTTCGGGACTTGATTTACGCCGGTCTATGGGTCTGTCCTGTGCAGTTCGAGGAGGTTCACCCTCCCTGGCTTCGCCTCCCCTCTTTGGGGAGGAGTAAGTTTATTGCTTACTGTCTGAGGCGCCCCTACCGGGGAATGCCGATGGGGCTGCCCAGGCAATTTTTAAACCCCACTTTCCCGACCCGACCTTGGGTCACATCTTACTTGTGGGAGTAAGATAAAAACTGGCCTTGTGCCTAACTCCTGGAGAGGAGTAAATCAATACTCTGTTAAGTTAGAACGGAAAAGAAAATTGCCGCCCATAAGCCCTGCAAGATGGACCTTGATAATCGCTCAAAAATCGAAAATTAAACAAAATACTGGTAGAACATTACATTTTCACACGATTGGTGACATTTATTGAATGTTTCTACCAGTATTTTGTTGAAATACTGACACCAAGTGCCTTAGATCTTTCTCTGAAACTCTTGCATGGGTTTTGTTCAACACATTTTTCAAAGCCGTCTTCTACCTTCTTAATCTTCAAGGTTCTCATTATCACTACGGAATCTCATGACCACGACTACAGAATTTCTGAAACCATCTCCACACTGTCCGATTACCTGTGGACTCTTCTGTCCATGCTCTGTTGATATTGGCAGCTGTTCAGGAAGTATTATGACTTGACTGAGTTGCAACATTTGCAAGAAAAGTATATGCATTCCTTCTTTTCATCTTCGTTGTTAAGGACTTATAAAATTTTGTTTGTCCCCACTCTCAATATTAATACAGAAAAAATAACTTTCTAATTAGATGGAGTTGTCTCCCCTGAAATAAAATTGCTTAACCAACCAATATTATGATGCTTTCTGTATAATAAGCCATTCCACCTGCTTAGGGACATATGTTCATCCAACATCTTGCAGCAAATACTTTTTGATGAAACAATTATCTTGGTTGCAGCAAAAAATTCTCATATAAGGGGCGTTTGTTGCAAATAAAGAAAAAAATTAAGATTCCTTATAGATTTGAAGCTTCTAACATATTGTTCACGTATTCGTAAACTAAAAGTAATTTTGTATTATTAAATTCTCATCTTGGTTGTTATATTCACAACGTTTCGGCCGATGTAACCGCCAATCTTCTTCAGATGCATCTTTTTGAAGTTGGGAATCTAATAGGTGAGCTCGGAAACCTGTATGGAATTTCGAACTGAACCCTTTGGGGTAGATTGTTCTTATTTCGTTAGTGGTCATTTTGATGCTATTCTTAGTTATCGTTTGTAGTAAAGGGTGTAACCTTCAACCCCCAGGAGACAATCACTTAAAACTGATTGTTAACCAATGCTTTACCTCTTTACCTACATTACTTGTTTATTCTATATGTCCGTGTAGAATGAATTTTGGCAGCCTTAGTATAGAAATGGAAACCAATAATTATTAATATGCAGGTGTGCCCCAGGGATCGATCTTTGGACCTTTATTTATTTACATAAACGACCTCCCTGATGACATTGTGTCTGAGATGGGTATATTTGCCGATGACACTACATTCTACTCTCGTCATGTGGACAAAATGGACACGCACGTATCCGAAGCAATAAACCAAATTAGTTAAAACTTTGCACAAAATTTTTATTTGATAGGTTCTATAAGTGTGTAAAATTTCAGCATCAAGGCAACCCAAAGATCCAGAAAGGTCAGGCATGATTTTGTGTTATCCGTATGTACGTATGTGCCACTCTGTATCTCATAAACTATTTGATGGATTCAGCTGATTTTTGGCAGAGATAGAGGTTCTAGGGTCTAGTTGATGGCATTTTAATTTCAGTTTACCATATACCTTAGTTTTCCAGAAAATTTAAAAATGACCATTGTATTGAGGCATAGCCTTTACAAAAGTAGTGACATTCCATGATAAATGCCAGTATACTGAAATCATATGCCCTTAATAGGGTTAAGATGAAAATTAATATACACTAAATGTACAAAAGCAAGGAAATTCCCAATTTTTTACACTTTTATTGTCATTAAGGGTATGCGAGCACAACAGGGCTATGTATTTTACTGGTAGGAATTTTTCTTCAGCGCACCTCACACACTTCATCCACTCATGCATAGAGATTTATACTGTAGTGATGTGATAAAGAAATGGTTTGGTTGATATGTAGTGTAAAAATTTGGGAATTTCCTTGCTTTTGTACATTTAGTGTATATGAATTTTCATCTTAACCCTATTAAGGGCATATGATTTCAGTATACTGGCATTTATCATGGAATATAAATATATATATATTATATTTTTATTTTATGCTAACCAGTAATGCATTATTTTACTGATTTTTTTTTTCTTATAAAAAGAGCTTATCTTTGAAAATCCATGGATCAAGGAAAAAACCTTTTTATATATATATATATATATGCCTTGCTTGAATATCTGATGAATTTTCATCATTAAGGAGCACTTCGAAGCGGTCCTAAACAATACTTCCACAACTGATGAAGAAATACTTTCATCTATCACTGAACGACCTGAGATTCCTGAACTCTCCTTCCTTCCAGCAATACATGAAGTTTTCGTCAGGCAAAAGGTCAGGGAAAGACACCTTACCTCCTGAGGTGTTTAAGTACGGTAGCCAGACACTAGTGAAGAAGCTGCACAGTCTCTTTGTGAAGATCTGGCAAGGTGGAAATGTCCCTCAGGATTTCAAAGATGCATTAATTCAACACTTGTATAAGAATAAAGGCAATCTGTGACAACCATCGAGGCATCTCACTTTTGTCAATTGCAGGGAAGGTCTTGGCAAGGCTTATTCTTAACAGAATAATTAAACACCTTGTTGATGATATCTATCCCGAATCTCAGTGCGGTTTCCGTGCTGGTCAGGGTACTGTCGATATGATCTTTTCCCTCCGCCAGGTTGCCGAGAAAGTTCGGGAAAAGAACGAGGAGTTGTATATGGTTTTCATTGACCTTACAAAGGCCTTTGACACAGTAAACCGTGAAGCCCTCTGGAAAGTGTTGGACAAGCTGGGAATACCTGACAACATGCTGAATGTAATTATTTCTTTCCATGATGGAATGAAGGCATCGGTTGTTTCAAATGGAGAGTCTTCAGAACCTTTCAATGTGACAAATGGTACCAAACAGGGTTGCGTAATGGCACCTGTGCTATTTGCTTTGTTCTTTTTAGTTATGCTGAGGTATGCTTTCGCTGATATAGATACTGGGGTGGAGTTTAAATTTAGAACAAGTGGTGGTCTCTTCAACCAGCAACGTTTCAAAGTTAAGACCCTTCTTCGACAAACTGTCATCAGGGATCTTTAGTTTGCAGATGACGCTGCACTTTGTGCAACATCTCGGGAGGAAGTGCAACTGCTTGTGGACAGGTTTTCGGCTGCTTGCAAGGCTTTTGGTCTGACAATCAGCATCAAGAAGGGATTCACCAACCTCGCCTCACGCCTAAACAAGTTCAGGGTGTGAAGCAACGGTCACCAGTAAAGCAACAACGGTACACAGTTTTCCAGATATTCCAATCCAAGTGGACGGTAAAGATCTGAAATATGTGAAAAACTTCACTTATCTTGGGAGTAAGATAAATTGAAGTGCCTCTCTTGATGACGAAATCTTTAACCGAATTGCGAAAGCAACCACTGCCTTTGGAAAACTGCGTCATCGGTTATGGAAGGACAGGGGGATAAGTCTGAGAACAAAAGTACTTGTATAGAGCAGTTGTGCTAACATTACTGCTTTATGGATCGGAATCATGGACAGTCTATCGCAGCCACATTCAGAAGCTTGATGTCTTTCACAAAAATTGCCTTAGAACGATTTGTGGTGTCACCCTAAGAAATCGGATGTCTAATGCGGACCTATTTACATGCTGCGGTATTGGCGGAATTGAAAGCTTTTTGATGCAATCACAACTGCGTTGGGCAGGACATGTCTTACGTATGGAAGATGATAGAATACCAAAGCAACTGATGTACAGCGAGCTCAACAGTGGAAGGCGAAATGTGGGTCGACCGCTGCTTCGCTTTAAGGACAAGTTGAAGATGAATTTGATTATCGTGATTTTGAACAGCTTGCTTCTCGACGGAAGGAATGGCGGTTCTCTGTAACTGCCATTGATCAACAGCGCGAAAGACACGAAAGAACAAAAACATCTACAAGTATCCCAGCCGATTTTTCTCAAGATCTTCCTTCTTGCATCCATTGTGGGCTGGTCTGCAAATCTCTCGCAGGACTCAAATGCCATTTACGATTGAGTAAATGTAAGCATGCTACATCCATCGTTGACTAAACAAATTTTAAGTTGTCAAGACCTCATACGTCGAAATCGACGGGAGAGTCAATGATATATATTAGTTATTCACAAATAGCTGTTTTGTCATCTACAACTCCTTAGTGTGACTAGATGTAGTAAGTGTATCCCTGACGAGATTCAAAACCCAAACGGCTGATCACATCCAAAGGCGACCAACAAGCAAGCACCATATCTGTTGCTCTAAGAAAACTGCTACTTACTAGAAGAAATTATAGCGCTATATACGTAGATGTACTTTCTTTGTTTACATATATTGTTTTTATAACACTACCTATCAGTAACCTTCGAAACAAGTTTAGGTTTAAGATTTCCAAAATTTATATTAAGAATCGTCCATATGGACCCATGGTTGAAAGAGTTGATGTTTGATGCTTTTATTTTGCCGACATTTGTCTGGCTCATTTTGAAGAGCACTTAAGTGCATTTAAGTTCAACTTGGGCAAAATTTAATTGGCCTTTTTTCAACTGATACATTGCTAAAAGCCTTATTTTTACTTACCTCTCCAGGAGGTTAGACACAAGGTCAAGTGTTCAGTTGAAAAGCCAGTGCACTAGGATTAACGCACTTTAGCCTACAGAAAATGCTTGAGCAGCCCCATCAACATTCACCGGTATGGGTGTTTCAGGCGGTTAGCGATAAACTAACCCCTTCTCATAGAGAAGGTAAATCCTGGGTGGATGGACTTCCTGGAACTGAACAGGACCACACCTCAATCCGACAGTATTGAGAATATATCCCGACATTAATGAATTTGCTAAAATCCTTATACTGTATGGAATAAATTATTTAAAATGGATGTTTGAAAAAATTATGTTGTAATAAAAATATGTTCTTGGGGAAAAAAGTAGCGTGACAAGCAAAGTTTATTTTATTTCATTCTCTTTTCACTTAATTTTATTTCATTCTCTTTTCACTTAATTTTATTTCATTCTCTTTTCACTTAATTTTATTTCATTCTCTTTTCACTTAATTTCATTCTCTTTTCACTTAATTTTATTTCTTTTCACTTAATTTCATTTCATTCTCTTTTCACTTAATTTCATTTCATTCTCTTTTCACTTAATTTCATTTCATTCTCTTTTCACTTAATTTTTTTCTTTCTTCTTTAACTTAACAATGCAAAGATTTACCCCAGCCTGACTTGACTTGTTAATTTCATTTTATTCCTTTATTTCTTGTTTTTTTTTCTTTTTATCATGAACAATTTTTAAAGACATTTATTTTGGTGAATATCTTGAAGCACAAAGTTAAAAGAATTATTTTATGATCCAGCTGAAGTCAAGGACGAAGACAACACATTACAAACTATTTTATGGCTTGAAATAGATATGCTTGAATATTGAAACACTCGATATGAGCAAGAAATTCAATTATATTTACCTAATGTAAGTAAATATTCAGTTTTTAGTAATTGTTGCATTGACACGAATCTCATGAAAAGCAATGTTTCTCAAAACCTAAAAATTTCTGGAAGAAACAAAGTTCAATTGAATAATAAAAAAAAACTAAAAAAAGTCTCTTTAGACTCATTTTAGAATGACGTTATAAAAAAATTTTTTAATGAAAATTATGTGATTATCTGAATTTTCAAGGGACATAACCCACCTATGGACGGTAATCATTTAAAAAAATTGTAAAGCCTACAAGAATTGGCTGTTCAATTAATTAATGTAAATATTCTTAGGTTAAGAAAATGTGAAAGTTAAAATAATTTAAAATACTTATTCTTGAGTAAAAAATGTTTTTTTAAATGACAAATTATCAGAAACATTTACGTTAAAATGGTTTCTATGAACTTTTCTGATTGCATTAATCATTTTCTAAGAATGTTGAGCAACAACATAGTATCGAGAAAAATAGTTCTGGAGTTTTGTGATACTATGGATTCACAAAAAGGAAAAGCAATCGGAAGCGTGATGAGTGGAAGGACAATGAAATCTTTTGAACTCTCAATATGGGATAGCACCGGTGGTCAGCTGAGAAAAAAAGGCGCAATTAGTTATTTCCGCTGATTGGTGACTATGGCAAAAGACCAGACATAGGACTTCCGATCGTAAGTTAATATATATAAGAGCCAGAGTTGTTTGAGGCTCGGGGAGGTCCCTGAGAGAGTTCAGCTTTGAGCAGATCAGGGTAGACGCGAAGAAGCAGGCAGAGTTCGTCAGAGATTTAGCAGATGATGAGATGAGCTGACAACTTCACCTGAACGACAACAAGGCCTCGACAAATAAATTATCTTAATCGGGTCCTAGCTGATACACTGGAACTTAACTAGGATGTGGATGCTCGCGTTTGGGGGTACTTTTCCGCGACAGTATCGCGCACACAACCAGGGCACAACTGACTTATACATAATGTCTCTGAGTTTGTTTTTTTCTTGTGAGTCTGCATTGCTTTTGTTTTTGTATACTTGCAGTGTGATAGACGACATGGTCAGAATTTGCAAAACATGTTATCCTTTAAAAAGTAACCTTTATATAATACTTAACAAAATACAAAGATTCTTCAAAATGATAAAATGATTGAAAACTGGTATAAATTTGTTGTTATTTCTGTCATGATAACCAGATTGTGTGCCAGAAGTGTAAGGCAATGGAGACAGATCAAAACTCAGACGTTGAGAAAGTATATTTGGATGGGAGGTTGGTGCAGTTGTTAAAAGGTTTTGTTACTTCAGGGAACTTCTGCAGAGCATTACCACTGCCAACGAAGAGAAGAGTCTATCAGGCATGTGTACAAAGTGTGATGAATGTATGGAAGTGAAACTTGGCCAGTCAAGGTTGAGGATATGTGTTGCATGGAGAGAAATTATATGAGAATAATATGATGGATATGTAATATGAGTCTTAAAGACAGGCTTAGATCTGACCTTAGAGGAAGATTAAATCTGGACAGTATAGGGAAATGTATGCAGAACAGACGTCTTTGTTGATATGCTCACGTTGAAAGAATGGATGAGAGTTCTTGGGTTAGTAGATGTAGAAAAGTTGAGGTAGCAGAGTTAGTTGGCAGGAGAAGACCAAGGAAAGTATGGGATGAAGTGATAAAGATAAACTTAAGAGAAAGAAGACCTGATCAGAGATAGGTTAGGTTGGAAGTCAATTTCTAAAAGCTGTCCAACATGTAAAACAGATGTTAAATTGAATATGATAATGATGTTATCATAACCCAAATGTCAAGCATTTCTATTATTTAATCCATTTGTGACACTAATTATGACTAAAACTGATTAGAAAATTGACTATAAATTTTAAATGTAAAAAACATGTTTTAATTTTTCTATTTTGGATTTGATAGAATAGATCACTTAAGCAGTGGGGGGGGGGTGAGGGAATGTGATTCTGGCGTAAAACAGCATCAACCAGAATTTAAATCTACCTTTTTGAGTTTTTAACCCCATCACAACGTTGTGGTTTCCATGGGATCGAGCAAAAGATGTATCATTCTGTGTCTGTGCTTCTGCTCCATGAAACAGCCTACCAGAGGTAGTGACAATGTCTATCATATCCGAGTTTAAAGTTGCCTTGGGCAAACATACAGACTATATAGATGTACACATCTTCTAGCTGTCCTTTTACATAGTTTGTTGCTATTTTTTGCTAATAAATTTGATATGAGAAATGCCATCTTTTCACCACTTTTTTTCAGATGTGGAGGTGATACAATCGTTCAGAGTATGGAATGTTGTTTGCATGATATGTTCAAGTTCCATCGTTTTTTTGCCGAGTCGCTTGCACTGATGCAGCAATATGAATGTGTGACTGCATACATGTAAATGTAGTGTGGTTTATCATACTCACCTCGTCAAACCAACCCTATCAGAGATGATCGGTTTCTGATATTCCCTCTATATTTTAAATGCTAGAGGACATTGAATTTTATTCATTGTGAAAGAGCATAGACCATGCTGCCTCTCACTTGATTGGATGTTGTGAATTAACCAATCAGATACGATTTACTGATTATTTAAATGGTCGACAGGGAATTGGCGACCTTTTTTCTTTTCAAATGGGGCAGGATACCCTGGTCAAGAGTAATTTGTCAGTTATAACTTTCTGGTTTCTGTATCTTCTTTTTTTTTTTTTCTAAACTAAAGTTTTGAATTTCTTTTCAATTGAGAAGTTGTAGTAACAAATCAGAAATGAAATTCAAATCAATTAATGAATTGATTTGAAAAAAATGGACAGTCGTGTTGTGACAGGTCATGTTGGATCTTGGATTTGGGGACACGGCTGTTGTGATAAGTTACCAATTAAGATCATAAAGGAAAAGAAATCTATATTATAAAATAAATGTAAAGAGCTTTGAGATTTGGAGATGCGTCGTCTTTGGTCAAGAGGGGACTTGAAATGGCCAATGAGAAGAGTTGAAGCTTTCATTTCGGCTCTTGTGCAATACATCGATTGTTTAGATTACATTTTACGACTGCTAAAGTTTTATCTATCGTCAAAGCAGTGTGACTCATCATCAACCCTGATGGAACTTAAACTTCTCATGCAAACAATCACTCCTAACCTGAAAGCCCTACTTAACCCTCACCTTCCGCCAAAGCTTTTTGGGGTGGTGGGCAGGTGAAGAAGCCTTTAGATTCGCAACTTTAAAAAAATTGATTCTGTTAATAATCCCAATTAGTCATTTGATAACAGCTCAACAATAGAATTTTGCCTCGTGCCCCCAAACGTTAGAAATGGCAGACCAAGATCCTATATGACATGTCACAACAATGTGTTAGCTGTCGTGCTCCATTTGCACTTGAACATATATTGATTTCAATTAAATCCGTTCTAGATGTTATCAGGTGATTGACCTGAAGGACCTTTTTGAGCACGTCAATCCAAATAACATTTTTAGATTCCTGAAGGAAGTAAGAGTTTACAAAACAAAGACTCCACTTTTGACAAGTAATGCTAACAAAATTAGATTTTTCTATCAAGACAGAATGATTACAAAGAATGCTTATTCCAATTTGACTTTTGGTCAAAATTAAATGACCCACTGAGATTTTGATATGCCATAAAACAAACTAAACCAACTTATAATCTTATAATCCCAATAGGTCACCTGACATGACAGTACATCCAATCAAATTTTACCTCGTCTGGTTCCCTAACATCAAAATGAGCCAAGATTTGGCACAAATGTTATATCTCAAATCCACTTATTTATTATAATCTCGTCAACCAACCCAACCACCTCACACAGGCACATCAGATTGGGGGGGGGGGGGGGGGGGGGTAAGAAGCCATCTCTTGCGACTGACGAAATAACAGTGTAGACTAGATTTACAAACCCCTGTAAAGCAAAGAGAAAGAAAATCTTCTGAAATAATACAAACCTTTGTCTGAGTAGAGGCAAACAACTTCCTTAACAATTACTTCTATCGCTGCTGCAGTTTCAGTTTATACTGCACCCATGATGGGAGTTTACAGATTTCTCTACTTCTTCATATATGCTTTAATATTACCATATTTATCAATCTATAAAAAAGGGGATTCACACAATAAAAAGACTGATTACTTTTTTCTAAGAAAAAACACAAACCCGAAGTTGGTCCATTGAAGAATCCAGGTTAAAAAAAAAGTTGTGGAAAATTCTTAGCTAGAAAAATATTTTATTCTAAATAAAAAAAGAAAAAGAATTTGTTTTTTTTAATGATATTATGTTATGTTAATTGATTTAAATTTATAAAACATGTTAAAAAAGAATATCCTTTAGACTTACATGAAATTCAAACTCTGGTATTGACATCGTAAAAACTATTGCCTTAGTAATGTGTACTCTGCCTATCCATTTTTGTCAACCAATCATGTTTCCATTTGCATACGAACAACCAAACTTTTTAATAGATAAAATGGAATCAAACATAGGTTTCCATCTTAAATTGAAATTATCAGGTAAACATTTTAAGTAAGTGAATAGTTTTTTTTTTATGCAATAAATTTGACTCAAATCTTTCGGAGTGCTTAGAGCTTGTACATAACTTAATCTGACGTCTTAAATCATCTAGTGGTAAAGGTTCTGGCTTCTCATCTTCAGTGACCTCATTTGATTTACTGCTTGGAATAAAAATAATTTCAGAATGTTCTTCCTATATTTTAATTAAATTTCTGTTACAGACAACATCTAAAAGATATACATGATAAGATTATTTATTACCAAACTCTTTGGCATAGAAACTATAACCAAAATAAATCTGAAATATGCAGCTGTTCCAAAGTAAATAATCCCCTTCATCGTATGACATTGATTTTTAGATCAACTGCTTTTCTAAGTGTGTGCTTATTTTTTTTACTGAATGAAAATTGATCGGCATCTGTTTATGAATATTGTTGTGATAGTGTGCACCCTTCATTAAAAATGATTGGGGGGGGGGGGGGATCACTTCACTAGTGTTCACACTAATCATCATCATATTCTGTTTAACGTCCGTTTTATATGCTGGCATATGTTGAACAGCTTTTAGAAATAAACTTCCAAACTAACTTATCTCTGGCTAAGTCTTTTTTTTTTTAATGGAAATCGCTCTAGACAAGGCATGAAGCCACTTGATGTAAGGAGCTAAAAAAATACCACTTCAAGGTCAAAAACTATCCAATAAGTGTTAGATGGATAGATTAAGACCCAGAAAACAGCAATTCTTCCCTCATTGTCAGAAACATCGCACATGAAATGTGAGGACTGAAGGACAAAATAAGGGAAGCGAGAGTTACGAGGCTGCTGAGAGTAACCCCAAAGTCAATTTCTACTCTCACTTCCTCTAATGTTTTCTTTGGTCTTTCTCTGTGAACTGAACCTGCTACCTTAAGCCTTCTGTTCTGCACACATCTCCCTATACTGTCCAGATTTAATCTTCCTCTGAGGTCATCAGATCTAAGCCTGTCTTTAAGACTAACATTCTCATATCATTTCTCCCCAGCTTTCACTTCTATACATTGTGTATACATGCCTAATATTCATATAAAAAATCATATAATTACGTGAGTAATTTAATTTTCTTTGTGTGTATTCTCTTAATTAAAAGCCTAATAGAAGATAACATCATTTTTTCGAGTGTCTTTTAAATATTCGTTTAGGTTATTTAACTAAGGATGCAACTCGGATTTTTTCATTGGTCTGAAGAGAACAATTTTGATGTTATGGTTCTGTTTTTTTCTGTGTTTAATTTGATGGCCGTAAAAAATTCACTGAAGAAGCCTTTTGAAAACATTTTGAATTTATTTTCAAGAAAAAATATTTTGAAAAATGGCCAGAAACAATTTTATGAATAAAAAATATTTTTTAAACAAATAGTTTAATAATAGCTTCTTTCCCTGGACTGCCGGCCTTTGGAATTCCCTCTCTGCTCCTTCGACCGTACCAACATGCAGAAATTTAAATGTAATGTGAACAACCATCTTGCTACCCAACTCCCCATCCCGGTTGCCCTCTATAAATCTGGCTCTTATCACAGTAGCCCCTTAATACTTCAGTGGCAATATGCCTTGTTTGGGGTAAGCTAAAGCATTAAAAATAAATAAAATAATCTGAGATTCCTAACTTACCATCATTTGAGCAAACGTAATAAAACATTGTCATCTACAATGCTTTCAGGATAAACGCCAAATTTTTTTTTTTTTTTTCAGTATTTGAATGAAAAATGTTGCCATTTTGATAATAAACCCAGAAAAGTATTAACTCCCGTAAGCATGTCCTTTGTTTCTAAAGGGATTTTATACCAAAGTTGTTATAATTATTTTTTTTTCAATTCATATTTATCTAAAGTTATCTTGTGAGATTTCAAAAGTTGGACCTACATAGCATTTAAGCTGACATCAAACTTTGATTCTGACTAGCCAATTATCATTTGTTATTGTCATACCAAGTTATTGGCACTATAACAAGCTGCTGGGTGAGATTATTTAACAAATTATATATAGTTATTAATATTTAACAAACTATATAGTTGCTCTAACAACTAATATGTAAACAGTTGTCAATTATGACTGAAAAAAAATCAATAGTAACTCATATTTTTCATCAAAGAATATAAAAAGAGTTGTCTCCCTTACAACTAAAATTTTATTCCTTGTTTCTGTATAAGTTTAATAAATGTGCAAATAAAAATTAAAAACAAAAATGATTTCACTGTATCCCGGGCAATGCCGGGTATAATTGTAAGTAAAACTGCAATAATATCCAAGAATTGGAAAGTTTAAATTCTTAGCAGAATTTGCTCAAATGACAGCAGAAATTAGGAATTGACTATATCAAAATGCCAACTTTGAGAACTTGTCCAGAATTGACTCACTCTATGGTATTGCTACCCAGATAAACAGGAGGAATAGAAAACCTAACACGCATAGAGACTAGACATCCATGTCTCGAATGAAAACATGCAAAGGATAACAAATAAATCCATGCATTTAATAATGAATGCTTTGATGAAAAAAAATAAGTGTGACACTTGATATTTCGATGTTTATTCACATCATCTTCAAAACATGTTTTTTTTTTTTGTTTGCTTATAAATAAATGGCATACAATCTAATAAAAAATCCAAAGAGGGAGTGGATAGGCTGACAAGGCATAAATTAAAGAAATCAACTAAAAATGACTAATCTTAAAAGAAGGCAGGGGAATTTAACTCTAAGAAAATTGCTACAAAAAGAATATCAACCAGCAACATTGGCCATTGGAAAACTGCCAAGACGGGAACATGCCCTATCAGAACAGTGACAGTTACAGCATTGACCTCTAAGACAATTTCCATGAGAAAAATTCATGGTTGATATTAACTTTAGGAGAATCCTAAAAAATGTTGCACGGCAGTATTTTAAAATATCACATAAAACCACTGTATTGAATGATATTGACAAAAACTACATTAAAGTTACTATGGTTGTTTTTGTATGATAACTGAGGCAAATTTCAAAATGGCTGTCTTGTTTACAGGCTGATTGGAGATATTTCCAAGATAGTCATTCTGTGATGTATTTTGGTAATGAAAAAATGAAAAAAAGATTTAAAAAAAAAAAAAAAAATTTGCAGAAAAATAAAATGACCAATTTTGGAATCGTAAACTATAGAATAATTTTTTAATGCATCACATTAGCATAGAATGAAAATCTTCAACAGAATGATTTTGAAATTAGCTTCGAGTTAGAATAGAGAAACAGTCATGGTAATTTTTTTATTTATTTTTTTATTTTTTTAAATCAAATTTTTTTTTTAATATAATGTTTTTATATGATGTTTTGAAATAGTAGTTAACAGCATTATTTTAAGATTCCCTTAAAGTTAATATTAACCAGATTCACAATAAATAAGATTTTAACATTTTTAGTTTTATAAAATACATTATAAACTCGTTTTACCTTTTTACTAGATTAAAAAAAAAGATAAAACCAATTTTAAACATGTTTTCATTTTTTTTTTTTTTTTTGATAAGGTAAAAAGAAAAACATTTTAAAACTTGCTATATATTTTATGATAAAAAAAATCTGCATTTTAAAAGTCTAATCACAAGTAATCAAATTATTGTATTTTAACTAAATTTAAAAAATTTAAACTTCAATAAAAAAAAAAAATTAAGATAATATATTACATCTCTTGGCAAAATTGTAGCTTTATTTTTCAACTACCGGAATTAAAAGTCATCTTTCTAAAAATATTTTCCCATTCAAATTCGTAAAATAGAATCTTTAAACAAAAATTTTTTTTCATTTAATTTTAATTTTTTTGTGCTTATAAATGAGTTGCAGCCATGTCATCGATGATTTTGGCATGCTGCTCATCGCTCGGAGGGAGAGCTAATTCACAATGTAATCATCCATACCTTTCTGCTTGTATGTCAGTGGATAGGTGAGGACATAGACAACAACCATCAAGGGGGACTTAGCTCTCAAGTTCACAGGTGATCGACCTTCAATGGTGGAATTGCGACATGTGACTTTGCTCAGGACTGTCATACATGGGCTGCCACGATGTAGGCCAGGGAAGAAGCCGGTTCAACAAACGTCATTGGAACAACAGCAGTTTCCAATTGAGAATTATTATCGTCTTTTTTTTTTCAAAAGAAACTTTCAGAATATTCCACAATCTTTTCTAAATCATAAAAAATCTGATGATACGATTAATAGTAGTAAAATTCGACTCACAGGATTTTGTGCAATTTTAAAAACATACATTTCAAATGTATACTGGCAGCATATGTTCATGCACGTTATATGTTGTGACTTAACCATGTGTGTTTAAACCTATCAACTAAACAAATAAAACTTTTCTTTTCAACAAGAAAAGTGTTGTACATTTTCTTCATGGCATTTTTCAGAGATGGTCAATCTTCCCATTAACCATGTTCCCACTTTATCATGACCAATGTTAGTAGATATTCTAATTGGCAATAGTTCGTGCATGAAAGAATTTCATCTAGTGGTCTGCTTTGTGGCTGGGATAGTTGTATATTTCTCATGAGTGGTTTGTGATACCTCGATAAAATCCAGGATTTCAAACTGATTTTCAAGGCTGGTGCAAGATAATCTATCTCTAGGCTATTCTAAGGGGTTACGGTTTACCTTGAATATCAGAAACATAAATTGTCTGGCTAAATTCTCATTTAAGAATTCCAGAAGGATTGGAAGACTAATTCTTAGAAATTGACCATTTCCTGTGTTTAACCAAAAAGCAGAAATGGGCAGAACTACCTCGACGTGAAATTGATTAAAATACCTTCGGTTTGAAATGAAATGAAAAAAAAAAAATGGGGGGGGGGGGTCAAAATAAATTTTGGGAGCAAAAAATGACGAGGTAACATTTCATTTTTTTTTTTTTTTTTTTTTAATTTCTCTTTTATAGTTTTAACCATTTTTTTTATGCATCTTGAGAAGATTTTTATTCGGTCAGTCACGCTTAAATTTTTTTGTTTTCATAAATTTTAAAGCCCACATGGTCAAGCCTTATGCAAACCGGTGTGTCGATTGTGACAATAACCCTGAATATGTGGTTAAAATTTGACTTTGATTGATTACAAGTTATGTAAAAAAAAATGCAATTTTCTTTGTTTTGTTGCGCTTAAGTTTGAAATAACATTTTCATCACTTTGTGCGCAAATTGAATGGATCCGTCTTAAAAATGGACCCGTTGATGGTCGCAACAATAGTGACTTAGAATTTTGATTTTGATGTAATTGTTGAATTCATTATATTAACAGTCAATACTGGATTAAGGTAGGAAATTTGAACAAATGCAAAGCATAAATAAATAAAGTTGTGTGACAACTTCTTGTGTGTCTGCATTTCTTGTGTCAATGTAACTTTCATAATTACACAATTGTTTTTTCTTTATTAATTGAATCAAATTAAAAATGCAACAGCATAAAATAAAACGAATTTTTCAAAGATAATTTAATTATGAAGAAAATGAAATGCACTCTTGTGGATTTAATTTCGTAAACAAGTTAGCCATTTTAATCTTAGTTAAACAAAAAAAATTAAATTACTTTATGGTCGTTATTACCTCTCCCTCCCTATTTGGAATCATGAACTTGCCCAGATGCAAAGAAAAAATAGTTTAATATTAATCTGAATCTGATGTGACTATAGTTTTTTGTTTTTATTTTTATTGCATAATATTTCAGAGAGTTAATATTTGTTTTTAATATAATTCGGAAAAAGAGAAAAATGTCTAATTTCTCTTTCGTAAAATATAACTACGTCCACGGCAAGCAAAGATATTAATAAGTTGACAATGAAAAAAAAAAAGCAATAAAGATGAAAGGGAGATAATAATAATAATAAATACAGTGTAATTTACACGGGACCATCTTGTAAACAACAGTATTAGTAACAATGTTAAAAGTAAACTTTTTTTAAGCATCATCAGGCGACTGTTAGCAATCTTGGCTGAAAGATTGCTACTATTATAGCACGGGATCCTTATTGGGCGTCCTCCTTTAATCTTGTTTCGAACGCGCTTAACCTTAGTCAATAACAAGGTTGCCTTAAATTGAAACAATTGAAATGAGTTTGGGTTTCACTAGGTGCCTCTCCCTCTTTCTAAGTTAGGCTTAGTGAGTGTCAATATTATGAATAACTGTAATATCGGATCATGATTAAAAATTATCATTTTTAGACATGCATATGATACTTGAATAAATAATACACACATCGGAATGTATTCAATTCATGTAAATGAAATGTCCCCTTTCACCCTCCTCCTCCTCCAAAATACAATAAAACGTCAACTCGCTAGATGCATCTCTTTACGTAACTTTGTCGGTCGGTCAGTTACACACTGAAGTTTGAAATAGCATTTTCGTCTATTCTCATCTTGGTTATATTCACAACGTTTCTGCCAATGTAAACTCTGAACTTTTTCAGCTGCATCTTCTCGAACTCGGGAACGATCCCGACGTTGTGGAGCGACGGTCTAATGCATTCGATCATTATAATGGCTGAAAAAGCATTTGTTACCAATCAGTTCTAAGTGACAATTTGCTGGAGGTTGAATGAAGCTTAACTCCTTACTACAAGCAATAATAACTAAGAGTGACATAATTTAACACTTCTACCCAGTCGTGACTGATGGAATGAGAACAATCTACCACCCTTGGGTTCAGTTCAAGATTCCATACAGGTTCCAGAGTTTGACCAGAAGCACCTGAAGAAGATCAGAGTCATGAATATAACTAAGATGAGAATAGTAGTTTTGAATAATCCAACTTATCAATCCTTGTCTAAAAAAATTATGAAGTATAATCCGCAAATTGAATCGATACATCTCTATACGAGCCTCTGTCATTCTTCAGTTTGAAATATAATTTACATTATTTAATGTGCAGATTGCATCAACATCTTTAACGATATTCTGTTCAAATTCCATTTTTATACCTTCTGCAATTCCCAGTATCAAAGATGGTAACCCGCCCCCACCACCACCTCCCCATAAAGAGTTAATTTTTCATGCTCTGGTTTTTTTCCTCTCAAAATTATTCAGGACAAAAATTTGCGTCCATCTTAGAAATGCCGAAATGTTTTTGATGCTGATTGTGTATGTGTAATCGGTGCATTAAAACACATCTGTTGGTATTCAAAATTATTACCAAGTAAAAAGCAAAGTGAGAAGCTGTCTAAAAAGTAACGAAGTTTAATGAGGCAACATCAAATAAACATTGTGAATCAAGAGTCATTAGATGACATTGGACAATGATAAGCAACTCTGAAGAAAGGATTGATAGAAATGTCATCAAAACTTAACATTTTTTTTTAAACGAATAAGGAATGATTTCTTTGCCATCGACTTTTATGCCTTAACTGTGGTTACAAATTATATATATATACATACATACAATATATATATATACTATATATATAATGCTGAATTAAATGTGTAATGAAAAAGGACTAAAATTTGTCTAAAACAAATCTGGTTGTATGCAAAAAAAGTATTCAATCTGGAAAAATAAAATTGCAGAACAGTAAATAAAATAAACCTCACAAATTGATGATGGGAAAATTAAACACGTTTAACATGACTAGTTTCATACCAATTGGCAATCTTCATGTTAAACGTGTATAATCCCCCCCCCCCCATCAATTTCTAACATTTATTTTATATATATATGAACAGATTTTCTTTCAACTATTTTTCTCAAGGTCTTTTTTAATTTAAGACCCGAAATGTCATGGCCTTTTGCCATACTTGGATCATGACATGAGTTAGAAGATGGGGTGAGGGTGGGTCAGCATTAGCATCCTTTCCTCTTTATCCTCCTCCTTGATTTTGAAGAAAGAAGAAATGTTACCTGGTTGCCCATCAAAGCTAAAGAGCCCAGTTTGGCCTGAAATTTCATCCAAAGGAACTGAATGATGGATTCATACCTTTCTAATTTCATCTTATCACAGCCATCAAGATGCTTTCAAGACGATGGAGATACAGAATCAGCAGTACACGGTGACTGACATCAGATCAAATGACTGCTAACTTTATTATCAACCTCTTCCACACACGTGTAAGTATTAGAGATGAAAAAGCTCATAATACAGTGAAACATTAAAGTCTGACATCTTTGATGGTTTGGGCATGCAGCTCGTCACCCGGTGCTCTGCCTGGGTGGCACAAGTATTTTGGTAGACAGCTGAGGGCATGGACAAATCATCAAAGAGGATTGAGCTCTCATGTCCACAGGTGGAATCGAGCCATGTTGCCCTTGCTCAGGACCACCATGATTCGAGATGTAGTGCAGGGAAGAAGCCGGATCAACCTGATTGGGGTGAACGCCATTGCAACGACAACAAAATGAATCATGGGAGTCATTTGTTCTTAGGAGCTCAAGGTAAAAACAAAAAACTGTCAGTCACTGTACAATTGCTTCTATGTTGAAAATGCTCTATCATATTGAGCACTACCTCCTTATAAATATAGCAATGAATATATAACCATTGTGTAACCATCCTATATTTTATAGAAATACCAGAACCGTTGTATAATTTGTTTTCAATCTTTTTTTGGATAACAGATTTCTGGTCATAAATTTAATTTTTTTGTGCTGAATAGAAAGAAAGTAGAACAAATCATTTTAGAATTTGTTTTAGACAAAATCTAAAGACTGAAAAACTTTGGTCAGATTGCAAGGGGTCGTTGGTCAGTGTCTTTGACCGGCATTGCTGTTCTTCCAGGAAGAAAGATCAGTTGAAAGTTATTCAGCCTTCCTTCCATTGCAGAAATACACTTACATTATTCACATTTTTTGGCTGCTGCAATTTTCACGTTTTCTCTGTTGTCCCCTTTTGACTTAAGGGAACCCTTTTTGTTGTTGTCGATAACGGCTACTAAATATCTAAAATGGCATAGCACACGGAATTAAAGCAATCTACATCAATGAATTAATTTTAATTAAATTCCCAGGGTACCGACTATGACAAAAGCATCCAAAAGATTCTTTATCATGTATTCTACAATGGATATAATCCTAACCCAGCACAAGGTCTACAAGAATAGTTTCAAGATCATAAATGGAAAATCTTTGGAAAGGCATGAATCCACACTTTTGCATTTTGTTGGAGATCATCTTGACAAAAGCTCATTTCTGGTTGATGAGGAAAAGAAGGAAAGAAGAAACCACTCCCCTATAACTGTAATTGTATTGACAAAGGCAGCAAAAACTTATTCATTGTCAACCATGTCAAAAAACCGTTTGCACATGAAGGAATACATCTAACTTAATAATATCAATATTCAGCAGTGAAAAAAACCCCCCAAAAAACTAATAGATTTAAGAAGCAGAGCAATTAAACATTTATTATTATCTAAAGATCTTTCTACACTTAAGATTTCTTACGATTAGTTTAACCATGTGTGCGTGTCATGTTCCCATTAACAAAAATATTGTTTAGTGATTTAATTTGGTGTTATTTGTTCAATTCTATTGTAAATATTAAATGGTAAAAGATATTAATGCACAAATGTTTAATAAATATTTTGAAAATTGTGATCATTTTGCATGTAAATCTCTATCAAAAGAAAATGTTTTTTAACGAGAGAAGTATGAATTGAATGTTGAGTCCAAGTTACAAAATAATCAGATTATTTCAAAAGTTTTGTAGCTTTCTTCATCTGTGAAGATTTTTCTTGACTGGATAAAACTAGCTTGAATTTTTAGTCATGACAAGTTTGAGATTTTATCTTTTTTGGTGAATCTATATAATAGAATGGAGAAAATGGTATTGTCAGCTGTCATTATCGACCAGCTGGAAATAAAGGTTATGTGATCTAAAGATCACATCAAATATATATATATATATATATATAATATATATATATATATATGATGGCAGCAAACTTCGGTTTAAACATTGCCATTGCTGGACTATATGCCACTGTGTTATGAAAATACTAAGATCTTTAAGTTTATAAAAATGTCTGTGGGAAGCTTTATCTGAGGAAAGGCTTTGCATAGAACGAGTCCCACTCTGTAAGCAACTGCCAACCTGACCCCAAATAGAAAAGTCTACATCATTGGAAGCAATGGTCACCACACGTGTTATATTAGTTTCTCTTCTCCTCAATGCTTGCCTTAAAGGCTGAAGAGAACACTTCTCCGGGTAGTTTTACTGCAATCTGGTATATGTATGCATGCGCGCACACTCACATTGGGAGTGTCGTCAAGTGACAATTCACACACTTCTTTCTCAATTAAGTGAGCTTAATTGTAATTTAATCTATTAATAATAAAATAAATTTCATGTCAGTGGTGGGTGTTTATTGTATTGTGACTACAAATGACGTTCATAAATTCTGATCGGTTGGTTTTAAAACTAAATTTGCTGCCATGATAGAAAATTAAGTTTTATTTGTCAATTTAAAAGGAAAGAAATTAAATAAAATAAAATTGTTGTCTTCCAAAAACATTTGTTAATTAACATTTCAATCGGATTGGAATCAGTTTAAAATATTTTTTTTTTTTTTAGTGCAGTCTTCACAATTGAAAGTTGGCGTCCCATGCCTTTCCAAGTAATTTTGTTGATTTTCATAAAAGTTTTTCAAAGATGTTGATAGAAATGGGAGGCCAACAGAAATACTAGACATAGTGTTAGACATAGTGTTCCAGTTATGTTGTATCCTAAGTCCAAGATAGTAACCCCCAAAACCATGAAGGTTTTATGTTCCTAACCCCCATTCAACCATAATATATCGGACATAAGTATTTAGATTTTTAAAATTTAGATGAATTCAGATTGTTCATGTAGAGCATTTATAACTATTTAGAATTACAAAATTTATCAAAGAGCAATTATAAAAAAAAAAAAAATTACTTGTATTGCAATCAACATAATTTTCAAATACCTTTTTGCTTGAATATTAGTTTGTGGAGGCAGGTGATATATATAGTACCTGTTTTATTAGATTCCCCTAAATGTTACACAGCACCCTCAGATCAGAAGACGAGTGCAAATTTAAATAGATTTTTGTAGGTAAAGACATCTTTTATGGCTTGAAAAAGAGCATATTTTCTTGTGTGTATTAAATTAAGGCAGCAAGACTTCCTTTTGATTGAAGATGACTGACCTTTTTCACCACACGCATTTTTATAAGAGTTTTTAATATCTTTAAATTAGCAAGACATTTGTTGGAATGCAAGAATTGGCTAATGGTATTGTCTTTTCTAGCGCTTTCGGCTAACACTGTAGCCATCATTAAGGGTTTGAGAATTCTCAGCAAGAAATAACTAGATGTAGGAAAGATCAGCTTACAAAATACATAAGTAAATAGTTATTGATTTCTTGCTGAGAAGTACTGAACCTTTGTTAAAGGCTACAGTAATCGCCAAAGATGCGAAGAAAGACAAAACCATTGGGCAATTTTTACATCGCATCATCCAACAAAAGCTGTGCCGTTTGAACACATGAAAGACTCAGATGACAACACTTGTGACGATCCCTTTGTCATCTGAAACCAAATATACTTTACTATTTACTATTTAAAATTCCAAATATAGAAAATACATTTAGAATTTTTCCAGGTAAAAAGACTTTTAGGTACAACTTGTTAAAAATACAAATGCGACACACCTGTGATAATAGGCCCACATTGAATTGAAATAACAATCAGCACCAACCTTTAGTAATGTATTTCTTTTTAGGACATACGTTTAAAATAATTTTTTAAAAAAATTGAGCTTTGCATAATCTCAAATCTTTGCACATCACATATTCACACAAGCTTTCCATCGGCATCTGTAAAAGACGTTTCTTTCAATCAGGATTTTCATTTTCTTACGTATTGGGTCCACCAACCAATTAGGTGCTCTTCCAGGAAAGCTAACCGTTACAAGACCTGTAGACATAGCAATGCCCCCCCCCCCACCACCACCTAGCAAATGAAAAAAAATCTTCTGAGATCAAATTAATACTTTGTTAAAGAGTAACAGGACAAACAATTTTCAGCCACTACTGTTTAAGTTTATAGGAGAGCGGTTTTGTCAATGTGCTAACTCTTCCATTCCCTTCATCAACCAGTGATACGTCTTGTCAAGATATTTTCCAATGAGAGAGAAAGAGAGAAGATGGGTGATTGGGTGTGGGTTACCCCCAAAAATTGTTATCAGAAAGCCTGATTTCACATGATAATCACTAAAAGCCACCCCCAGAGAGATACAAGTTGTATACAGAGCAATTGACAAATCTAATTATGTCACTGACATTTAAGTAGTGATTGTTTTATTATGAAAGTCAGTAAACTTTTATGAGTTTTTTTGGAAAAAAGAAAATTGTCTGTGAGAAAAAATCAAGAGAAAAAAAAAATGAGTGAAACTTTCACTGGTTGAACTTTTTCTCAGACTTTAAATCTGATCACATTTATACTGCAATGATGGAGATGGTTTTCATTTTATTATGAGCCATTGCAATTTATTTTATGTATGATGTAAAAGAAAGAAAATAAACGGTTGCTATCTTGAACTTTTCAGCTTTAAGAAACAACATTATCTTTATCAAATTAGTTCTAGTTTTATAACAATTTAGTTACTGTAATAATATAACCATATTATTACGGCATTATTTGGTAATTAAATTATTAATTGAACCAAATTGTTATAAAACTAGAACTAATTTGGTTAAGATAATGTTGTTTTAATGTCAGCCATCTTAGAGCTGAAAAGTTCAAGATAAACAGATTTGCTAAGTTAAATGGTTAAGGTTCAATAATGGATTGGTTTATTTTGGTTGCACATCAATCTGTTTTGGATTACGACGCAGATTGTAGATAATAAATGTAAGTCAGAATTTTTCGATTGGCGGAAACAAAATATCAAATCAGAATTATTCTCATGAGATTGCTATATTAGTCACTCCAAGTAATTCTTCATCTAAATCTAAAAGGGTTGAAATAGGTTTGAAATTGAACTGTTCAAAGACCAAATGCAGACAAGCATCAGAAATGAACAATACACTATTTCACTACTTAGGACACGTGATTGCTGCTACTAATGACCACGATGAAGCAGTATAACAATACTTTGGATGGGCAGCTTTCAAACCACACATCAGATAAAAGCTAAGATTATCAACAAATATCTATAACCAGTAGTGCTATATGGTTTTAAGTTTGTCAAATTGACAGATAAGACAATGGGAAAACTCACTCATCATCATATTCGATTAACGTCCGTTTTACATGCTGGCATGTGTTGGACAGCTTTTAGAAATTGACTTCCAAACTAAAACTATCTCAAGTTCATTCTTATCACTTCCTCCTATATTTTCCTTGTCCTGTGAATGAACCTACTACCTCAACTGTTCTACATCTAATAACCCAATAACTCATCCATTCTTTCAACATGAAAATCTCCTGTTCTACACACATCTCCCCATACTATCCAGATTTAATCTTCATCTGAGCTCATCAGATTTAAGCCTGTCTTTAAGATTTACATTACACATCCATTGTATGATTCTCATATCATTTCTCAACATGCAACATGTCCTCAACCCTCACTGGCTAGGTTTCACTTCCATACATCATCACACTGTCTTTCAAAATAACATGATGAAACTAATGGATCACCTCAGAGTATGCGATGCTTTAGTCAAGATGAGACTCGCATGCATAAACCTTAGGACTGTACGTTCACACAAAAGATCAACATCGGTGTAAGCAAGGTTTTACGGTTAGAAGGAATGGTGCAGACAAAAAAGGTAGACCACAGAGGTATATTCGTGGACTTCCAGACCACTCTGTCTAATATCCTCTGTTATAATTTAGTCGACTGATTGATAGATTGTAGTCTGTAGTATGCGGAGAAATGTTTGACGATGACCTTGTAGACAAACACAAGGAAATTGTTGATGCTTAACTTTCCCAAGAAAATATGATTGATCTGAATCAAACTTTTGTCAACTTTATATTGCTAACCATTTACACTCACCAAAAACATTCTAGATTAAATCTTTTCAAAAATTGATTTTCTTTCAAAAAAATTAATTTAGAGTTGTATTTTTTCGATGTGATCACGCATCTTAATAGATCAATCTTTTTGTGATGAGAAACTGGTTACAGTGAACACTGAATTTTAACCAATTCTGTTAACATTGGTTAAGTTGCACCGCTTGATTTGTTCCTGCAGAACATTTTTATGTTTAGTTCCATACCAATTGCATTGAAAGTATTAACAGATTACTAGTGAGTATTATTAACCTAGGATGACAATATTTTCAAAATTAAATAGATTACACAGTATACATGTTTAAATACTGCCTATTTGATTAAATAACACAGAATTCTTATTTTATCATTTTATTTAGTTTCTTGACCTGACAACCCATTTTTAGAATGTTCTGAAATTTGTAATTGAAAATATTTGGACAATCATGAATTTAGATTTTAACAATGTCAAGTAAAAAAGAATTGTCAAAGATAGAGAAAAGGATTCTATAAAACAAAATTGGGTTAAATCAACTTTATATAAGTGATTCAGACAACTATTTCATCACTTATGACGCAGCCAGTGTATCTATAGAGATTTATTGTAAACCGGCCGCTGAGAGAAATTATAACGCTTTATGTATTTTCTTTTGTTTACATTCTCAGTTATTGGTAACCTACGATAACTTAATTTGTTTCATAGAAAAGTACTACTTTATGCTAAGTGGAAACTTATTTTGCCTACTAGATATGTACATATGTGTTTGTTGTACATAGTACAAAGAATGTAATTATGGAGAAAAAGTGTGATATGTCGACAATAACAATTATAATAAGCAGGTTTCTTTTGACAAACTAATTTATGACTTCATTATCCTGGCCTTATGCCAAACAAAGAAGCTTTATTCTATAATTATCTCCCCCTTATTTAATATAAATTATGAACACATTTTACTGGTAAGCTCTAAAAAAAAATGTAGATATGCTCATGCCCCAGTTGTAAACAAAAAAGAATTATCTGAAATAATGGGAATTTTACTTAAAAAATAAATAAATAAAAAAGTATAAATTAAACAAGCAAAAAAAAAACATGCACGTTTTTTCTTTCTTTGCACACCCACACTCAAGTAGACATGTCACTCACACATTTACTGAACATGTGTCACCTGGAGGAGGAGGGGGGGGGGAACAAAAACAAACTCAAACAATGAAAACATCTGTTACCATTGTTCAAAAATAAAAGTTCTATTTGCAGAGGAAGATAAGCTAACACCATTTTTACCTATTGAACCATAGGTATTCAGATAATTTAAATGGTTTATGATAACCACTCTGGTTTTTCAGGAACATTTACCTGTATGGCCATCTTAAACCAATTGGCTACAAATTCTAGGGCATTTTTTTTAGTCCATTGATAAATTATTCTATTCTAGCAAAAGCTATGCTAATTTTTCCCCACAAAAGTTTATTTTTAGTGTTAGTGGAAAAAGGGAGCAATATTATCCTAAAAATATCAACTTGTGACCCTTGCCAATTTAGCAATTATCAGTCGGCATCAAGTAAGGAGTCCTAAGTATGATCGTAAACTAAATCCAGTGGCAAGGCCCCATTTGGAGAGTGTGGACACACCCCTATTACTCCTAGGTCCATTCTGACTGGTGGTATTTGTCAGGGTCCCAAATATGGGACCAATAATCATCGTTTTAATGTCCGTTTTACATGCTGGTATGTGTTGGACCTATCAGTTACAGACTATTTACGATATATATATATATATACATATTCTTCCCAAATATAATCTAGGGTTAAGATCGGATTCTAACTGCCTGATGAGATCTCAGTTTGTAATAGCTGTTGATCGATAATATCAACATGCCAGTGTCGCAGATTTTGTACATGTCTGTGTAAATAAAAATAATTATATATATATATATGCTATAAAAGAAATTAACCTATAAACCAGTTGTATAACCAACATATGCTAAGTTTCAGCATAAATTGACATCACAAAGGTTGACATATCGCAAAAATCATCAACCAAATGTGCATGTATTTATCATGCACATGTTTTAACGGATAAGGGCATTTGGAATCTTTAAACACTTTCATATTAAGCAAAAGGGTTTAGTTTTCTATAAAATAAAAAGATTTTATTTCAATATATGACCAACAGAAGTTTTTTTTACCAACAGGTTCTCATCGGAGATGTACTTAGCTGAGTGACCATTTAGCAATACTAAATGTTATAAGCAAACATTTCATCCACGTTTATAAATGAGAAGCAGAAACGGCAACAGACTCATAGGAGTGGTTCAGTCCATCTGTTTCACTTAATGCTGCAAGCCTTAGACAGAAACTTTCATTCAAATTTTTAACAACTAATTCAAAAATATGCCATTTAACAAAACAAAATTAAAAAAACAAAATTAAAAAAACATACTCATACAGCATCATTAAGAACTAACATTGAATAGTCATGCTTTAAAAATTATATATCTTATATACAGGATGCTTTATAAATTAATGCCATTTTATAAGAACTTATATCTCAGGAACTAAAAATGGTAGGAAGATGAGATTAGCACTATTTGAAAGCCCAATTTCTCAAGTTTTGAATTTTGACTTTAGCAATTATCAACAATTATTTGCTAGTTTATGCATAGGACCAAATGAACGTTTGGGTGCAACCAAAGCTACACAAATTAAATATTTGCCAAAAGTTTATTGAAAAGATTTGGATTTCTGAGTTCATTTCTTTTATCTAAAAACTTACAAATATGTTTTCAGATGAGTGAAATTCTATTTGCATATCCGTGGCAGAAACTCATGAAACACCCTGTATAAAGCTAACAGAAATGTAACAATATTTTTAGCATGTGAAACCTGCTACAATTTATATTTACTTTTTTTTTATCTTATGCATGTTTTTTTATAAGTAAATAATTTATTTCAACGAGTAATCAACAGATGTTACATGACAAGAATAAAAATGGTTTTAGTAGGGAGAAATTCCCACTCATTCAATTTTATTTGAATCTTAATTTGATAAATGTTGACTGGTAAAATGTAAAATCTAACTCATCGTTAAAAAATTTTTTTTTTAAAAGATTAAAAAAAAAGGTAAATTAAAACCTACGTTTGCTTATTATTAGGCAAGTGTATTTGCTGAACTCATACAGTGCTTTGCAAACATTTACATCTATGAAGCAAACTCTGAAATGTATATATAAATGGTTATAAAATAGATTTTTCACTAAAAAAAAATAAATAAAAATAATTATAGGATTCTTTTTATAATGAAAAGAAAAAAAGTCATCCTTATTCTGAAATGTCTAACTACTCAGCAAATATAGTCATTCAACTTTAGGACGCCACCAAAAACAACAAAAAAAACAACAAAAACAAAAAAGAAAAAGAAAAATTAAAACGAATTCATGTAAATTTATATGAATCTATATACTATTAACAGTCTGTAGATCTTGCTTGTCACTGTACAATTATCAAGAAAGAAATATATTTAGTTGAAAATGGATGAATGGTAGTTGCCGAAGCTGTGGATGTGCATGTTTATTTGAAAGCAGCAAAAACCTAACTGCTACTGCTTTTTCAACCAATGTCAAAGAAATGTTATATTTAATAATACCTAAATGAATAAATACAAAAGTTTTCATTTATCACACCTATTTAACCATCAAAACGGCTTACTGCTATTTGAATCAATAATACAAGCCCTGAAATACTGTAAATATAGACCCAAATGCAGCTATTTCTATGCCTAATTTGCATAACTATTTTTAAAACAGTCCATGATAAATTAATGTTTTGTGCTATTCATTTGTAATTTTATTGTCATATTTTCCGCTATATATGCCGCTATATATATATTTTTTTTTTTTTTTTTAGATATTAACAATTAAAGTGATTCAATAAAACAAAAGGATAATTTACTAAAACCTTTAAAATATTTGCTCATAAATTTTCAAGGAAGCTAACATAGGTAGTGAGAAAGAAAGATATACTGACATAGAGAGGCGAGAAGGTGACGGCTGTCTCTCTCTCTCTCCTTCCTTGTTTGTTTGCTCTTTCTCTCAATCTCATTTCTTTACGATCTTATTTAAAAGATAAATTTATATCAAAATTACTTAAATGTTAATATTTATATGAACAAATGTGAAAGTTTGTATCTCGTGTTTACAACAAACTTATCAAATGTTTATTTAACATTTTTGCTTCAAGTATTTCAAGTAGCAAACTTTGTGAAAAAAAAGCAAGCTGGCAAAGCCAACTAGTATGATAAATACTGACTCAACGGGTCAGGGATGGTTTCGTAATTGTTAAAATCTAGCAGGCTTTGTTCATGCTTAGGTTTTAAAACTGAATGGAAACATCCTAAGAATGGACCTGTTCTTGTTTCATTTTTTTTGTAAAATTAGAATTGCAGTAAAATGCAATAATTGGTAAATAATTATAGTAACAAACTCATTTTAACAATTAAAATATCCACCAGCTACACAATTTCTTTTCAATTTGGAAGAAAAACAAAAAAAAAAAAAAAAAAAAAAAAAACATGTAACTTCAAGATTCTCACAGCATCAAACAGATTTTAAGTGAAGATTCTTTAAAGTTTAAGATCTTTCCAAGTCTGAATAACTGAAAGTAGGATCATCATCATCGAGGTCAGACAGAAACATTTACCGTGTATTTAAAATGCCAGTATTCAATCTTAGCCATAAAGCCAAGATTTTAAATGTTCTACGTAGAAGAATAACACAAAATTCAAGATCTTCACGAGATAAAGAGCCGACATTTGAGCATTTCTAAATATTAACTACTACTAACTAGAACAGGACACTCTTGGACAGTTTTAATAAATGCAAGAGGTCAGACCCTCTATGGGTGGGGGCAAATCAAGTGAAAATAGAACTTACATGACTAACTAATTTTGAAGTGTTAAGTTCCCATTAGAAGTTCTTAAAAATGAGGGTGGGGTGGGAAATATAATTTTGGAACTTTCACGCATGTACCGTTAGATTCATTGTGAAAAGTTGCACATCCGATTCTTTACACTTTTTGTGCAGGCATATTCCATTCAATAAAAAACAAATAAATAAATATATGTAGATGATTTTCATATGCAGTTCAGTTATTTTACAAATTTAAAGATTAAGTAAAATAATTCTTGGGGGGAGGGGAAGCGAGAAAATAACTTCTGAGGAGACTGCACTCGGCAAGAAAAATATTTTTATCAGAAAAAGAAAATACATATAACAGTTGTTGATATTTATTTATTTTACTTATTAATTTATTTACCAATGGTCTACAACATTCAAGGAATTCTGTTAAGATTCCAGTAGTCCAAGATTTACTAGTAAAAGAGCCAGTGTGACAAACCTCAGAGGAAAAGAGAAAAGAAAGATTCAGTTGATTGGACAGACTTTCCTCTTCACACTGGGCACTCAATGAGAGAAAGAGAGAGAAAGACAGGCTAAAGGAACAAAAAAATAGATTTAAAAAAAAAATTAAAACTTTCTTCATTTTTCTCCCTTTATTAAAAAACAATTAAAATGGAGAAAAAAAAATATAAATAAAATTCACCAAGAATTAAAAAAAAAGACAAAAAAGACAAAAATTAAAAAAAAAAAATCCCCATTCCCCCTTCCCAGCAAAATAAGTCATTTCTAACAAGAACAAACTAAGTTTTTTTTTTTTTTTTTTTTCAAGTGGTTGATGAAAATGTATATATATATATTATGTTAGTATATATAATATAATATATATATGTAGATATATGTGCGTGTTAGATATAAACAGATATATCATTTCACATACATACAAATGCACACAGAAGAGGTGGTATAACATGTAGTAGAGATGTAGCCCCCCCGATGTGCATGTCTAGATTCCTACACAACTGAGCGATAGAGAAATTCTGAGTTGCAACCATTTAATCCAGTTTTTCTTCTCTCTTTCTTTCACAGACTTCAAGAGTTTTGCAGACGATTTTGCAGCCATTTTTTTTTTAAGGAAAAGGGCAAGGAGGAAAAAGCGAGCGGGTGTTGGGATATCTTGATTTTCTTCTTACATCTCTTTCTTTCTCTCTCTCCATTTTTGTGATTATATTAAGCTGTAAGGATCCTTATTTGGATTAATACCTGTCTGTGTGGCTGGCTGCTCTCAGAAAAACAACATAAAAAAACTTTTGGTCGTTGGCTATAATGAAGCCTAGATTTAGTAACAGATCATTTTTTTCTTTTTTGACCCAAGGATAGAAGAGGACAAGGAAGAGGAGGAAAGGGACAGGAGGAGGAGGAGACCGAGGGGGAGGGGGGGATTGATAAGATTCCGTCCCAATAGTCATAACAGTAGTAGAGATAGGAGTAGGAGATAGTCCTTGCAGCGTAGCTAGTTGGAGGGTGGATTAGTCACCACTTGTTAGCAGCTTAATGACCAATAGCAACATCCCACTGCCGGCGCCACAGCTCCAAACGGCTTGTCATTGGCACCAAACAATTCATCAGCTCAGCAGCAGTTACTACCAGTGGTACCCCCACCGCCAGCAGATGGCATGCTGGTATTGGCGTTGGAATGTTGTGGACCAATCTTAATTCCATTAGCCTGAAGAACGGAAGAAAAGACAAAAAAAAAAAAAAATATGTATAGTCAAAGTTGATTTAAAATTGGCATGCTAACATATTAGAAATTATATTGTTAAAGAAAGTATATTTGGACAGCAAACCTTTTTTCAGGAGCGACAAGGAACTCTTTAGTTGTTTACAATTTTTTTTTTTTTTTTTTTTTTTTTTTTTTTTTCTTATCGATGGAAATAACGGATATTTCCAATTGACACTTTAATGTCTTCATTTCCTTTTCTTCTAACGATTTCGATTAATTCCTCGGAAATAGCTTGTGAAATATACTTATCACCAAAATTAATATCAGGAAATAGAAAGAAAAAAAATGGATTGCTGTAATTTTGTTAAATATAAATTACGACAAATTACGCTTTGGGTCAATATTGTAATTTGAAATGTTTAAGTTCATTTTCGGACAAAATATAGATACAAATAATTATGCCTCGAGTGAGGCGAGCTAACCAATTGACCCACAGTGGCAGGTACAAAATTATAATGCTATTAAATACATAAACCAGACTGCCCACCTCTCCTCTTTAAAGTGAAAAGTCGGTCAGCCAAACGCACAAAAAGAAAGCATCCTCTATTTTACAAGTTAATATCTGTTATTAAATTAGTACACAGTGATTTGAATAGCAATATCAAAACTTGGAACTGTGCAAGGGTTAGCTCAGTTGATCAGATTAAATACAAATTTTTAGTTTGAACAATACAAACCAATATTTGCCTTATATGGCGAAACAGATTTTGTTTTATGTAGCTTGTAATAAAAAAAGCTAATTATCACATGAGCATGGAGAGAAAATTGACTGTGCTCATATATATATATATATATATGTATATATGTATGTATGTATAAAATCGGCCGCAGTTTCTGAGCCGGTGGCCAAAACATTCTGTACTTGTGATGTTTTCTTCAGAATAATCATCCTGAAGGAGTCATATATATATATATAAGAAAATATAATTCGTTAAAATGGCTAGTGAAATAGGCAAAAACATCCGGAGAAATGGATATGAAGACAAAACTTTTCTTTATTACATGATTTAGTAGAAAAGGCTTGAAGACGATAAGCAGCAGCAGCAAGAATGAGGCATAACAAAATAGAAAGTATTTTACAAGTACAAAAAATATTTTTGTAAGAAATAATTTAAATAATTTATTAGAATTCTAATCTAAAATGGGTCCTTAATTTCTGATGAATTGCAAAATTGGGGTTGTGTTCTCGTCTTGCTGGATACATTCACCCTCTTTAATGTGAGTCATGAGTGGGGAATGGGGGGGGGGGGCACAAATAAAAGACAGGAGAGGATTGAGGGGTTTTATTTCCTCACTGATTCAAACTCCAGGTGTTGACTATGTTTGTCTGTTTCAGAAACCTTTATATCCACCACCCGTCATCAGGTAAGGATGGTTTAGCACATCTGGTCTGGTAGACGTTACATGACAAAAAGAAACAGTCTCGGGATCTCATGCTATCGTCCCCTATAACATAACAGTTGGACCCTGCAATAAAGTCAATCTTGTTAAGTTAAGTAAAATTAAAAATATGTCGTCGTTTTTTCTTACCTCATTATTAATGTCAAACACACCATCTTGAATCTTTTGATAGATTTCCTTTGCTGTATTGATGAAAGCCTGGGAGAAAGAAAAAAAAAGACGAAAAAGTTTAAATCAATAAAAACAAACTTTCAGTCATAAAAACACACAAATATGAAAGTCTTTGTGGATCATCAATATTATTGGCAAAATTTTCATTGAAAATCATGTGAAAAGCAACAGGAGAAAATAGCTTATTTTCAAAGTGGAAAAGTTAGATGTCCTAACAAAACCTTAAAAAAAAAAAATGTGGGAGAAATAAAAGTCATTTATTATGAAGACAGTTTAAGGTTCAGAACAATTTATGGATTCAAGCCAGATAAATAAATGCAGAATCCAATTGAAATCTTTAATAATTGGGTATATATATATATATATAAAGAAAAAATTCACGAACACATTGCAACTGTCAGCATTTATAATTTATTTCGACTTCCCAGTCTCCTCAGAATGCTAACTGGGAAGTCGAAATAAATTATAAATGCTGACAGTTGCAATGTGTTTGTGAATTTTTTCTTTCTATATTCTATTCTTGCTCTGTTTTCTACATTGAGCTCTCTTACTTGGATTTCTTACCAAAAGTATTCACTTTAACACACTAATATATATATAAAACAAATGATATAATGGTAAGAGATGTACATTAGAATGAATTTTCGGTTAACATTAACTTTAGGAGAATACTAATTTGAAACAATTTATTGTATAAAACCTTTATATTTACAGGGTGTTTGAGACAAATTTGACACTTTTTGGAAACAAAAAAAAAAGTTATATTTTGGCCAATAATTCAAAGGGAATCTCTTAGAGGATCTTTTGCCAAAGATGCTGCCCTGAGTCTCCAGGCAAGACCTAAACCATGTGACTTTCACAGTATCCTTTGATAGACGGACACCAGTTTATTCCAAGCAATCAACTCGTCTTTGGTGTTGCAGGGAGTACAATTGGTGTCTTTCTCAACTTGATGAGGGTGAAATCAGGTGAGTTGGGGAGGGAGACAAACGTTAGAACTGGTTAAGTCATGGAACTCCTCACACACCATTTCCTTGAGGTATTACACGGAGCTGAATCTATGACCTTCCCTGCAGCTACCCTCTCCACCTAGTGCTTGTGAATAGTGGACGGCAACTCAGTATAGTCATTTGCATTGAGTAAGAATCCCTTTTTGAAGACATTGGATGGCAGGACGTGGATTTTGCTGTAAACACATCCAAAAAAAAAAAAAAAAAAAAAAAAAAATCACAATTTGAGTGAACTGTGAGATTTCATGTAGACTGTAAGGCTAGTCACCGGTTCTACACATTGTGCAACTGATCCTGTCAGAACGAGAACATTCCAAGCTTGACTGGATGTTTGACCTGATTGAAGAGTTCCTTGGTTTGCATAAGGTGTTTTTTTGAGTGGTTTAGCAGTGACTTGTGACTCTTGTATGAGTAATGAAAATCTTCAGTCAGTGTTTTCTTCATAGTTTTCACTCTGCCGTCAAACTCTCGTGTCAAGGTTTGCATTGCCTTGATTTTGCCTTATCTTTTCTTTTTTTAAGCTTTGGTGAATTTTGTTGTACGGAAACAGTCAGAACGCCTGCTATGATCCTTCGTGCTAGCCATGTCTGTTGCATTTCTCCAGCTCACATCTAATGGCTTTCAAAATATTCAAGGAGCACAGAGTTGCAGCTAAGATTTCCTAATTTGTGATTCATATTCTGGTGCTTTCCGGTCATCCATGGTTTCCAGCTGTCAAACCAACCAATAGAAACAGCTATCTGTTGCACTTTATCATCATTATTATTTATTGTGTCTCACACTGAGGTTAAACGTTCTGTGAATGACTTCAAACTTGATCACAATCAAGCCATTATCGATGTGGGACACACTTTGGAGTGTTTCAAATGACTGATGTTGCTATACCAGTTGAGAAGTTATTGCGCGATGCAATTTCCCATGGAAGCCTTTACAGCAAGACTGGCAATTTTTTCCATCCAATGGGCTGCAGCCAGGAAAGTGTTGTGTTGACGTTTTGTCATCAACCACAAGAGTACAGGTCAGACATGTGTTGTATGCTGACTTTCTTGCACATGACAGGATCCCTGCATTTTGCAAAATTGTTGACAGCTGCCTGAAGACTCTTCATGTGGCGAATATACATCATCTTATAATTGTGTCAGTTCACTCACTGAAATCAATGAAAGTAGGGGAATTTATTGATTCTTTTGACACCTGCAATAATTTCTATTTACCGCTATCAGATACTTCAAATGGTTCTGAAATTAAAGAATATCATAAAATTATCAAATTTATCCTGAACACTCTGCATTTTTTTTTTTTTTTTTTTTTTCCGTGAAAAAAAAGTAAGTAAATGCAGTCTGTATGTGAGAGGCCATTTTGACTTTTTAACACGGTGGTTTTGTCTTGTTTATCAGTATAAGATAGAAGATATACAATGGCTGACGGTTTCTTGTTCAAATGTATAAAGATACATTAAGGACGAATTTTTATTTTCTTTATTATCAATTTTGGAACACTGAAATAAGTCCATATTCTAAAATTTTATCAAATATTAGGTCTCTAAAGAAAATCTTTACTAAAATGAACTTTTATTAGCTTTTAAAAAATGTTGTACCCATCAACATTAAAAAGTTGTGCCTGTGAGATTTTTTATAATTATTTTATATCCAAGACAAATGAGAGTAAAGGAAAATGAAGACAAGAGAAAAACAAAACATTTTACCTCCTCCACGTTTGCCGCCGTCTTGGCAGAGGTTTCCATGAAGATCAAACCGTGCTCTCGGGCAAACGCTTCGCCTTCTTCTTTTTTCACATCTCGTCTCGCTTCTAAATCACTAAAAACAACAAAAATGATGAGTAACAATAAGCAAAACAAACAACGGAAATTGAGTTTCAAAGGATTTTTTAAAATCTTTAACCAGAATAGAAGGATTTTAGACTTTATTTTGTCGGATTAGATTTCTGAGATGAAGACTAAACATTTACATTATGTAATCGTACTTAATCAACCAGATCAGGAAAGATGTAAACATTTTAGAGTTAAAACAAAACTCATTACAAAAAGGGTCATTTATAGCTAAGTAGATAGACATTTCATATTTGAACAGTTGATAGAATCGTTTTTAAAAACAGTGATTAATTTTTTTTTTTTAAATGCCTAAAAGTCAGAAGATATCCATCTAATATTTATATATCTATATAGTCATCCAGTGACTAATTGTTTTGCTGTATCATGTGCTTTAGACTAACCTTGAAACACGGCGTTAATTATTTATATTTTTTCTAACATTAGATGACAGTATAGATGCAGCACTCTCTTTAGATACTAGCGCCCAAATACACGTATTTGGTGATTTTAATGTGCACCACAGTAATTGAGTGTTTCTTGAACTATACAGACGTATATTCATTCATGGTGTTTGGTTTGGTTGTTTTGTAGAGGAAAATTGTTGTTTTTTGACTTTGCAGAACATGATTGAGTTTTGCAAAGAAAAAAGGATAAAAACAATAACACCAATGTTTGGTGCATTTTAGGTCCGGAAGGCAGTATTTTTAGACAGCCTAATTTGGTAGCACCAGAAAAAGCAGGTATTGAAGCAGATTTTCCCGCACAAAAATTCTATAACGAGCCCTATTCTCCCCAATGGTTCACTTCAACCTGTACAAAAACAAAGCGTTCTGCCGATACAGCCGCCATAAGTCAGATACAAATAGGCAAACATTTATAGAACCTAGAAATCATTGTGAAAGTTAAACAGCCACAGCCAAGAGAAGATATACTGCAATGACCAGAAAACACATTGAGTCGTAGAAATTAAGAACTCGCAATTTCTGGAAAATTTATAATAGTGTAGTGAATAATAGGCCATCAACAATTCTCCACTATCAAACAACCATGATGTCATCTGCCCGGCGACTGCCCTCAAACTCCACCTACGACCCTACAAACAACTCTCCCAAATTTCACTTTGCGGACAGAAGCCACACTCGACGATCTAATAATCACCCCTTCCCATGTCCGTGTTATCATAAAAAACGTAGACACCTCCAAGGCATGTGGGCCTGATCTTTCCCTGCTATACTTATATAGAAATGCTCTGCTGAGTTAGCGTCTGTTCTCCAAACTATACAACAAATGCCTTGTTGAATCTTGCTTCACCGATAGCTGGAAAATTACCTCTGTGGTACCAGTATTCAAGAATTCTGGTGAAGGAACTGAACCACTCAATTATCGCCCCATCAATCTCCTTCTCTTCGCTAAAATCTTTGATTCATTAATCAACCAAGCGCTAGTCTACCATCACGTAAATGCTAAACTTTTTTCTGACCGACGGTATGGATTTAGGCAAGCCCATTCTATTGCGGATATTGTAACGATCATCTCTGAACGCATATACCATGCACTGGACAAGGCGAGAGAAGCTAGGTCTGGCATGAAGGTCTTATGAAAATTAAACTGTACAGTATTACTGGATGAATACTTTATATAATCAGATTCTTTTATTAATGTTTATATTACAGAAGATCAGAACATCGGTACCGTCAGTTTCAAATCCTAACAAAAAAGACCTATAAAGGCCTCTTTATCAGACTCTCTTCAGCCTTTGTTTATGTCAGATACTTCTTAGGTGAGAGAAAAATCCAGGTTGTTCTCGATGGCCGTACATCCAGACAATGACATTAATGCGGGTGTGCCCCAGGGATCGATTATTGTTCCTGATAAACGACATCCCTGATGATATTGTGTCTGAGATGAATATATTTGCTGATGACACCACGCTCTATATTAGACATGTGGGGAAAAAATGAATGTACAGATATCCGAGGCAATGTCTGAAACCTTAGCAAATGACCTCCAGTCTGTAGTGGAATGAGAACGTAAATGGATGGTAACAGTTAATGCCACTAAGACAAAGCTCCTTTCCTTTAACAATTATAAAGAACCTTTTCAGCCACCGATTGGCATGGCTAATAATACTAGAGAGTTCATCATTCAAACTCCTTGACCTAACATTCACAGGTAACATGAATTGGAACAAATATATAGAAGACCTTGCCAAGGCTGCTGCAAAGAAGGTGGGCTCCCTCTATTGCGCTAGAAAAATACTCACACATGATAGTATTCTATATCTCTACAAAGCCACTATTTGCCCAAGCATGGAATATTGTTGCCACATATGGGCTGATGCATCAACCACTAGTCTCTTTATCGAACATGGTTAAAAAAAATCTCCAATCTAATAGGTCCACACTGTCAACCAAGCTCCGACCCCTGTCCTATCGCCGCAATGTTGCATCCATGTGCTTGTTTTACAAGTACTTTAATGAAATGTGCTCCGACGAACGTGTGCTCCCTCAACGTAAATACCCCTGACTAACTAGACAAGCAGCAAATCCCACGCCTTCGCTGTAGAAGTCCCGTAATGCTAGAGAGCCTTCTACTCATAATTTCTTCCCTCGCACTGCTAGACTTTGGAATTCCGTGTTTCCTGCTTCCCTGATTATGCTAACTTGCAGAAATTTAAATGTAATGTGAACAGACATCTAGCTAAGAGTGTCCCTGTAGGCATAGTCTCTAATTCACAGTAACCCCTTACGTCTCAGTGGCAATGTGCCTTGTTTGGGGTGAATATGAGGATTCTATAAAGTGTGTTCGAATGCTGTACAAGTCTTCATATTTTTTAACTGTTAACCAAAAAGTAGCACCATACCCAATATATATATATATATATATATATATATATGATTATTTTTATTTACACAGACATGTACAAAATCTGCGACACTGGCATGTTGATGTTATCGATCAACAGCTGTTATAAACTTACATCTCATCAGGCAGAGTTAAAATCCGATCTTAACCTTAGATCATATTTGGAAAGAACCAGTATTTTCAAATATGATCTAGGGTTAATAACGGATTGTAACTCTTCCTGCTGCGATCTAAGTTTATGACAGCTGTTGATCGATAACATCAACATGTCAGTGTCGCAGATTTTGTACATGTATGTGTAAATAAAAATAATCATATATAAAAGCTCTATTTGATATTGAACACTTTATTAGCCCGGTTGAAATTCTTTGGATTACTATCTTGCCCAAATTATTATTATACTATATATATATAATTCTGAGATGTACAAAAAAAAAAATGTTATGAGTATCAGCTTTTTGGCTGACCCAGAGTTTTTGATTTGCACTTGTATACAGTGCTCAATACCTTCTCAGACAGAATTTGATAATACTTAAAAAGATAACTGGGTTGTTTAATATGCAATAACCATGATTTCACACACTTTTGCAATTGTCAGATGGTGTAACATACAAATTTAGGGTTAATTTGAGCTTGTTATGAGTCTTTCTTTCATAACAAGATTGAATTTGATCCCATTCATGTTACATCATGACATGTTATGGCATATTAAAAAAAGAATACAAGCCTTTCAAGTACTAATGTGTGTGTGTGTGTGTGTATACATTGACATATTTTCATACTTTTAAAAGTTGCCCTAATAAAGATGAATTCAATCAGGATTTTATCCTTTCTAATTTGAACCATAATGCAGTTTTAAAATTCTATACTTGATGTTCTACTAAAAAATTGTATGAAACAAAGTTAATATTCTTTTTATTTTTTCATTCAGACAATTTTTAACAAAGGCAAAAAAATAATAAATAAATAAAAAAAAAAACTGAAATAACATTCACAAACCTTTTGTTACCAATGAGCATGATGACCATATTGGAATTTGAGTGTTGACGAGCATCTTCTAGCCATGTAGTCAAATGGTTAAAGGTGTCCCGCCTGAAACAAAAACAAATGTCAAAATTAAAATATTTTATTTTTAAAACAAACATTCCTTTCACCTTGGGGTGGGTGGTTAAAATAAATTTCTATCTCATTTATTGTATAATATATATATATATATATATATAATATATATATATATAGTATTTAATGTATCCACATAAAATTTTATAAGGAGATATAATTTTTTATGTATCAATTTTCAGTATTTACTTCCACAGTGCTTGATACGTAAGTAGAGCTAGGTAGTAAGCTATGAACATATATTATCGTAGCTTAATTGCCATAAATATATTTTCATAGCTTACTATATATATACGAGAGAGAGCAAATATTTGTGTGTGCTGCAGAGGCAAAAGAGATAGAAAGAGAGACAGTGTAGATTATGAGTTTTTAGAAAATTGTGGCTGAACTTGTATTGAGAAATTTCATCAACAAAAAATATCTCGGCTTTATAGGAAATGTGTGTAGAGAAGAGAAAACACAACATGGACCAAAAAAAAAAAAAAAAAAATTTTGCCAATGTCATGAGATTCATGTTGCAACAATTCTAAGAGTTTGCATGGAATGAGTGAAAAGTCATATCCAAAACAGGAAAGAGTTCATTGAGCCGGTGCAGAGCTTGTCTCAGGGATGACAGAATCTATTGATAAAGGGAAAACTCAGGAGGGAAGGTTGAAAAATGGAGGTGGATGTGTGGAGGGGGTAGCAACATTTACGAAAAAAATGTATTTGGATGGTCATGAATCGAATTTATAAAATTGCGCAATGAAAAGTTGTTTTGCAATGCTCGCAACCACTGTAAACGCGAATTGACTCATACGCCAATACGTTAAAGCAAAATTGTTTTTGACTATTAGAATAATTTCCAACGCTATTAATAATGTTTACCCATTAATTTATATTTTTCTTTTATCGCTTATGTTTGAATTAATGGTTTGAAACATGACGTAAATCATAAATCTATGATGTCACGCCAAAGCTATAATTATTTTGTTATGGTAATTTTTAAACTATTCATAAGCAAGTCCAAATGGGTTAGTTCGCAGAACGGCAGACTGAAGATCAAGGTTTCGGTTTAGATTTCCGGTCATGGAATCCACTTTATTTGTTGGGAATTTATTATTTACTATTAATGCAATATTCTCCAATTCTTAAAAGTAGTTAAGATCTGATATTTCGAAATGAGACAAATTCCGCAATGTATTAATAACATTTTTAAAAATTGTGACTCATGAGTAGAATCTATTTCTATAAGATAAATGTGTACAAAATGTTTTTCAACGATATCTCACGAAAAGATGACAATTGTACAACAGTAACTATACTAAAATTAAGTCAACCTTTGCATTTGACCGTTTATTAAATCGTAACCTCAAATGAGAGTCTATAACATATCATGACCCCCACCCCCCTTTCATAAAAACAGCTCAGTTTTCAAACATTCTATGAACTAAAATCAATTGGATTTACTCATGTCCTTCATCTAATTTTATATTAAGTTAAAAAGAAACAAGTTAACCATGATATTGTTTATATTTAAAGATCATTTTTGTAAGCAAGAAGATAGATGACACTAGTTGGTAAAAGCTATTTTAATAAAAAAGAAAAGAAAAAAGGAAAAGTATTGTATAAAGGACAGAATGTTGATAGTTTGTTTTTAACTGTTATCTGACTTTTGAACTAACAGCTTCTCCCCTCCCACCATGTTAGGAACAATCGATGTTGATATTAAATTTCTATTCAGACTTTAATTTATCATTTGTAAAGAAATTGTAAAGAATTTCTGTAAATGTCGTCATCATCATAATATTCGGTTTAATGCTCATTTTACCTGCTGCCATGTGTTGGACGGCTTTTAGTAAATGACCTGCCAGGTCTTTATTCATCCCTCTTTCAAATCCATCCTTATCACTTTCTCCCACGTTTTTCTTGTGTGAACTGAACCAATTGTTCTATATCTACTAACCCATCTATTCTTTCAATGTGATCATACCAACAAAGTCTCCTGTTTTTCACACATCTCCCCATACTGTCCAGATTTAATCGTCCTCTCATGTAATTAGATCTAAGCCTGTCTTTAAGACTCACATTACACATCCATCGTATCATTCTCATATAATTTCTCTCCATGCAACGCATGTCCTCAACCCTCACTGGCCAGGTTTCACTTCCATACATCACACTCCATACACAATTGGTGATTTGTTATTTAGTTTTTCAATTATTTTTCAGATTTTATTTATTAGAGTTAGTTTGGAGATGTAATTTTTCCAAGTTATATATATATATATATATATTGGTTTTACAATCCCGCCACCTCACTATGCATCTTGCAAACTAGCTCAATTTACCAACATCTACAAAAACATTACTGCCCTCCCTCTGATTTAAGACAAATTCTAGTTAATAACACTAAAATTATACATTCCGAAACCAATTTAAAAAAATAAAAAATACTGGAAGCTATCTACATAAAAACATAACCTGAAATTAACATAACATGAAACCAGTGGTAACATTTTTAAATGCTTAATGTAATGCGATTTTGTTCTGTGATGCCATCCAGCATTGCTGAATTTAAATCGTCAATGACTTCATAGAACAATGCGAAAACCGTTCTATACGTGGTTCTCCGCCGTCTTTAAAATTCTTTCTTTCTCCAGCTTTTTTGTTCATTTGCTTTTGACACCTGAGGATGATTCGACGAAGAATCAAAAACGTTCGTGAAACCATTTAATTTTTTTGATTTTAATACAAAAAGACCATCAGAAAAATTGAAAAAATAAAAAAAGGCATAATTAAACGGACAAATTGTTATTTTGAACAATGTTTGCATAAATGAGAAAATGCTGCCTAAATACACACCATATATATATATAATGTATGAAAAACTAAATACAAACAAACGAACTCAAAATCAGAACAGAACTGAATAAAGACAGCAGATTTTGGGCAAAGGGCTCAATTATCATTTCGGTAGAGCTACATCAATAATAAATTGTATTTAGCTTAAAACTTCATTGCAGTTCCATAACATTACAGTAATACACAACATTAGAAACTAGTCAAGTATACTTCTGATGATTGGTAATGCAGTGAATCATTCATTAAGATATATATAACTTTATAAAGTTAGGTATGTCTATATATTTGTATGTCAGATTCACTCCTAAACTAATTAACCGATTATGAATTTTAGAACACAGCTGCTAGGCACAAGGGGTCCAAATGTGGGCTATATTTAGTTTAATGCAAAGTGAGTAAAAAGGGGGTGGATGCCAATCGTGAAAATTCAAATACCTCAGATTTTTGTGAAATTAACAATAGGTATTCAACAAATTAATAAATATTCTCCAAATTTCAGTTTCTTTGGAGTATTTTAAAGGGGTTTAGGGGGCATAATATCAGCACAACCCCTGATTTGAAAATTCAAATATATCAGATTTGCACAGCAACTAAGCAAGATTCCCTGAATTTCAATTTCTTCAAGACTCCTTAAGCTCCAGCCTTAAATTTTAGACATTTTCTAGAATCAAAATCATTTAATAGATCTCAAGGTTTGTTTCCAGTCGTGACGTCCGATTTATTTGTTGGCAATTTATTTAGTATTAATGCATTATTTTCCATTTTTTAAAGATAAAATATTCGTTTAAAAAAAATTCTGACATATATATATATGATTATTTTTATTTACACAGACATGTACAAAATCTGCTACACTGGCATGTCGATGTTATCGATCAACAGCTATTATAAACTGAGATCTCATCAGGCAGATCTTTCCAAATATGATCTAAGGTTAAGATCGGATTCTAACTGCCTGATGAGATCTCAGTTTATAATAGCTGTTGACCGATAACATCGACATGCCAGTGTAGTAGATTTTGTACATGTCTGTGTAAATAAAAATAATCATACATAAAAGCTCTATTTGATATTGAGCACTTTTTATAAACCCAGTTGAAATTCTTTGGATTACTACCCTGTGGATGTTTTATATCTATCTCTATCTATCTATCTATCTCTATATATCTATCTATCTCTATATATCTATCTATCTCTATATATCTATCTATCTCTATATATCTATCTATCTCTATATATCTATCTATCTATCTCTATATAGCTAACTTTATGAAGATCTTGCAGTTACACAGATAGGCCTATTATCTGTTACTGATCTGTTTGTTTTGTTGTAGGTGGCATATTCTTTAAAGGAGTGAGGAAGGTTTCTTGTAAACAGACTGTTTGGATTGTTGTTCGTCAGAAGACATTTTATTTTCTCATGGTTTGTTTTCACACCTCTGCAATTCCATTGTATTATTTTTTTTATATCATTTCTTTCATTTTCAAATTTCAAATCTCAGGTATTTCTGTTTATTTGGAAGGGTTTTTTTCTATTTTGTTGAGATTTACAGATTGGGTTTTGGAATCTCATAAATCATTTATATTTTCTAATTTGGGATTAGATTGTTGACTTGATGTGTGATTTTTGTTTTACGGATCAGTATTTTGGAAGGTTGATTTTGCTACGTGGGTGAAAATGTCATTTTGTTTGAGGTGGTAGCATGCATTGTGTACCTTTCTTGAAGTTTTTAAGGCTGTATTTTGTTTTTGTTTTTATTTTTAGTTTATTTATTAGGGTTGACAGTTCAGAGCTATCATCCTCGATTTAAAAAAAAAAAAATTCTGCATAAGCAGTTGATAGAAGTTTTGTTGAGTAGGTTTCTATGATATTCCTGGCTCCTGGGAAGGATGTCTTTAAGCCAGATTTGACAGTGGGTTGAATATACAGAGTTTTTCTCTACAGATCGCACATTTGTTTTTGGTAGCTTCTGGTTCTTGGTGCTACTACATTCAATACACTGATACTCTGTTACAGTTATCTCTATGGTGACCAAACCTTTGGCAGTTTAAACAGCAGAGTGGTCTAAGAATGTATATTTTGACTTGTATAAATATATCCTATTTTTATTTGTTGGTGCTTTAGGAGAATTGAAAGTTATTTAAGTTATGGTATTGGTGTTTTTCTTGCAGGGTATTCTTTTAATGACAAGGACTGATTTTTTAGGTTTAATTTTATTTTTTCTATAGAGCATGTGGTAATTTCAGGGAATTTAATTATCACCCTAAAGATGTTGAAGTTTTTATGTGGTGTTAATATTTGTTTTGCAAAACTTTGTTAAAGTTAGAATTTCATCTAAGATTTTTGTTTTCTCATTTGCATTAAAAAAAAAAAAAAAATAATTAAAAAACATTTTTTATAATTAGTGTGAATATTATTGGATATGGCTTTTGTTTTAGTTATTGGCATTTCTTCAAGCGACTATGATTATGTATTTTGGGAAGGTGTCACTTGATTAAGTTTCACTGTCTGAACAAGATTCTGGTAGGTCTTGATTTTTTTTATGCCATATTTGGAGTTCAACAATTCAACTATTCTGAACAATTCAACTATTCTAGCACCTATAAAGAAAATCAAGGTGAAGCTACAGTGTAGTTTGAATAGGATCAGGACATAGCTGCTGGAGCTTGATGCAAGCAGCCAATTGATTGAATTGGACCGAAGTGGAGTCTTGCAAGTCATGTGATCCTTTAGGCAACTTTGAATGCTCAGCCCCCAATGATCCCATCTTCCGGCATCACAGGTCGCCACTCACAGAAAATAGCGGCCCATTGGGTGTCCTTACCCCCCTGCAAAGATGCAATTGGTGTATTCTACAACCCCAGCCAACAGGATAGCATTTGAATAAGAATTCAAGATAATTATTACATTCTGTTCAATTATTTTGGTTGAATCAATTGATTTCAAATACTTCTATGTTTGTGTAGAATCTGGCAGGTGTTTATATAAAAGGTCATGGAATTCCTCCCCCTGTTGTAAATTATACCCAACATCTGTCAGAACAGGCTCCAGCTGGTGATATTGGTAAGGAATTTCAAACTACAAAAGTGACACCTTTTGTTTATTGGTACAAACACTCTCAAACAATTTATATGTAAGTAGGCTTGATATCAATTTATTTTCTCCATATAAAAAAATTACAAGTATTACATACCAAGCTAAACACAAAGTCCCAAACAGAAATAATTGCTTAAAGCAAGTTTCTAACCCCAATAGAAAAAATAAAATATAAAAGTAATGTTGTTAACCAATGTTGTTAACAAGTAACGTTGTGAGTTGGAATGTAATATGACTACTATGCTACATAATTGTTGATAATAATGCTACTAAATACAAAGAGTTTGATACTCATTAATGACCAAGTGCTACATACCAAGTTAAGCTTTGTAAATCGACATTCATATAAGGGCAGAGGGGCCTCTTAGGTTTTTAACAATTCAATATCAATTTTTGTTCATTTGAATGAAAAGAAAAAAGTGTCTTTCTTTCTTTCTTGACATTCTAAGATAAGCAGACAAAGCTAACTCAATAAACTAGTTTTGCAGGGTGTGTTTGACAGAAAGAAAGTGTGTGTGTGTGTGAGAGGGGATGGGAATCCTAATAATAGTCTGTATATAATAAGCCAGGGCATTTATTAAGTCAGCCCAAAGTATTTAGGGAAAGAGGTGTGTAGGTGGAAGAAACTAGATATGTAATGTTAAAAAATTCATGATCTAGGGAGAAAAAAAAAATCACAAATTAGGTAAAAATAGAAAATTGACAATAACGGCATTCGAAAAAAACTATGGACTGTGATACAATTATATATAAGGAATCAGGAAATCGGTTTTGAAGACACTCATTTGAAAAAAAAAAAAAAAAATTTCATAAGTACTCCAATGACATGTCGTTATAACAATGGAACAACATGTTAGCAGTTAATTGATTAAAATGGCCTTGTGTGTGACTAGAGGAATATTAACATTTTAACACTTAGAAAAACTAAATGAAGCCAGGGTTGAGGAATACAACACCAATAAAAAAATAAAAATAAAGAAAGAAAATGGAATGTACCATGAGCAGCAAGAAGGATTTAAAACCCGTAAGAGAAAAGATAAACAGTTTGATCAGAAAATGTAATATTTATGTCGATAACTGTCTTGTTGCGAAAGTCGCATACGATTTTGTTCATTTTTACAATAGAACATTGGCAACCATGTCTTAAAGCAATTCTTTCATAACAAGAACATTTCAAGGAGTGGTAGGCTTCCAGAACTACCACAACTGGTGTGATTTTAGAGTTTTGCTTCTTCTAAACTAGTTGCTTCACTAAAGTTTGAGAGTCTATCCTATCATTTAACTCAAATCGGAATGAAAAGATGATTCATACCTTTCACAAGGATAACAGTGAAAGAGTTACAACAGTCCCGACAGAACCAACGAGTCCACATTGGTAATCATGCCACCATCATCCATTCTACCAAAAATATCTACTTATTTACTTGTCCTTTCTAATAAAGAACTACAAAGACTAAATTCTCATCAAACTGTAAATCTTCCTAACAGTTCTTTTTTCTCAACTTCGGTTGAACCTTAAATGGTAATTTTAAACCCCTATCATTTTATTAGAGAGAAAGTTTGTTAAAAGAAAACCAGAAACGGTAAAAGAATTCCTTTTCTACTATTTCCAAACTTCATTCTGAATGTTTCAATTCCCATCATAAGAATGTGTGCATTACAAAAAAAATCTAACTTATATTGAGAATAAGATATAGAATCCATTTAAAAAATTAAATTACAACTAGAAAAAATAAAACAGGAAAAAATGAAGAAATGATCAATTTGGTTGGTTATTTTTACAGTCCTTTCGGTAAAAAATGGTTCAAGTTTTTAATATCGTCAAACTTTAGGAAGATTAAGCCAATTCTGCCATATTGCTAGTGTTGTTGATGGTTTCGTGGCATATCAATTGACGAATTTGTACCTTAATTCGTTCAACTCACCATTTCTCAGCCGATTTTTTAAATATATGGTTAGAAATAAAAGAGTCTTTTCGAATATGTAATTTGTGTTTTTATCCATTGAATTATTTTTTACAGCAAGTTAAAACGGTATTTACACTGAACAGCTGAAAATGCAGAATATGAATATTTTTTTGAGACTCAATTTTACACGTTAGTTTGTTTTTCAAAGTTAAAGCAGCCAATCTTTATCAATATTCTTGAAACCCAATCAGAACACACCTTAAACTACAACCAGAAACTTGTATTTTTCTTCTCCGACCAGTTGAAGAGAAAATACGACCGAATAACAAAAGTTCCTTAAAAATCATAAGGTATGCATAAAAATGCTCTACTACTTATTAATAGAAGACAATAAGGTATGCATAAAAATGCTCTAATACTTATTAATAGAAGATAAGTGTCAGAATTAATTTGATATATATGAAATTTTAATAATTTGATATAAAAATATAATATAATTAATTTGATACACATGAAATTTTAATACTTTGACGCTCCGAAAGTTAGTAAAACTTTCAATTTGGGAAAAACGAACTGAAAGTTTTTAAATAAACAAATACCACCATGAAAGAAAAAAAAGAAGAATTTTAGTGTCTCCCCCACCCCTCTATCGCTTGCCTTTTTAAAAATAGTATATCTTTTAATGAATATTTGACATAATAAAAAATGGTAGATGACGTTAACAGACTTTGCTTGAAATACAGATGTTATGAAAAGCTAAGCTAGTTAACAAACAAAACCAAGACAAAAAAATAATTAACATTTGAAAATTTTAAATGTGTGAAATTTGTAACATACATTCAAAACGGTTTATGACTAAATTATTTTAATAAAATTGTTTATATTTTTAAAGGTATATTTTTTCTTTATTACGAAAGCTACTTAGAAAAAATAACTTTACTCTGTGAATCTTGTTTGTGTTTTTTATTTATTGTTATTCCCCATTAACGAAATGTAAATTTAAAGTAATTTAAATGTGCATATCGTTTATTTGCGACGCATGTGTTTCGTCTGTCGGAATGATTTTTACTTTTTAAACTGTTTGGAAAATTTCATAAATTAAAACGAAATAAAAATGAAGCAAGTTTTATCTCTAGTTTATTTACCTATGCATAAACTGTGACGGCATATCTTTAAGACTTTCTCCTTGCATGACTAAAAATAAGTATTATCCTTATTTTTAAGAGAAAAATGATGGAAACAATTATGCTTTGCCAGTGTTCGCACTAATATTCATATAAAATAACGTATGTCTTTTTTAAATCCATAAACGAAATTTACGAAGCTTACTGTTTAAACTAACTGCTGCTGCTGATTGATTGCTATATCAGCAACACTAGTTAAATTGTTGACTATTGCTCAAAAAGGGACAATATTTTTTTCTGATAGAGTAATTCAAAATTACTACTACCGAAAAACAAAACATACAATTATAATTTTAATACAAATAAATAAAAAAGTTAAGATTTATTTATTTACTAGTTGGGTACGAAAATTTTTTTTTTTTTTTAATTTTTTTTTTTTAAATGTTCGATACACGTTATGTTGAAGTTTTATTTTTAAGATTACAAAAAAAAAAAGTCGTTTTGTTGATGTTTTTCAATAGCAGTCTTGATGTGTAGATGATAGAAGATTTTCCATTTGCGCGGACGTACCTCCAGTTTTATGTGGCGCGTCTAGAGTTATGAACATAGTAATATGACACTAACGGATTATTAAAGACGGGATATTTCTCTACAAAATGATGTCAATTTTGTAATTTTTTTTTTACATTGAATTTCTTTCGGATTTTATTCACTGAAGTTTTCAACTTGGATTTTTTTTATGAAATGCAACTTAAAACTATGTTAAGCACACCAAATTAACGAGTGTCCTTTTTTATTCAGATGGGACTATTTTTATATGCATAGTGACCCATAATTTTGTGCGCAACAAATTTGAAAAACAGATTTTTTTTTTCACGTAAAAAATAAAACGTCCGTCATTGAAAATAGTGACCTAACTTGAAGTGGTTTGGAAAAAAAAACAAGCTATTAATTAGACAAGAGAAAGAATTGTATCTTTACAAAGAGAAAAGATTAAATTTTGTTTACATCCAAATTTTATTAAAATAACCCAAAAATAAAGATATCGCAAGTTGAAATTGTAGGGAATCCCCCCCCCCTTTTTTTTTTTTAAAAACATTTAGCCAAGAAATCAGCCCGGTTTGGGATACTTACTTCAAGTCCTTAATATCTTTAAAAAGTTATTCATGATATAAATGTATGTCTATATGAACATCAGATGCAGTTTCAGTTTAGAGTGGACCTGTGAGTGATTTCACATCCACAAAGTTACTACGGGATGTAGTTTATACCCAGAACACTTTTGCTAGAAAGAATGGTTTAAGTTCAGTAACCTTATAAAAAATGCAAACATTTGTGCAGTGTAAAAGAGTTCAAATCAAATCCAGAAGAAAAGAGAAACAATATTTTTTAAATTCATATAACTATAGAAGTTATCATTTAAATTCAAAATATAAGTAAATATAAAATAACTGGTTGTAAGTGTATATGAGAGCAAGGGTATGTGAAAATAACATTTATACACACAAAAAATACTCATGTGAAAATTTACAAATTTAAAAAACAGATATAATAAAAAAAGGAAGTTTGTCTATTATAGAAATCAATATGGTAGCAGAAGACCCACATACGAAGTAATAAGAGAAAACAATTGACGTGGAAGGTAATGTGTTCATTAAAAATGTGCCCATGATTGTCCCCACATAACCTCAATGGTTAGACCTCTTCAAAATTGACCTTTTTCTTCAAACATATGGAAACTGATATTATTCCCATTCTCCAAGGTCTAAATTAGCTAAATATACCAGTTATTGTGATCTTGGACCTTGGCTATGCCTGCCTCAAGAGCCATGTAATTTTATTGTTGACGTTTTTCAAAAACGCTGCAAAATTTGGGATATTATGTCCTTATTTTCATTGTAGCTTTCCAGAGGTTTATGCTATAGCATTGAAAGTGGTACCAAATGAAAGCTAATAAAATTTTCTTGCATATGGTAGTAAACACATGAACACCTGTGTTAATTTTAATTAATTTTAATGCACAAACATATATATTTTTTATGCTTGGAAAGGATGCCATCATATAATACATAACTTTATCTCAAAAATGTTACTCTTAATGCATGTATATAATTTATTATCACTAAGTATGCTTTATCTCTTCATTTCAGATTGTAAGTTAAAGCTGATTTGTTAAGATTTGTGAACTGCTGACAACATGGCATCTGGAAGACAACTATGCTGTGGGAAAGTGGTCAGCGATACAAGTGAACGGGATGAACCAACTGAAAAGAGAAGAAAGGTGGCAACTCCTGCCACAAGGTCATTCAGTGATGTGTATCTCATTGGGCAACCCAGCTCCAGCATCAGGGGCTCTCAACTTCCTACTAATCGCCAGGTGTTCCAGTATTTCCTGCATTTGAGGAATGATAATCCCAACAGTGACAATAGGTCTTTAGCCCATGATACAGTGGATGTCGTTTTGCCATTCTGGAATATGGCAAGGATTAAAACACTAACTAGACCAAATGCAGTCAACCGTTTCATGATCCTCCATGAAAAGTACAGGAAAATTGTTAAAAACAAGGGAAGAAATAACAAACCAGAGGAAGAGAAACGAGCTAACTTTCTGAAGGACTTAGACAAGTTATTTGATATTGGAACAAAGGATGTTGTGGAGGAGATAAGAAGCAACAGGCTGCTCACAAAGGAGACCAAGGAAGAGGACGTCAATTTCTACTTGGACCAACAGACAACTCGCCTGGCACACATGTCAGGTCATAAGGTGTTTGAGAAGAAGTCTAGAGAGAAAAGCTTCCGAGAAGAAAGAGAAGAGAGAATGTTATCATCAGTGACTGCTGCAGCAGCAGAAGTTGGGAAAATTTCAAGTGATGAAGACCCAGAGAACAGTCAAGGCTCTGGTACTAGTGAGGGTTCAGAATACACTGAGACAACACCAAGCTGTTCATCAAAACCAAGTACGATAACCTTACACTTTCCACACTCAGTTATGACCAGTGAAGAGATTTGTAGCACTGCAGATCGGTTGTCACTCTCTGACAACCAGACTACAGCCATGGTGTCTGCAGTGTTGAAGGCAGGAGGCGCAGATCTTGATGACTTTGTTATATCAGCCTCTACTACAAGACGAAATAGGATAAACACTCGTCATAACTTGTGCCAAAGTTACATGAATAACTTCAAGGAAAGTCCGCCAGATTACTGCACACTACACTGGGATGGAAAACTTCTACGGGATGTTCTTGGTGAAAGATACCCAGTGGAAAGTCTTGCAGTGCTCGTCTCTGGTACTCCACAGTATGAAGAAGGGAAGCTGCTTGGTGTGCCCTTCATAGATAGTTCCACAGGAATCCAACAGTGTAATGCTACATTGGAACTGATAGAAGCATGGGGTCTCACAGACAACATTGTAGGCTTGGTATTTGATACCACAGCAAGCAACAGTGGCATCAACAAGGGTGCAGCGAAGCTTATTGAAGAAAAACTAGGCAAAAAGGTATTCTACTTCGCTTGTCGCCATCACATATCAGAGGTAATAATTGGAAGTGTATGGGAGGCTGTGTTCAGCAAGGTCAAGAGTCCTGACAACCCAATGTTCAGCAATGTGAAAGAGAAGTGGGACAAGTTGGTTAAGGACTGCCCAAGAGTTCTGGGCCTAGTTGAACAAGACTTGAAACAGAAGACAAGCACAATTGCAGTCTTAAGCAATTTCCTTGAGGAAGCAAGTCCGAGGGCAGATTACAGAGAGGTGGCAGAGCTGTGCCTGATCCTGCTTGGTGAGGAACCTCCTCGAGGTATCCACTGGGCCAAGCCAGGTACCATTCACCAAGCCCGCTGGATGGCCAGGAACATTTACTGTATGAAGATGCTCATGTTTTCCAAGGAACTAAAATACAACACGGACACTATCTTCAAGCTGGAGAGGATGAACAAGTTCCTGACCGTATTCTACACCAGCCACTGGGTGACCACCACATCTGCAGCTGATGCACCTATCCATGACCTCCAGCTTATGAAGAACATGCTGCAATACAAGCAGTATGACTATGAACTGGCAACCTCTGTTCTCAAGAAAATGAACAACCACCGCTGGTATCTGACCCAGAAACTAGTGCTATTCACCTTGTTCAGTTCACATGCCAGCATGACCAAGTCTGCAAAAGAGAAGCTCGCAGTCAAGCTGTCAGAAACAGAGAAACCTGAGAGTTACAGGAAAGGCAAGCCAGTGTTTCCTGTCATCAATGCAGCTACAGTTCTCACAGACCTGGTAGGGCCAGAGTCTCACTTTCTGTTTGATGCTCTTCGAGTGAAATGTGACTGGCTCACTACTCCTGCTGACACCTGGGAAGACAATGACAGCTACAGGAATGCACAGAAGTTTGTGAGGTCAGTGAAAGTGACCAATGATGTGGCTGAGAGAGGTGTGAAACTAATGAGTGACTTTGCAACTCAGATCACAAGTGACCCAGAGCAAAGAAGCTGCTTACTACAAGTTGTGGAGTACCACAGGAAAAAATTTGACAGTTTCAAAAAAGCCACATTGAACAAGTGATAATACATGTATTAGTAACATCCTATCTGACAGTTTCTTATGCAATATATGTGTCAGTGCAGTGCTATCATACTACCAAACTGATTTTTTGTAGTGTCCCAGCTGTTTGTGTATTAAAATTAGTTAAAATTTACACAGGTGTTCATGTGTTTTATTGTGCTTACTACCATATGCAAGAAAATTTTATTAGCTTTCATTTGGTACCACTTTCAATGCTATAGCATAAACCTCTGGAAAGCTACAATGAAAATAAGGACATAATATCCCATATTTTGCAGTGTTTTTGAAAAACGTCAACAATAAAATTACATGGCTCTTGAGGCAGGCATAGCCAAGATCACAATAACTGGTATATTTAGCTAATTTAGACCTTGGAGAATGGGAATAATAGCAGTTTCCATATGTTTGAAGAAAAAGGTCAATTTTGAAGAGGTCTACTCAATGGTGCATTGTACTTATTGGATATCATAGTAAAAATGAACAAAAACTGGAGAAATACAGAATATGACATTAATATCATTAAGAATAAAGTGAGGGGGGGGGCTGTGTTTATGGTTTTACAATAAATAAAACGTAGTAATGAACAATAAAATGTTTCCATCTCATATTGAACACCATTCCACCTGCACTATGTGGCCTACCTTAACTTCAAACCAAACCCCACTGACCCATCTTATCTAACATGAGAAGCACTAATCACTGCTAAAATATTAGTCCCCACCTCTTAGCACAATCAGCTCCTCATAAAACTCTGGAGATTTCCCTAAAATTAAAAATGTAGACATGCATAATAAAATGATGAATAGCTTAAAAAATAAGCTTGTAGTAATATACCAATTAATAAATGACGAAACCTACTTGTGCAAAAAAGATATATATTTCACAAATGCATTTACTTGGTTAAGAAAGAAGTTCCAATTTACCAGTTGATAAACAGAACCACTTACAAAACCAATTTGCTAAGCAAACATCTAAGTCACACCTTAAAAGTCAATTTATATTAGAAATTAAAGATATGAAATCCTAAAAAAAAGAAAAGTTAAAAAATCTTTCTACTTTTTAGAGTTGTGATAAAATGACCCATTAATCTTGCTGAATTATAGAAGAGCAAAAAACAGATCTTTTCCCCCCCCAAAAAAAAAAAATAGTGAATAAACATCCAAAAATTTATGTAGAAAAACAGTAGAAAATTTAGAATGACATCTTCAACTTTTAAAATACGTAAAATTTTTATAAGAAAAACACGGAGTGGCGAGTTGGATTTTTTTTTTTTTTTTTTTTTTTTTTTTAATACAAAGTTGGAAATCAGATTTTTTTCCAGCCAACCTCTCACCCCAGGTGGGGAGTTGAAGTTGGAGTCAACAATTTTTGCAGGAGTAAAAGTCTTTTTTAAACCCCTCATCTTGAATCCTCACCGGCTTTATTCATTTGTAAATCATATCCCCTAAAATTAAATTCTTAATTTATGAACGTATTTAAATAGGCTTGGTTTAATTAGAGGGAAATATATATCAACAAAAAGTTGAGTTTTAATAAAAAATCTTTTGACCAAGAAAAGGAAATAAAAATGGGACTTTGGTGAAAAGTTGTGTTGCATGATGGGATTTAAGACGAGGATTAATGAAACTAAAAATGGAAGTAAACTGTCAGGTGGTTGAAACAAGAAAAAAAAAAAAGTTGAAGAGACAACGAACCTTGTGATGTCATAGACAAGCAAAGCACCTGCTGCTCCTCGATAATAAGACCGGGTTATTGATCGAAAAGATTCTTGTCCAGCCTGGAAAGAGAAAGGAAAGTATAACAATTTTCTTTTTGATGCAAAAAAAATATTAGAAAACTAAGAAACATGCACTGTCGACAGTCTTCAAACATATGTTATCATAATGTAGATTGTGTGTCCTTAACCAAAACTATGTCAACTTATAGTAACCCTCATTTCAGATGATTTTATTTTTAATCATAAAAAAATAAGGTCTTATATTATTTACACTGCTGATCTAATACCCAATTGTGCATACAACAAAATTGTGGTTTCAAAGTGAATGGAAAAGCTAATTAACAGATTTTTTTAAAACTGAATAAATAATTTAAGAGTATTAATTATTTTTTTAATACATCATTTCATGGACAAATTTAAAAGAAAATCAATAAAGAAAATAAAGAAATAACCAATTTTATCATCTGTAATTTCTTATTTACATTCTACAATTAAATAGGAGTGAACGAAACAGCTGCATCTATTTCAAGATATTCCATGTGTTTTAGATAAACAAAAATGTTCAAAATAAACAAACTGCTACTTTGGAGTTCAGAGTTGCAGTAATAGTAATAGTTTTGTTTCTGTTTGATGAACTTTTTGTTTATCAGACTTAACAATTTGAAATGTTATTTTTTTGTTTTTTAAATTTACACCATTTAAAAAATATTTATTCTGAATTAAAAATTTTTTTTTTTTTTACCTACAAGACTATCGAAAGAAATATTTAAACAAAGATTGAAACAGTACTAATACTGAACAGTCACATGACCTACTCTGCCGAGATGTACATTGTAATTTTACATAGATTTTTTTTTTTTTTTTTTTTTTTTACTATAGTCACCACTTATCAAAGCCCAAAGGCAACTCGAGGATATGGGTTAATGAGTATCAGGTGGACAGTGAGACAATACCGTAATGATTGTTAATGTAAATTATGGTGGAAGTTTAGCAGAATTTGATTATTTAGGAGGACGGCATAACAAAAATTTGTTTACTTTGGACTTGAAAACGACAATGTTGTAGTCAGCTAGGAAGCAGCTCCACGGTACTGAGTTCCACAGCCGGGTAGTTTAAGGAAAGAAACTTTGCTCATGGAAGTTTCGTTTAGGTACAGGAGGAGAAAGGGATGTTATAAAATTAAAAACTAATTTTAATTTTTTATTTAAACATTTGAAAAAATTAAGTTATCAGCTGTTGTCTGCTTTGTAGTAAACTACAAAGGCAACAAAATAGACAATATTTTTTGGCAGAGGGACGTTTTTTTTTTAAAATGATAATTGCAAGTCTAAATTCATTAATTTTTTTATTATTATTTTATTTAAAATATAGGCATTATCACTCAACTGTCTTGTATCTTATTTGCTTTGCAATGTGAAAGTTTCTTATTCTGAGACATAAAAATCAGCAAACTACTACTACACATCCATACCTAAAATTAATTTTAACAAGTCCTTGGGTAATATCAACTCCAAGAAAGGATGGATGGGTAATTTTATGTTAAACTAACATAAAACTGACCCCCCCCCCCCCTCCACATAAAAATAGAACAAGATGTTAAAAAAGTTATAATCTGAAAATTTGGTGCTTTATCGATAGCAATCCTTAGATATTTTTTTCTGTTAATTCTTTTATACTTATCTATTCGATTTCTTAACTATTTTCACCATGTGATAAAACGTTGATACAACATGCAAACGCCTAACATTGTGATATATTTTAAAACAAAAATACTGTTCTGATAAAACAAATTTAAAATGATTTTTTTTTCTTTTTTCTTTATCCAAACATGAGTGGTCCCTACCAAGGATGGGTGGAAAATCAAATAGAAGGAATTTAGTCAAGGAGTGTGCAAGTGTGAGGGGGGGGGGGTATATGGTTAAGTGGATTTTGATCAAATTAAGTCAGGAGTCAGAGAAGGGGTAAAACAGCTAGTGAGAATTCATTCCAGTTGGGAGTTTAGAGACCCCTAATTGATTTACAAAAAGTACCAATTCATGAGGCAGCCAGCCTAAAGATGAAGAGAAAAATCAATGTCCGTTTCCTAGCAGTTCCATGACATTCTGTAAGCCCATATTACGACGATAGATATTTTTTCTGATAACTTTTATAGCATAATTTTATTTATTTATTTAAAAAAAATTTTTTTTTTTACTCTAATAAACAGTGTTTGTTACTTAATGGAGTTTTTTGCTTACAGCATATCCAAATAGCGGCCAATGATCGAGAAAAGGCGGCGAAAGGTTACCAGAGCTCTGATCCTGTCATTCGTATCATCAAACGGGGAGGAGGCATGTGTGCGGTCAAGCCCATTAATCCACAAATAGGTTAGGTAACATATGCGAGTGGGTAAGGGTCACAGTAAACATTTGCCCAACTTCTAATTTTATTATTATCAATCATTTAAAAATTTAGACAAATATATAATTTAATTCAATAAATGTATTAAATATTGACAGGAATTTTGTAAGCTTTTCAGCCTTGTGTGATTTTCAGAAAAGAATTCAGTTTGTGTCAAATCTAAGAAAATGAATAAAACGGGGCAAATTCAACCAATAGCATTTTGGGGTAAATTTCATAAGTAGAAATAAAAAGTAAAAGCTCATTTTAATTTTTTGTGTGAAAGACCCTTGAAATTCACTCAATTTTTTATGTCATCTTTGGAAACAAGGATTTTCGTAAAATTACTTCAGTTAACAACTTTCTATCGATAGACAAGAATTACTTTAAAGATTCTATTTTCTAAACACTGTATTACTATCTACTCAACTTAAGATTTATGTAAACTGGTTTAACCCCCCAGCGCTCCTGGCATTTTCTCGGAATCCGGGATTTTTCTTTTATTTATTTTTGACAAGGAGAGGAAAAAAATCTCAAAATATATCAAATTGATCCTTGATCATCCGGAATATTACAAACTAACACTCTTACTGTCTTGTAAGTTCGTCTAGAAAAATAAACAAACCTTTTCGATCTATATCCGACTTATTTCGGTTTTGTTTTGTTTTTGTTCTTCACAGCTTCCAGCGATCCGGAACTTCGCATTGCCTTCAACCTTTTTAAAACTTTTATTATTACTCCCAGCAATGCTTCCAGCAAACTACCAATTTCTATATATATATATATATATATATATATATATATATGAGGGGCATATAACCCACAGCTGGGATATTTATCTCAAGGTTAACATAACCGGTCAACTGGAAATTGTACTTGTCTCAGTTGAACTTGTTGCTTGCAGAGATGACCATCTTCACACAAATTATCAATATTGTTATAGTGTATATAGAACAACAAATAGTGTAGAAGAGTGGGGGAACTATTACAGGGGGAGGAGGAGTAATCGGAAAAACAAAACCAACTTGTTTGTTTTACCCATTTTCTGACTTGGATCAAATATTTTTTTACATTGGAAAACATTTTTTAAATTAAGGTCAGCTAAAAATGTTACATAGATTTACGCAATCTCATCTGTCCCAACAGTCAAAATAAAAGAGGAAGGGAAAATAAACAAAAAACATATTCCAATTGTACAGCACTGTTTGGAATTAAGCCGAGTCTCTAGAACAAAACGGTTTGGTTTGTCCGTTTAATAAAACCCCTTTTCGCTTATTTAATGCCAAAACATAATACCTATCATAAATGATTAATTGAACATAAGTTGCTGTTTTAGCAATATACTGGGGGGGGGGGGGGGGGCAAAGTTCATACCTTTTCAGACAGTATCAGTGTTGTATATCGAAGGTTGGTTATTTCAGCTAGTGTAAAAATAATCATTTTCCATTTGAATATCTTTAGACGTATTCAAAGATAGGCAGGTAAAGAACTGTCTGACGAGTTCAGAAGGACATATGTGACAAAAACGTGTGAATGGAAAAAGAGAAAATGTGAATCACATGAGTAACGTTATCAAAGTTGAAGATTTTGTAAGTCAGCAAGCAAGTGAGAGCAAGTCAAATTTAAAAAAATAAATGAATAAAAAACGGTCTTAAAAATGAGTAATTAATACAAACTGCAATCCCCCCCCCTCCTCCCAACTATGAAGACTTATGATATAACCTAAATAAAGGAGATCGCTGTCAATTTGAAAATCATCTGAGTTTGTTCTTTTAATTTTAATTAACAGTCGAGTTTCTCCATCAAAAAGAAGCCTTCATTTATTTTTATTATTTTTGCGCAACAATTTCCACGAGAAAAACCCTTCTTTATAACTCAGTTTCAACCCACAACATTTCAATCGGTCACTAGACGATCTATCAACCATAAAAGGGAGATGTAATATGCTGCATTCATGCATAAATGGTCACAAATCCACTAGGATTTGAAGATGAGAGAACCAATTTCATAGTCTTTGATATAATCATTGATGATATTAGATACTGAGAACAGAAGTTACTATTTTAATCCAAATAGAGGTGCGGGATTAGAGTTGTGGTTTCATACTTTCTCCCATGATATTAGTGGGTAATCGAACACAAGATTTTAACTTTTCATATCCCATAACCATATCCATTAGGTAAATCACTTTTTCTTTGCCTACAACTTTTATAATTAAAGTAACTTTGAAAACAATGCTGACAATTTTAGCTGCTGTTGATGCTAAATACTCTGAACATGTATTTATGTATGTTGTTTGCATGCGTACGTTCACTGCACTGACCGTAATCGTCTCCACATGTAGGATCTCACTCAGTGCTGCAACAAAGAACTCTCCTGCCAAGTAACAACCATGAGTCCCGTCTATCAACAAGTAACAAATTTATTTGTTGGATATAAATGATACTCGTGTTCCTGAAGCTAAATGGCAGAGTTGCAAATGAGATCTCTCTCTATTCCAGCAAAATGGAAACAAGTCCCCCACAGTCCTTTGGCTAAGAGACCTAGATGGGCTATCCTGCCTCCAAAGGCACCCAGCTTAAACTGACTGCCAGCTCTCCCCAAAAAATAACTTCCTGTCATGCCCAATAGGCCAAATCTCCCCTCCCATTTCTTCCTTGGGTCTTTCTCACTGGTCATAAACCACCCAGGCACTAACCACTCGAGATATCCTCAGAGATAAATGTCAGACAGAATTATCATGGTGACAATCCCAGCATGGGTCCTGTCTTTTATGAGATACTTAATTCATCTCAAAGGGGAACAAACTTCTGGAGTGGCCCAAATAAAACCAAAGATATTTTCACTTTATTTAGCGCCTTCCTCCTTCTGGTCCAGCATCTAACATTTGCAACGTCCGCCATTCATATACATCATATTGTAAAAATGCAGCCGACTGCATTTTTACAATATGATGTCACCTGATGAACAGATAAAAATAGCAACATAAGTTTTTTTTTTTTTCTTAGTTTACCCCCAAACAAGGCAAGTTGCGACTGTAGACGTAAGGGGCTACCGAAAATTAGGGTGAAAGTTTTTTTTTTGGGGGGGGGGGGGGGGTCATCCTAAATTGGGAGCTGTGCAGCAAGCTTGTTCACATTAGTTTTAAATTTCTGCATGTCGATAGTCAGGGAGCAGGGAGGGAGTTCCAAGGACCAGCAGCTTGAGGAAAGAAGCTATTTGAGTAGAAGGCTCTCCGGCATCTGGGGACCTCCACAGTGAATGGATAGGATCTAGCTGATTGTCGGGTTGGTAGAGTGTGTTTATGTCGAGGGTGCACCAGAATAGCAAGTTCATCGGAGAACATTCCATTGAAGTACTTGTAAAACAAGCACAAGGATGCAACATTGCGGCGATGGGACAAAGGCTGGAGTTTGGTGGATAGTGAGGAACCTATTAGATTAGTGACTCTTTTTTGGACCTTGTCTAAGAGGGAGAGACTAGTGGATGATACACCAACCCAGATGTGACAATACTCTATGTATGAGCAGATGGTGGCTTTGTAGAGGTATAGGATACTGTCCGGTGTAAGAAGTTTCTAGCACGTTAGAGGGAGCCCACTTTTTTGCAACAGCCTTGGCAATGTCTATGTATTTGTTCCAATTTATGTTACCTGTGAATGTGGACTCTCAGAGAGAATTTACTTTACACAAAAACATTTTTTTGTAAATATTGTGTAACAAATCCAAACTCTTGTTTCCTCTATAAATTTTGGTTCCTATCTCGTCTACAACTTCAAATTCATTTGGACAAAAAAACAAACAAAAAAAAACAATCTTGTCTACATTAAAAACAAGCCTTCAGTTAGTTGCTGCTCATTCTTAAATATATACTGGATTACCTTTCCTAGTGTTAGATGCAAGGAAACAACTTCATACATAAACATGTATCTAATAAAACTAAAGATCATGTGTGATTGTGCAAGTGTTTCTCATAAATGTAACTTTTATAAATACACATTGAATATTTTTTTTTTTTTTTTTTTTTTTTTACTACTAGCAGGAACTGTCTCGGCATTGCCCATTAATTGAAAAAAAATTCTAGTATCAATTATTTAGATATAAAAAGAATCAGCAAAGAACCCATATCACTGAAGTAATTTATGTGATTAAAATAGGATTTAGCCATGTTTTGGCTAATATAAAATAATGATTTAATTTAAAAAGAAATAGAGTATCAATTGAGAAAAAAAGCAAAGAAGAACCCATTTCACTGAACCTAAAAGGCTCATAACTTCTATTAATTAGTAATTGTTTTAATGAAATAGGTCACAAAAGGATAGCTAAGGCAAGAACTGTTTGATTTTTTTTAGGTTTTTTCCATATTTATTAATGCTAAGTATGGTAAAATGAATGGCCGATACCCAAAATTAAAAAATTGACCGCTCCCTTCAATTAAAATTTTAAAATTCAGGAAATCAACTAAATTTAATGAGATTTTCAGTAATTATTAATTAAAGATCACAGAATATAATGGACCAATTATTTTTTTTAGAAATCTAAGTGAAAATTTATTATTTCATGGAAAAAAAACAAAAACACTTTTACTAAAGCAATATCTCGGTGTACTAACAATAAAAATAATTAACATTTTTTTTTTTTTAATGAAAATAAAATCTTTCCGTATAGTGCTATTACAAAAATATTAAAGATTTTTGCGATAACATTTTACTTTAAATAGTACAATGCAATTTTATATTTTCCCTTACCACATGAACGTGTAGTCATCAGCATAAGATTTTTTTTTTTAAATCTTCAATGTCTTTAACTAAATGATCCAGTCAAATAAGTGAAAAAGGTCAAACTAATGCAACACAAATTTTTTTTTGGCACAATACATTTCTATGAGGTGTCTACTTGAACATATTAAAAGTTCAGAAAAATTGACCGATGCAAAATATGAACAGTTGACAATTATCTGCGAAAACAGCAAAGAAATCTAAACAACCTCGTTTTCATTTTGTTGTTTTTTCTCAAATTTTGGATAAAATTGATTGGTCTTAATCATATTTCTTGTTCTGAAATAAAATTCTAATTTACTTTTTAAAGTTTTGAGAATCAAATTTTAATTCCATGTTTTAAATCGCCAAAATATTTTTATGACGTTAAAATTTTATTACATACAAAAAACAAAGTTTTTTTGATACAAAATAAACTTTGAACATTTTAGCACCAAAACCTTGTATCGAAGGTCTTTGATGTACTCCCACATGTACTTTAAGAATGAGTCCAGGATAGAAAGTAGTAATTAGTTTCTACTGCATCTTCAGGGAACTGGGTTTGATCTTCGTAAAATTTAAACCTACAACGTTTATGCCTCACAATATCCAACCTCTTGTCCACATCTTGGGAGGTGATAACGAGGCTAAGTGGAAGTATTATGTGTCTGGAAATAGGATATGACTTAATATTTTTAATATTTTTCTCTAAGCCCCCAACTTGGCAATAACATCTCCGTTCAGGCAACTCTGGGTAAATACATGCACAATTTTCTATAAGATTTATAAAAAAAGTCTGTAGTAGTTGTTTTGTACTGCAAGCTATCACACCAATTAAAAAGGTAGAGAAATACAAGTATCAGAAAGACGCTTAATCCATCAATGTTTGAAAATTAAAAATAACTAATAAAAAAATTCAAGATAAACATGGTTTTGACAGGTTTCCATACTACAAGAAAGCATATAAAGACGATTTCATTAAATAAAGATCAAGATAACCACCAGAGAGATGTGCTGACTGGTTAAGAGTTGATACTGGTATGCCAGTCCTAACAGCTGCAATACTGGCCCATAACCATGATAAGTGACAGAATTTTGTTCACAAGCATGTAGCAGAGCTCTCTGGAGTGTGCATAAAAATCAAGTAAATCAAAGAAAACATTTCAAATATTTCTCTAGTGGTAGAACGATGGGCAACCTCTTAGCGTAGATTTGTATACCGTAAAAAAGTTGATCCTAATTCTTTATAGATAGATTGTTATAACAGCTTGATATACTAATAAACATAAGAGGAGGATTTGTTCATTCTATTGTGTTCTCATGTCTGCAAGGAAAAGATACGTTACAAAATACACAAGTGAAAAATCAAATAAGACTACATTATTGATCTGTTTTATATGACAGTGTTCTTAAATCCGGTGGTGCTTCAAATCATTGTTTCATTTGTTATGTCTGCACGCTGGTCATGCAGTCAACTGAATTTTACAATACAGCAGTATATCACACCATTGCTTATACAAATCTATAAAAATTATGTTCACAACAAAAATTAGTTATCCCCTGTCTATATAAAACAATATACACTAAATTGTAACAAATTCAAGTTGTTTCTTAGTGGATTGGGGTCATAAATGGTTGGTAACTTTTAATGCCGCAAAGACAAAGCTCCTTTCCTTCAATAACTACAAGAAACCTCTCCAACCACCGATTGCCATGGCAAATAACACCCTACCTGAGAGTTCATCATTCAAACTCCTCGGCCTAACCTTCACAGGTAATATGAATTAGAACAAATACATTGAAGACATTGCCAAGGCTGCCTCAAAGAAGGTTGGCTCCCTCTACCGTGCTAGTAAACTCCTCACACCTGACATTATCCTGTATCTATACAAAGCCACCATGCATGGAGTATTGTTGCCACATCTGGGCTGGTGCATCATCTACTAGTCTCTCCCTCCTTGACAAGGTCCAAAAAAGAGTCGCCAACCTAATAGGTCCCTCACTGTCAACCAAGCTCCAGTCCCTGTCCCATCGCCGCAATGTAGCATCCTTATGTTTGCTTTACAAATACTTCAATGGATTATGCTCCGATGAATTAGCTACTCTGGTGCCCCCTCGACGTAAATTCACTAGACTAACTCGACAATAAACTAAATCTCATTCATTCACCGTGGAGGTCCCCAGATGCCGGAGAGCCTTCTACTCAAATAGCTTCTTTCCTCGTGCTGCTGGCCTCTGGAACTCCCTCCCTGCCCCCTGTTTCCCCGACAGTACTGACATGCAGAAATTTAAAACTAATGTGAACAGACATCTCGCTGTGCAGATCCCAATTTAGGCTGACCCCCCCAACCTTCTCCTTTTCTTTTTTCTCAGTAGCCCCTTACGTCTACAGTGGCGGCCTGCCTTGTTTGGGGTGAACCATGTTAAAAAAAAAAAAAAAATATAACATCATTAATCTTTGAAACAAAGACACTTTCATAAACACTATCTATGTAAGCTGATCCTAGTCAGCCTAACTATTTCGATGTGCAAATTAGATGGTGTTAAATAAAATAATCGTGGAGCATAGATGAAAAGGGAAAGCTGAAACGTGCCAGCAGGCTGTGCGATGCGACTTTTATGACATGACAATGTTGATTTTCCATTCTTTATGAAAGTGTCTTTGTTACAAATGTTTGATATTTAAAAATTAAAATATCTGAAGCAGATTTACAGACATGCAATGTTGAGCCTGCTCAGTACATAAATGAGTGACCATTTGGGAATGCCAGATCATGTGAAAGTTGGTCCTAGTGATCTTTCAAGCCGAAGATCAGCTACTAACCTATACTACGATGAACACAGTCCTAGGTCGTTTGTTGTGATCTGAGGCAACTAGACAATAGCTGATCGAGTTCAAATTTCAGATTATTTGTTATCTAAACCTAGCTGATAATTTAATGTCTCTGAAGAGGTAATTTTTTAAAGTTTTTTTTATTAACATACTTCACTACAAACAAGGCAGACCACCACTGTAGACATAAGGGGCTACTGAGAAAAAGGGTGAGAGTTTTTTTGGGGGCCGGGGGGGGGGGGGGGGTCAACCTAAATTGAGAGCTTTGTAGTGAGATGTCTGTTTACATTAGGATTAAATTTCTGCATGTCAGTACCGTCAGGAAAACAGGGAGGGAGTTCCAGAGTTCAACAGCACAAGGAAAGAAGCTTTTGAAGTAGAAAGCTCTTCGGCATCTGGGGACCTACACAGTGAATGGATGGGATTTGGCAGATTGTCGGGTTGGTCTAGTGAATTTGCGTCGTGGGAGCACCAGAGCAGCAAGTTCATCAGAGCACAGTCCATTGAAGTACTTGTAAAACAGGCACAAGGAAGCAACATTGCAGCAGGATAGGGGCTGGAGCTTGGTGGAAATTACAATAAATTTTAGTAACCTAACAAAAATGGAAATTCTTGCCCATTCAATCTGAGTGTTTAGTAATGAAAATGCTACTTCAAACTTCAGCACAACTCATCAATGAACAAATTTCTGTTTAGAGAGATGTGTGGACACATCTAAAAAACAAACAAAAAAATCATAATGCAAGTCATTTGCAGATCGAAACAGCTGAAATTCATTTACAAAATTACCATCAGTTTCATTTTGGCAAATTAAAAATAAACTAATGCAGATTTGTTTACTTTTTGGTTTAATGGAGCAGATATAAATAAGACGTACATGTTCTTATCTTTTTAATGTCTGCTTCCTCCTCACCCTCCTGTCTATAGAGACAATGGATATCATTAGTTAATAGAATGTGCTTTCAATGTTTCTAATTTAAAAAGACCATTTGTGTTTTTGTTTGAGGTGGCATTTTGGATAGTAGAATGAATTTCTCTCGTCAAATCACTTTATTATTTCTTAATGTCTGCGAGCATTTAGATAAGAGTGACTCTTCAGTGTTGCCATCTAATTTACATACATGTGCCCATATATAGTACAAACACATGTAAATTAGATCGCAAAATAAGTGTTTACTTATTATTATCCAAAATAATATATAAAAGTAGAGACTTATTATGCAAGAAGAATGTCTTGACAGATATGCATGAATTTTCAAAAATGTAAAATAAATAGTGGCAGTGGTTTTGACCCAATGGGTCATAGGTAATCTAGTATGTAGATAAAAAATACAAATAAAGGTTTTGAGAGGATAAGAACTTTGGACAACTTAAAAGCTTAAATGCAGTAAAAATGCAGTAAAAACTAGAGGTTCCCAACAATTTGTCAGAGATGAACTGATGATAGATTAGTTGTGTTTTCAAAATCTACCTTATGCAGGTATACAAAATATAGCAGTGGTATCCAACCAAATATAAAAAGGTACCACATATATATACAGGATTGATAACCTTATAATGGTACATTTGGTTCTGTTGTAATTTCATCAGTACAGCTGTAATATTCAAACAAAGCCATAACACTAATAAAAAAATTTTTTTAAAAACAATTAAAAAAAGTGGAAATGTCCACATCTAATAATTTCCAAGATAATTAATAGAAAGAATTGCAAATTTTTTCTAGAATTCATGAACCTTATTTTAACAAATTTAATTTTTAACAGAATTATAAAACAATTTATCTTTTACTTACAGTATCCCAAATCTGTAATTTTATTTGTTTGCCATCAATTGTAATCATTCGAGCTCCAAATTCGACTCCTGGAAAATAAATAAATAAAGTGTTATTTGTCAAATATTGGATTAATTGAAAAAAATATTAGAAAAAAAAAATTTATTTGTACAATTGGTTATAAAAGAAAATCTAAATACAAAAAAAAAAACACTTTTAAAAGGATGTCCGCTTAAGTCTGATCACAGAAATACTTTTTAAGAGTCGTTTCACTTCAAATAAAACACTTCAGACAATGTGAAAACTTCAGTAAATTTAAAAACGTTTTCAATTACAAATCTGGAATAACATATGCTGCAACACTAATTTGCAGGAATTGATTCTCATTTTACCCGAGAAACATGGAAACTAATTATCCACCACATCTGCAAAAACCCAAGAATTGACAGGGATCCCCCCCCCCCACCATTGAATACATCCACCTTTTTGATCCTTTTGTGTCCATAACTATCAGCACGACAACTCCATTTTTCATAAATCCAAACTCATTCACTACTCTAACCAACCAAATACAGATGATATTATTAAATGTGATAAATCTTAATTGCTGGCTTACAAATCAGAATTCACTTCCAACTTTAAAAATTTTTTTAAAGTACATTTATTAGCTAACATACTTATTCAAATGGAAGTTTAAGAATTCAGAAAGATTTTGTCAACTTTTGTGGAAAATCAGTGAAAGATAAAAATTCCCAATAAGTAGATTGAATATAGTCATGTGACTCCCTTACAACTATGTCGACAAGAAGGGTCACATGACTAATTCGAAATTTAAAGAAAAGAAATCTGTTACCAATCGATAACACTTTTGTGAGCCGACTAAAGGACATAAAAGAGACCAGAAAACTCTGGTAGAAGGAAAGTATCTGCCTCCACATGAGAACATCATTGCAAACCACTCGGCATTCAATTTATTACCATCTACCAAGGGCATGAGCCATTATCTATTTGATTCACCACCCCCTCGCTAATATACAAAATCTTCCCTTCTAAATGGCAACACCTAAAACAGCATTTTTTTTTTATTAGCTGACAAATGGAACACTTAAGTTTCATTCATACATAACCACACACCTAATATGAATAACTGTTGTAAATTTGATTGAATAAATTATGCATTGTTGTTCTTTCATAAAACAGTATTGTTTTGTTCTTCCTTTTATTGTAGGTTTTTACTTTACACATGAAAAGGGTGGTATGAATATCAACTTCTCTTGCCAAGAAAAACCAGAAACCTAACAATGCATTTGATATTAAAGCCTTAAGGTTTCAGTAAATGTACAATCCCAAGAGGTTCCATGTTTTCACCTCAATGATATGATAGGATGAATTTGGCAAATGTTCAACCAAGTTTATTGCATTAAGAGTTGTCAGAATTGATTTGGTACTTAGCATATTCAATGTCAATCTCTTCACAGTAATTACCCAGAACAAGTTACTATATGTATTACATATTAAATGTCTTTGAATGCCTACCAACTTTGTTTATTATGGATCCTAATGTTAGCTAATAAATATCTATGTTGGTAGGTATTCAAGATATTAGAATTAAAATAGAAAATGTGTCTAAATTTGGTTTCAGATGCATGTACATGCGATGTAGTGTAATGAGAAACAAGTTGTTCTCCTGTACTAAGACCCGAGACGTACTGGGTAATAAAATAAAAAGATTCCAGTTTTAAAAATGTCCAGATCACAACGCAAAAAAAAAAAAATCACATGGGTACAGAAAGTTTGACAGGCAGTGAGACATTTATATCCTTTTCTCTTTACATGGTTCTAATAATAAATACCCAGCTGCATTAAAGAAACTCCTCGGAGTATGTATGTTTTATAAGAAAAAAAAGTTATGTTTAGGGACCCTCATATGAGAGGGAGATGACAAATTTATATCAAATTATTCCCCACATGTACTGCCCCCAATAAAAACAAACTTATTTCATGTCTATTCAAACAATGATAGCTTTAGCCTTTTAAATTTTACTAGATTAACTACTTATCTGGTAAGATATAAAAAAATAACTCTGGATGCCTACAATAATCGCATCACTTCAACTGAAGTGTGCGATTAACAAGTTAACTGATCACTTGATCAACATTTTCATTTGTCGAGAAAAAAAAAAGTATAGAGATTGTTTTCACCCAATTGCAGACTTACTACACAAATCCAATTGTTAGTCAATTAGACTATATTTGAAGTGGTCATATCGTAGAATAATTCACATCTGCCTTTCTAATGCTTCCTGAAAGTTACACACTGAAAGCATATAAAGCACTCTTCAATCTGTACAACATCTCTACAACAAATGTGTCAAATGATCTTGGGGAAGAAGTAGTCGTTGCCGAGAGAGAAATAAGCTGGCAGTTGTGATATGAAAATTGAGCTAACGAGGCAGGTGCATACCAAGTGATCTAAATGTTATGAGACAAACAAAAGCTAACAATGGCTAAGCAACAAGACGTTGAAAGAGTAAAAATTTAGCAAAGATTAACAAAAAAAAACAAAAAACAAGTAAAATAGATTCATCAATGGATTTAGTAGATTACTAATTTTGCAGAATCAAATCTGGTCATTATTCCAGTGAGCTCTACATTAACTTATTTTATGGCCATCTGCATCAAATGATGACACAAGGATTTCAAATTACAAGTGTTTAATAAAATTGTTCAATAAAAATTGAAGATGCACAGCTTAGCTTGAATCAATCCACCTTTTTTCTGCTTTTTTTTTTTTAATTTTGAAATTAACTCAGCACAGATATTAATTTGTAATTTGTCTTTTAAACACAATAAAAAATAAAATGGGAGGGTGTGAGCAATTGATTTAAGATAATATAACATAAGAAAAAGTAAGATTATCTGATAATTAAACTTTGTACATTATGTAAAAGTTAAAATCCAATGGAAATAAACCATTTTGTTCTAGTGAGAGATTCTCATTAGGATATATACTAAATGCTTTTGTATCAGAATAACCAAAGTCTTCTTTGTCTAAGGAGAACAAACCGTAACAAAATCTTTTTAATAAAAATAGTGTCTAGATTCTTATTTATACAAGTTATAAATTTAGAATCTTTTGAAATAAGAAAATTCTATAAAGAAAAGATTAGTCTACTCAAATATCGTCAAAAAAGAAAAATTAAACTTGAAAATTTCAAAATAGCTAATTTTTTTTTTTAACTTCCAATATGAAGTATTTCAATTACTCTGCTAATTCTTCAGACTATCTTTTTTTGATAGACTCATTTGAAAAAAAAAAAACAGAATAAGACGATATTACTTCACTGTGCAAGGTTTTAGTTCATGGCAAATCAACTCCATTATTTAAATGCAAAATAAGGTGTTATAAACAATTCATTCCATATGATTAATTGAACACAAGTTGGTGTTTTTACAAATAGAGAGATTGAAGGTTCATACCTTGCCCAACAGTGTTAGTGCATAAATGACCACAATAGATTAGGTAGAATTTGAACTCTGCATAACCGATTACATAACTCGAGATTATCTATGCCCGTCACGATTGTACTTAAAAGAAAAAATGATAACGCAAAATAAAACTTTTGTTTTAGTAATTAGTTATCATTGAACAAAATTTAATAGAGACATCCTCCAAGTCATTTCCTATACTAATAAAATATTTCTGGTAGCAGGAAATATTTTAACGAGGCATGTGGAACAGTTAAATTTAAAAAACAAAAACACACAACCTAGTGTTGGAAAAAAGTGGAATCTTAATTGACGCAAGAGCAGCAAAGAAAAGTTTAAGATCAGTTTAAAATTTATTGTAACTTGATTAAAAGTATCAGCCAACGTCAGTCAAGAGACAACATCCTATTTGCTTTTAATAGGAAGTACTAAAAATAAGATTGAACATTTACAATACTAAGTCAGCACTCTTATTATTTGGACTACTATTCTCACTTTGGTTGTTATATACATAACGTTTTGACCGATGTAACCTCTGACCTTCAAGTGCATCTTTCAAAACTTTGGCATGTGGCGTAACAGTTAAAAGTCTCGGTTAATCAGTTCTAAGTGACAGCCTTCTGGAGGTTAAAGGTTCAATCCTTACTACAGGCAATAATAACATAACATTTCTACTCAGTCATGGCTGACAGAATGGGAACAATTTACTCCCGTTGGTTAAATTAAGAATTCAATTCGAAATTCTATCCAGGTTCCCAAGTTCAAAAAGATGCATCCGAAAGTCTGAGGTTACATTGGCAGAAACGTTGTGAATATAAGAACCAAGATAATAATAGTAGTTTGAATAATCCAAATAATTATCAATCCTCATCTCAAACAGAAAAATGCTTTAACGTGTGAGAGAGAAAGTGAGATCATGTGCGCTATGGATAATTTTGAATTAGTATTCAGTACCAATATTGAATTAGGTTTTATAGCTGGCCAATTTAGCAATTACCAGAAAAAGCAGCTCCATGTTCTACTTTGTAAAGAGAACAGCACAAACGATTGCCAGAAAAATAAACCGTTCAAACAAAAAAGAAAAAAAAAGAACAATGAATTACTTTGCAAATGAAAGGAAGTGAATTATGCAACCAAACATACGAGACAATCCTAATTTTTAAAGGTTACAGACGAACTAAGAAAAAAAAAAGCAAAAAAAAAAAAAAAAAGCAAATATGCTTTCAGGTTAATCAAATCAACAAGTTTGGAAAAAGAGATTGGTTTTGCAGTTAAATTATCATTAGAAAATATAACAAATATCTATTGAAGTTAAATAAAGTCTATAAATATTATAGGATAAAACTAACAGTTCAGAAAATCATTTAACAGTATTGAATATATTTGATAGAACAAAGAAAAGTTGAAACTTAAGTCAGAGTCAAAGGAAAACTTGGTACCTTAAAAAGGTTTCAGTAAATTTGACTACACAATATGATAGATGCCTTAACAAGTAGATGTAACAGTCAATTCAGTTACCTATGTTGTGCAGGATTATGAACAAATACAATAGAAAACTTTTCTTAGATCTTTTATCCAATATATATTTGAATTTAAGTATATGTGTCCTGCCATGCATATCATGTTAATATCGAACATGAAAACTATGGATTCGCAACTAGAAACATTAAAGTTTTTTTTTCTTAAATCTGTTTTAATTTTTGATATAACAAAAAAAAAAACGGTTTTAGAATTTACGTTTTTGAAAATAAAAATGTAATTGCATTTTATTTAAACAATTTCAATAAATTAAAATATAAATAATTTACAACACATGGAAAATTATCGAACAATAAAAAGCAAGTTAGTTTGTTTACAAATTCATAGGAATGCAAAATAAACTTTTGAAAAGAACAAATTTAGGAATTTAAATATTTTTATTCTGTGAAATTTTACTGACATTTTTAAAAAAAAATCAGTAGATATAAAAATATTGAAACATTACTGACATTTTCTCGTAATTTAATTTTAAATGTTATCAAAATTAAAAGTTAATTTAATAAAAGGTGTTTAATTTTTAAAATTTAAATTGAAATCAAAATATTACATAAAAGTAAACTGATAAGAAAAAAATGAATAACTCAATTTTATCAATGGAAAAAATAATAAAGTACTTTTATTTCTAGAACAATTTATTTTGGAGAGAAAGGGGCACTATTATTTTTTTTAATTACTTATCCATTTAATTTAAAGTTTGTATTTCATTGAAATATAAACTTAAATCAATAGAAAAATATCCTAATCATCAGGACCCCCCCCCCCCCTAATTTTATTCAATCATTTAGATTTAAAGTAAATTTAAATTTACTCCTGAAAATATGCTTTCTTGTTAGTATAGATAATGCTGGTCATCTAAAAACAAAGATATTTCTTTGTTTTTAGTGTTCATTCAATCTGCACGTTTAGATCAATGAAAATGATATTTCAAGCTGAAGAGTGACGTATGCGCAGTCTCTCCGAGATGAGTGGACACATCTAAAACAAGATAGAAAAGAATTAAAATAAGATCAGATATTCAGCCATTAAGAGGCAGGACAAATATAAAGGAAATTATCGATAAGTTAGGTTAGGTTTAGGACGACAAAGCCCTCATTTGTTATGCAGTCGTCACACACAGACGGCAGAAGGGGAGGGGGGGGGATTAAGTCTGGCAAGAGAAATCAATAATTGCATGCACACACATGGCAAAATTCTAGCAATAGTGCCAAGCGCTGAAGCCTTGCAAGCAGTAGGAGCAGCAGAAAGAGAACCAATGTAAGGACGAGTCACTTGTAGCCAGATGGATTCTGAAATAATCGGGGATGATGCAATAAACTAGCAACATATGCACTTAGAATGAGGGGGTTTATAGTGTTGACGTTTCAGTAAAATTAGTATCAACCTAAGCTTGGGGAGGGAGGGGGCACTTGTTTTGCTAAAACTACATTTATCGTTGATAATAAATAGATCTACCCATCACAACAGCTGGGTGACCAAAGATTATCTTTAGAGAAGAAAAATGGTTTAACCACGGTTGTAAAGAGGTATTGAAAGTAAAAAAAACAAAAAAGAAACAAATTCTTTAGTTTTCTTTATGGAGGGGGGGATTGGGGTTCACTAAATTATGTTACAAGTTGATGAACATATACCAGACTTCACCCCATTCTAAAAAAAAAATAATAAAAAGTACAGATTATTATATCTATTGAACAACAAATTCTATTGTTATTAGCCCCCCCCCCCCCTCAACATAATAGTTCATTTGGAGGGGGGACGGTGTGTCCGTTTGCTATACAAGTTTGAAATAAGAAACTAGTAGAGAGCTTTTGGATTTTGTCATCACCCGATGAGTACCGCACCCTGCTACATACCAAGACATATGACATGTACATCTTTAGAATTTTTTGGGGGGGGGTGTAAAGGCATTTATTTACCTTTTTTCTCATACCACACCCAGTAATTACATCTCTAGTAATCCAAAATTAATAAAGTGGTAATTATGAATTCGACTAAATTCCCAGATGCACTGTGAACAAGACGATTTTGATTAAAAATACCTTAAAATTTAATTTTTAAAATTTAAATTCAATTAATTTTATTTTCTGAATAGAACATTAAAATTATTGAAATGAAGTTATTTTAATTTTATAATTGCATACGATTTTATTAAAGTTATGATTTTTTTTTTCAAATTAAATGTTAGCATCCATCTGTCTCAGGAGACAATGGAGTTCTGTTGCCAAATTGCAGCTCTGTTGCAGTTACCAGATGTAGCTAGTGTCTGCTTAAGAGAGCTCCGTTGCAGCCATCTGTGCTCTCTCCTCTCTTGCAGTATGCCTTTACAGCTCTTCTTCAGACATCCTTGTAGCATATGACAAGTCTTCCTGCTGGTCTGGAGCCGGTTGTGAGCTCACCATAAAGAATATCCCTTGGACTCCTCCCATCATCCATTTTCCTGGCATGGCCAAACCACCGGAGTCGTCATTGGGTGAGCAGAGCGAACATCTCTATATGTCCGCCTGATCAAGGACGCTCTTGTTTGAGATGTGGTCCTACCAGGTGATTCCTAGGATTCTTCTGAGGTTGCACAGATGGAAGGTGTTGAGTCTGTTCTCTTGGCGAGTAGAGGGCTCAAAATTCACTGCCGTAGAGCAGCGTGCTGAGCATGCAGACCCAGTACATCTTCATCTTGGTATTAGTGGTCAGCATCTTGTTATTCCAGACTCTTCGTCGAGCGAGCCATGGCTGTTGCCGATACGTTTGTGGAGTTCTGCATCCAGAGAGAGATTGGTGGAGCCAAGGTATGTGAAGTCTTCGACAACCTTGAGGGTGATGTTTGGGGTACTGCTTACATCTTGGCTGATAGTCATGCCAAACTCTCTGCATGTGTGTGCGAAGCAGTTAATGAATCGCTGCAATGCCTCTTCAGAATGTGCTGTCAGTGCTGCATCATCAGTGAAAAGCATCTTGCATATAAGTACCTTCTGCACTTTGGCTTTAGCTCGAAGGCGGGCAAGGTTGAAGAGGCTGCCACTGCGACTTGTTAAAGGTGTAGGACAACAGCAGAGAGAAAAAAATGCCAAAGAGTGTCAGGACGAGTACACCTGTTTCACCTCGCTCTTGATTGAGAAAGAGCGATCGTACTGTATGGCACCCTGCATGTCCACATGAAAAGATGTGATAATTTTCCGGAGCCTGGGGAGGGGGGAGGGAGAGACATCCAATCTTCTGCAGCATGGTGAAAAGTCCCATTCTGCTGACAAGATCAAAGGCCTTGGTTTGGTCGATGAAGGCGATGTACAATGGTTGTCTGTTCATGGCATTTTTCCTGGAGCTGTCGTACTGACAGTTGATCTTCCTGCTCCAAACCCACACTGTTCCTCCGGGTATATACGCTCTGCAAGTAACTGTAGCCTGTTGAGGACGACCCGTGCTAAGACCTTCCCAACAACACTGAGGAGGGATATTCCACTGTAGTTGTTGCAGTCGCCACAGACATCCCTATTTTTGTACAGAGTGATGATGCTTGCGTCACGCATCTCTTGAGGCACCGTTTCTTCTTCTCAGCATTGCTGCAGTAGCTGGTGCAGGTGGTGGAACAGGGGTGTCTTCTTTCCCACCTTAATGATTTCAGGTGAAATGTCATCTTCTCCTGGAGCTTGCCGCAGTTTAGGGAGTCGATGGCCTTGTTTAGTTCTGTTACAAAGGGGGGGGGGGACATCTAGCTCTTCTTTAACAGGTAGGTTGATGATGCTCTCGGCAGCTGTATCCGTGACAGTGTTTTACATCATGTAAAGTTCCTTGTAGTGCTTAGCCCACCTCTCCATCTGTCTGATGCAGTCTAATATTTTGTCACCGGCAGTTGATCTCAGGGGTATGATCTTGTTTATGGTTGGGCCAAAGGCCTTCTTCAAGCCATCGTACCGGCCACAAGTGTCGCCACAGTCAACAGAGAGCTGGATACTCTCAAAGAGGTTTAGCCAGTAGTCATTGGCACAGTGCCGAACGATCCGTTGAGCGTCGTTCCTGGCCTTTCTGAGTGCAATGACTGTCAGTCAGCCATGACCGGGTAGAAGTCTTAACTCTTAGTATCACCCGTACTGATGATTGAAGCTTCAACCCAGAGAAGACTGTCACTTAGAACTGATTATTACTTAGCATCTAAACAAGGTCGGAGGTTACATCGGCTGAAACGTTGTGAGAATAACATCCAAGATGAGAACAGTAGTCTGAAGAATCCAAATAATACACTTCATTTTTTGTTACTTTTTACATTAAATCGTTAAATTAATTGCTGAAATAAAGATAAGATTATTTATCATACATTTTAAATTAATCGGATTAACTTAGTAAATTATATAGATAAAGTTTATCCGATGATTGATAAGTATGAGCTTTTTATTTGGCTTACCGTGTTTGCCAGAGCCTCGTTTCCGTTTTCATTAAAACCAAATATTTACATTTCAAAATCATACCGAATGCGAACAATTTAAATAATTTTTATAATTATAAAAAAGGATTGAAACTAAACAGAATCCGCTATCGAGTTACGCACAAAAAAAAAAAAAAAAAAAAAATGATTCAACATTTAAAAAAACAATTACCTATGATGAACCAAGTTTTATCTATTATTTTTACTCATTTACATGGAAAAAAAAACATTGAAATGAAAGAAAGCATAAAAGAATGTGTGTGGAGTGACAAAATTTATTTGTTGAACTGAAAATGACAAGTCAAGCCCTCCGTTCAGTCTAGAGAGACTATGGACACCTCTTACAGGGGTGTCCATAGTCTGAAAATGACATCTTACATGCACACACCATCTAGAGGAAAAATTGACATTGACAGATTTAATAAAAAACAATGGGTGAATCTCTTAAGGTAAATACTAATAAAAACATTTGGTGTTCAATATATGAAACAAAAATTATTTTATTTATTTACAAATGAGTTACCACTTACCACAGTGAAAAAACACTCAAGGATAAGACTTAATGAGATGGATAGATTGTCAGTTGAATGATGAAGAATACTATGAAAGGATTAAAAATAATGGGATGAACAAAATTTGATTACTTATGAAGATGGCTTAAGACAAGTATTTGACATTGGATTTGAAGATGAACTTGTAACCCATAGAGAGACAAACCCGTGGTAACGTTCTACAAGCTTAAAGAACATTTTAATGAAAGAATAGTTTTTACTGATATACAGATAGCATGACTTAAAACAACTGCTTCAGCCATATTGCATAATTATAAGAAACCAAATTGTATTAATGTTAAACAAAATGCATTGTGGAAACTACAGCAAAACTTACGAGAAATTAAATAAAAGATATAAAGTCAAATTATATATCCACGGAATACCTTTAGAGAAAACCATGGCATTTCTCATCTATAGTGTTGCTTACTTTATGAAGATTATTGTAACAGAAAAAAACAGGGAGGAAATAGGCATCCCTGGGACCTGCTATTATTAAAGCTTAAGGACCAAGTATGGTGACTGCTCCTTTAGAATTAGAGTGAGCCATACAAATGAATCACCATTTTGATTCCAGTTTTTTTAATAATTTCATTACACCAACATGGGTTTTGTAGCTCACATGTAAAAGTACAAAGATTTGGACGAAATGCTTCGGTAACACAGCAAAACATTGTCATTGTTGCAGAAGGTTAATTCATGCAATATGCAGAAAACTTAACCACAATATACAAACTTCCGATGGATATAGTACCTTCCATGGGATTGCTAATACCATAAAAATGTGTCATTCATGTGATTCCCTGATGTAAAGTAACTACTAATGAAATTAGTTATGTCTGGACAAGTAACAATTTATTATCGTTATCATAAAGATAATGTATATAATTTTGGTGAACTTGCCCATCTTCCCTCTTGTGATCATTTCCATGAATCCCCTACATTTACTTGATATCCTGTTAAAAAATTCCCTATTTATAGCCATGCCCAGTATTCATAAAAATGATACACAAAGGAAATCATTAGGTGGGGGGGGGGGGTGTAGTATTTCAGTCTCTTATTCACTTAGATGCATCAAATATGTCATGTATCTATCCTATTATTAGGTCATCATATAAGTTCTGTCTGGATTTTAATTGTCGTGAATCTCTAATGGAACAAAAGACTATTTATAAATCATGTAACCATTTAACTTTATGATTAAAAAATTTTTTTTTTTATTTCACATGAAAAATTAAAATTTCACTGTTGAAAGCCCTTAAACACATGATAGTATCCAAGGAGCATTTGAGGCCCATACTACTTTGATTAAAAAAAAAAAAAAAAAAAAAAAAAAAAAAGCTTATGGAGAAGATAGTTTTTAAAAATTCAGAAATGGAAATTTCAGTCATAAAGTTAAAGTCCAATCATAACTTCCAGTTAAGTTCGATGAAGAACTTGTGGCATCACTTGAAGAAAACCCTGTCGTATCAGTTAAAGTATTGGCAAAGAAGCTTTCCTCAAACCATACTTGTCTGAAGACAACTGTAAATCACAAGTAGAGATCTGCAGACAAATTCATGAGACATTCATTTAAAGAAACATGTATTTATGTAATACTTTGCAAACATGGTAAATGAGTTATTGTATTTGATGGTTATAGTAAATATTCAATAAAAGACATAACTCAGTTGAGAAAAGAATTAAATAATGTGTCTATACACGGAATGAACTATGGTTCCAGCAATGAATAAGATTTTCGTGTCAAATCTCAAACAGATTTATTCAGATGTTCATTTGAATGTTTTGAACAAGCAGGGTGTCAATGCAAGTGGTAATGTTGCCTGCCTTATTGTTAAAACTGTTGTCAATGTTGCCAATCAAAGAAATAATTGCTGTTGCCAATGATACAGACAAGTATCAAAACTGTCTCTGGAACATACATGGTTTCAAATTTTCTTAGCCCAAGCATGTGCTTACATTTACCATTTATTCATGCCTTATAGAATTGTGCAGAGGTTTTCTGCCAGACTGATGCATCAATAGAAAGTATTATTACATTTGTTGAAGATGTATATGGAGGAACGCCAGAAAGGACATCGATTTTCTTAAAAGATAGCCGCAAAATGTAATCACAGTGGATTTAAACGTTTTGCCGCCAACATCAGCAGCTGTAAAATTCCATTCTCTGTATGTATTCTACCAAGTATTGTACTAAGGTTATAAAATAATTTTCTAAATCCCACTGATTGGGGATAAGCGATCAATGGTGTCATTAGAGTTGGGCGGTTTTGAAATTTTGGTTTCGGTTTCGGTTTTTTTCCCTTAAAACCTCGGTTTACGGTTCGGTTTTTTTGAAAAAAATGTTTTTACTATGGAAGCTATTCATTCTCTTGTGTGATGCACTGTTTCGATAATTTTGTGACTGAATCATTCTCCATGATATGAATCATAAGTTTTAAGGTGTTGACTGTTGTAATCAAAGTTCTGATACCTTTTCAACAGTTAACTCGTTAAAACAGTGACCAAAGATTCATGAAAGATTTCTGAAGAATAAAACTGAGTTTGAATATACATTCTATCTAATTATTTAACCCATCAGAAGCTAAAATATAACTCAGAAATGCAAGAAATTAAAAAACGAAAATTTATTTAAACAAACAAAATAATTTTACAAATAAAATTAAGCAAAAATGATGAAAATGACGTTGCATTGGCAACTACTTTTTTTCTTTTTAAATGTTTATACTCGCTCGCTACTTTTCGTTTATTTACTTTTACAACAAGTATTTTTTTTAATTTCATTTTAATAACTTATTTTTTTTAGATAAGTCTGAAACAAACATAAATAATTATTTTACAATTTTGAGTTGAATCAAATAGATTTGACATCATACGGAACGCGTTTGATTTTTTTCTTTTTCATTTGAAAATAGTTTATGCTAAAAATACGATGTCATGTTGTCTGTCGTATTTCTCTTTTTTTCATTTGAAAATTCAAAATGTTAATGATAAACAAACTAAACAAAGATTTCTTCATACAAGTCAATTAAATGTTTTTATCATATATTTGTTCAATCTGTCCTCGAACATTTTTTGGTAATATTCAATTTTATTCAAATCGGGAAATCTTTTCAACCGTGTTTCCTTGTATATGGTGGCTTACTGTAGTAAAAACAATACCGAACGGTTACGGTTTAAAAAAAAAAACAAAAAACGATTCGGTATTTGGTATGGAGACGAAACCGAAAAACCGCGGTTTTTCGGTAAAACCGCGGTTTTTCGGTAAAACCGCCCATCTCTAGGTGTCATAATACCAGAAATGACTGACATGAGAAAGTCTTTATATGATCCGATTCAACTGCAAAAGGGATTGCAAATACAGGACGCTGTATCTTTAAGAAGCATGGATTTAATTGTTCAACAGCATCTGAAGAGTGTCATTGTATAGCTTGTGCTAATTTATAAGATAACAATCAAGTTAGATGACAAAATCGATTAACAAGAGCATAAATCTCCAAGGCTAATGCGTTACATCCACGAAAATTATACCACACAAAATTTTACAGATTGCTAAGGATTCATCTGAAGATGTCAAATGTGAATTTCTATGTTAAAATGCAAAGTGCTGTCAAATCTGGATCAGATCTGAAATCCATCTATAAAACAATAACTTATTTCAATGACAAAAAAAAAAAAAAAAAAAGTTAAATTTGAGAAACATTTTTTTAACTTATGATAAAACGTTTCTCTCCAGTATTAATATGGTAACATTTGTTACATGAAAAAGAATATATATTAGTTGGCATAAATCTTAGATGTCAATCCCGTTTCTGCAATTTGTAATTCTCGTGGCCAAAAAACAGCTGCATCTTTACTTTTGGAAAATCTGCCAAAGAATATAATGAGAGGGGGGGGGAGGGGGGGGGGGCAATCTAAGTAGATATAAATATGAAATCGATATTAGCTTGTATATAAGTATATTCAATATCAGTTATGGTTTAACAATACAAAGAGCATGACAGTTTTGTATTAAGAATGGCTGAGAATACTGCATGATAAAATATGTTCAGCTTTAGAATCATTCATGAAAATGATTTGGATTTTTGTTTTATGGCACATCAACCCTATGGTTTATTTTGTGCCATGTAATGTATTTATAGAATAGTTAATCAATGATAGAGGAAAAAAAACTCAAAACAATGAGAATGTTAATATAAATAGTGCAAAGAAAAAATAATTTATTGGAAACTTTAATTTTTAGCTTCAAACTTGTTAAATCTGAATCAAAAGCAAACAAGTGATTAGAAAATGGATTCTACTAAAATATTAACTTTATCATATATTCCCTTATGAAGATCTAATGACTTTCATCTGAACCTACATTCAATCACAGCCATTTTAAAATTGATTCCACATAGCTAGAAGATGTTCTTGAAAGATCAAAGTGATTCAAACTTACAATATATTTTATTTATCCTTTCAGCACCTTTCACCCTCTTCCCAGTAAGGTTATTGTCAGAATTGACACCTAAGAACTTCCAATAATTCTCCTCGAATTTGTTCATGATGGCACAGGTCTAGAGTCTTTGTACTAAGACCACTGCCTCACACTAACTGCTACTCAAGTCTGTTTCAAACAAGACACTTAATGTGATCCAGCTGAACCAATCAGATAATACAAGTACAAAATGTCTTTGCGAAGTGCATAGTAACAGATACACCCACCACATATGTTTTTCTTTTGTTTCTTTCTTGCTCAGTTGTCATGCTGTCTTTCAACTTTTTTTTTTTTTTTTTTTTTTTTTTTAATTTAAAAAAAAATTTTTTTTTTTTTACACTAGGTGGCTCTGGCTTTATCAACCTGACTGGCCCATAAGAGGATCACCCGTCGCCTCTTTCCCTTTTGACTGATTGCAAACTTGATGTATTTGAGCACTTCCGTTTTGCTAACCTCCTCCTTTTAAAGTGATTTCCATTCCCCCCTCCCCTCTCTTAACTTGTATTCGTCCCTTCCTTCTTACATGCAAGTCACAGCATCAATAGATTTTAGGTGGAATGAAGAATAGGCAATATATTCTTTTGAGAAGAAAGCAAGGTGTGTTCAAATTATCTAATGTCTATTGAGATTTCACTACTTCAGATGTTCTGTCAACAGGATCCATCAGAATGTAGATGGGTTCCACAATGAAAACTCCTTTTCAATAGAGAAAAAAGTCGATAGTAATTTGGGAAAGGATAACAGAAAGAGCAATGGACTTTGCCTATTTTTTTTTTTTCATACAACATTCAGAACACCAGAGGCAAATCAATATTTTATTCTTGTTACTTTTCAAACAAAACAATAGACATCTTCAAGGTTTTGTCACTAATTTTTATTAGTGATAAAAAAAAACCGATAAAAAGCAAAATGGGGGGGAAAAAAAGAAAAAGGATTTAACAAGTGATAATCATATAATTTATGTCAACAATCACATCTATTTAAATAAATTGTCAGATAATTTAAAAATATTCTTTAACCCATCCAGACGGTATATCTTAAAAAACCTTAAGATTTTTTAAAGAGAACGTGGTTTTCTATTTTAAAAACATTAACAGTACTCAAAAGAAATCCAGGAGTAATCCTTAATATAATGGAGCTTTTGTGTATGTAGCAAAACAAAGAATATGGTGTTAAAATTATATTTAGCATTAGTAGTAAATAGATACAACTGGTGTTATTTTAACATTCAAACTTTCTTACAAACATACAGGCACAAAATCTCCATTAAAGTAATCAAATTAAAAAAATTTCTTTTAATGGAATTATAGATTTAAGAACCACCATTATATAAGTTTAACTAAAATATGGAAAGATACCATGTAACTAAAGAATTACCTCCAAAAGTAGTATTTTGCAAGAGCATAATTTTTTTTTATACAGTGCTTCCAATATATATATATATATATATATATAGATGGTGAAGATAAAAACAAACAACAAAACTTGCATTTTTGTTTGCAAAGTAATAGAAATGGTTTTTGGATCTCCATATAAAGTAAAGCTAGATTTACATTTGAGAATTACAGAGAATGAGTAAAACAAACCTTTGCTGCTAGCGTGGCCCTATACGATCGTCCATTTAATACAAAACACTAACGTTTTAAAATGCAACATGCTGGGTGATGAGGAGATATGGGATACTGTCGTGAAACTCTCGTGATTTCTTCTGCTAGCCGTCTTTCTAGTTGGGCTGACTTCTCAACTCCTTCAATTTTGTTTTGTCGTCACGTAATACCCTTTTGCCAATCCATCTGATAGATCAGAAGCTCAGGCGATCAGCTATACTACTTCACCTGAAGGAAGAGGTAATGCCTGGGAGGGTACACCTAGGACCAAACCGATCCCTACATCATTTCTAACAAAACGTCTGCTCACCAGCGAGGCAGCTCCTTATTTGCTAGAATGATACCAAGGACAACATATCAGCTGATATGAACCATTTCATATATTCAGAAAAAAGCCTGTTTCCTCAAGATTTTCACTTTTAAAATGACTGCTTGTACAAATAGCTAACATCTAATGAAGTGAAAATTATTTCTTACTCTCCTTGCAGCATTATTTTGAGATAGTCACAATGGTGACAGGGGAGGAGGGGATGTCACATTAGATTTCTGGAATGTTTCTTGATGGTTGGTTGGTTTTATGTTTTACATATGTCTATTAGTCATTTCCTTAAAAGTTTTTATGCTTCAGTTCTTAATATCTTTAAATATTTATTCATAGTGTAAATTTATGAATAATTAGATTTGTTTCATGCAATAGTTTTCAAATATGAACTTGTATTGATATATTTTCATAATCTATATATTAATGCAGGTGTACCTTTTTGTCACGAAGAGGAGGAATGAACACCGATCCATTGAATAAATCAAACTTATATCAATATTTAAAAAATATTCTTTGAAATTTAAAAAATGCAATAGCATCACATTAACAGAATTCTAAGATTTTAGTCTTTAAAAAATAATATATAGGTGATATTTTACAGAAGAGATCAACAGTAACAATATTTAAAAATACAATTATAACAAATAATTCAACATTAACAAAAATATATCAAAGTAAAAAACGAAATTATCATAATTTTGGCAATCTGGCTATTTTCAGTGTGAATTTGATTTTTAAAAAAAAAAATTTTTTTTTTCTTTTTTAATTTTGTTCACCTCAGACAAGGCAAGGCAAGTTGCCACTGTAGACGCAAGGTACTGAAACTTAGAGTGAAAGTTTTTTTGTTTTTTTTTTTGGGGGGGGGGGGGGGGGCATCCTAAATTGAGAGCTGTGCAGTGAGATGCTTCACATTAGTTTTAAATTTCTGCATGTTGGTACAGTCAGGGAAACAGGGCAGCTTGAGGAAAGAAGCTATTGGAGTAGAAAGCTCTCCGGCATATGTGGACCTTCACAGTGAATGGATGAGATCTAGCTGATTGTCAGGTTGGTCGAGGGCACATCAGAGCAGCAAGTTCATCGGAGCACATTCCATTGAAGTACTTGTGAAACAAGCACAAGGATACAACATTGTGGCGATGGGACAGGAGCTGGAGCTTGGTGGATAGTGAGGAACCTATTAGATTAACTACTCTTTTTTGGACCTTGTCTAAGAGGGAAAAACTGGTAGATGGTGCACGAGCCCAGATGTGACAACAATACTCAATGCATGGATGGATGGTGGCTTTGTAGAGATAGGATACCGGCAGGTATGAGAAGTTTTCTAGCACGGTAGAGAGAGCCCACTTTCTTTGCAGCAGCCTTGGTAATGTCTATGTATTTGTTCCGATTCATGTTACCTGTGAATGTTAGACTGAAGAGTTTGAACGTTGTACTCTCAGGTAGGGTGTTATTTGCCATGGCAATCGGTGGTTGAAGAGGTTCCTTGTAGTTGAAGGAAAGGAGCTTTGTCTTAGCAGCATTAAATGTTACCATCCATTTATGACCCCATTCCACTACAGACTGGAGGTCACTTTCTAAGGATTCAGCCATTGCTTCGGATATGTGCGCATCTATTTTGTTTAAATGACGAGAGTAGAGCATAGTGGCATCATCAAATATACCCATCTCAGGCACAATGTCATCAGGGAGGTCGTTTATGAAAATCAAGAATAAAGGTTGAAGGATTGATCCCTGAGGTACACCTGCATTTATGTCATGTTTGCATGAACAGCCATCGAGGACAACCTCGATCTTTCTTTTTGGCAACACCAGGTCTTTCTGCTAGTATAAATAAGCGAAAGCTTTGGTATTCAGATTTTTTTCTAAGTATCCATTTGCTGAATTAAAAATTTTTTAAATCTGAAGATTGCTTAGCCAAGAATTGTCTTGGACTGTGTTCATGGTATATTTTTTTATTTTTATTTCCAAATAACCAAGAATTGATAATCGACATGGAATTGTAGCAACATTTTGTTTTTTAAAATCTAGATCAAAGCATCTTAAATGTTCATATGATCGTTTATTTTAATGAATCTTTAATTCTTGTATATTTTTAGAAAATCTAAGTCTTGTGTTTCACCAATGTAGTTTTGTGTTCCATTCTTTGCATGAAATAGAATAATGTTAGCTGCGAATGAAGTGTTTGTTCATTTTGAGTTGTTGGCAAAGTATCTTTTATGGTTTGATGTACGATTGGGATAGTTAATTTATTGTATAGAGGTTTGTTGCTAACGTTTGTGGGTATGCTGATAAGTCTGAATGTTAGAAATAGTTGGTAGTGTATATGTTGAAAACTTTTCTAACATTTATAGATTATTTCGGGTATTAAGTTTTTAGAGCATTTTCTACTTTTTAAAAAATATATTCTTAATTGAGGTGTTGGGAGATTGCATATTCTACGAGTATGTAGACAGAAACCAATTACGAGGCCAGTTTAAAATTTTCTTTTTGCAATGGGAGTAGAAATGTAGTCATTTTGCCTAAAACCTGGGAAGTTAAAGTATTTTCTGATTTTGGATGCCCAAGAAAGCTCTGGTGTTAGATTCGTTTTCATATGTAAACTTTTAGAAAGTTTGGCAGTGTCTGTTTATTTTTTGTTTTGATGAAAAATATGTCGTCGATATATTTAAAGTATGTGGATTTTTTTTCTAGTTTGGTTTCTAGAAATTCTAAAAATAAGCTTTTTTTCTTTTTACTTGATGGTTGCAACTTTACTTGATGGTTGCAAACACGAGTTAGAGCATTGTCATTGCTTGTTTTCAAACAATGCCTGTGCAAGAAAAATTTTTAACTGAGGAAAGGTTTTGCACAGAAACAATCCCTACTTTCTAAGTGACTGCCTCCCTGACCCCAAAAGAAGTGCAAATCTAGATTATTGAAAACAACATTCGACACAAGTTTTATATTAGAGTTAAGGCTTAACAAGGCATCTTTCTTGGTGATTTAAACACCATTAGACACCAACCTGAGCATGTGTAAGAGGGCATCTCTCTTATGTGCGTACATGCACACATGCGCACACAATTTTTTGAAAGGGGGAGAGGAATTATTTTGTTTTGGGTTTTGTAGAGCATGATTGAATTTTGCAAAGAGAAAAATTGAAACGACATGCATTGAATCATTTTGAAATGGGATATATGATGCCAATATTGGTAAATTATCAGTTAGGATTGTAAATACAAAGAGTTCTCTTGCACATTTTCCAGTTTTAAAATCAATTTGTTTCTATGATATTTTTTAGAGAGAGAATAAGACAAAGCCAAATGAAGAAATAACAGACCCATTCTAAAGATGCTTCCAGTCAATTTGAGTTTAAAAATACTATTTTAAAAGTAAGTGTGACAGACAAAAAATAATTACACTTTTTAAATAACTTAAATATCCGTTAGTGAATCCACTTCACATTTAAGGCACATTCAGAGCTATTGTAACAATCCACACCAATGTTTATAAAAGGTTAGCCATGTTTTTAAAAGAGTAAGATTTCTTGAAAAGAAGTTGAGCATGAAAAACTGACTGACCAAGCAAAAAAAAAAAAAAAAAAAAAAAAAGGATTACTTACCTATAGTCAGGTCATGTACAGGCTGGAACCTTTTGTCTGTGAATTGCAGCAGCAAACATGACTTTCCAACACCTGTAAAAGAAATACAAAAAAAAAGTGAGTCATTGGAATGGATTGATTCAGTTCATTCAACATAGACAATTTTCTTTAGTCATATGAAAGAACATCAATCTCTTACCATCTGTTGTCTGAAATGATGCAAGACTAAGAAAAATGTTATGCCTGGTTAAAAGCGAAAAGAAGCAAGTCAACAGGAAAAGACATGCCAATCAAACGGGATCTTTAAAATTTGATATTTTCAGGTAAAGTCGATTTCAATAAATTATAGGCATTAACAATCATTTAATATCAGACACTTTTTAGAGATAAAAACAGATGGTAGAGTCGGCTGCCCCACCCCCGAAATAAAACTGATGATCAACTCTTACAAAAGTTGCTAACAGAGAGAAAAAAATACTACAATCACTTTTAAAAAAGATTAATTTAGCATTAAAAGCCGATAATGTCTTTGTTGGATATCAACAAAATTTCACACCTAATGTGCTTAAACAAGCCATGTATTTCTTACTTGTGGGCCAATTTTAAAAACAATTACATGGATACAAAGAATAGCATTAGCATTTCAATGTTAATTTCATGTGCTTTTATATGTTAAATATTTTTATACTAAAAAAAAAAAAAAGAAAAAAAATATATATATATATATATATAAATAAATAAATAAATAAAAGAGAACGCTAACAACTGACTAACCAGAAGGGGGGGGGGGGACATTTTTTCATTTTATACCTTACATTCTGATTAAAATCTGCAGGATTAGATTTAATTGGATATTCTTGAGATTTCACAGGCTATTTAAACCCAGATAACCGGCTCTAGTGTCATGTGATGTGGGTTATTCGTACCACTAGAACCGATCAAAGTTAACTAAGAATATTTCGAAATTGATGTTATATCGACGGACATCATAAAGTTTCAGAATTATTTTGATATATATGTAAATATTTGATAATTTTTAATGGTACAGTAATTTCTTGAAAAACTTATGTTTTATTGAATTCAACAAGTCGCTAGTGGAATAGTGAACGCTAACTTATTTTCACTATAGCTGCATAGAGAGTTCGCATTCCCTTCCAAAATAGTTATCAATATGAAAGTGTTTTCTATTTTTTCTGTTTTCATTTCATTACACCATTCTTTTACTCAGAGTTTGAAATTTAAAAAATAATTTCTGTTCAAGTTTTTCAAAGTTTATTGCAAAAAAAATAATGGTCCAACTTTTTTCTTTTTTTTTTCAATCTTTCTAGACTGAGGCAATTGAAATTTCTGTCCCAACCAGAGTGCCACTTTTCGGAGAGCTAGATTTCTCCACATTAAAAAAACCTTGTGTCTAACTGTCCTCGTGGGAAGGCAAATAAATAAGGATTGTTTTTTTTTTAACGCTTACTACACATGTTGTACATGCGTGATAAAGTGTTTCTCAAGAAGACTTGCAAAATGTTTGTCAGTATTGGGTACGTGAGTAGGTTTGTCAACAATCTGTTAGATCATAAGTGAGGGAAAAAATTGTGACAAAACCTCCCTTCAGTCTTGTTTGATTGGACTAACCATTCAACATTGTGAACATTCAAGTCACTACAGACATGAATGCTGGCAGAAGGATAAACAGACAGGATAGGGTAGGGTACATTTTCTCAAAGATACTCTCAAAGATCGTAACTCAATCATTGTGGGGGACGATATAGGGCAACGATGAATGCGGTGCTGTGAATAAATTTTACATGGAAACACATATAGGACAATTTAGAGTCTTTGGAGATGTCCCTACCACATGGACAGCTGTCCCTAATGTAGGTATAAATACCATGTCCATCACGAGGGTCGGGTTTTGATATCATGTCAGGGTAACCTTTAATCATGAAATCAGCCAATAGGCTAATGCCAGTTTTACACAGAAAGAATAAGTCTGGTTTTGTCTCCTGTAAATGGATTTCAACCTCTGGAAGATTGGAACTCAGACCCTTAATGTTGGAAACAAAGACCTGATAGTAGGGGTCCACGTTTGAAGTTATATGTTGGGATTTGTATAATTTGTAGAAGATATCAGTAGATGGGGTGAGACATGAAAACACAGAATGAGTAAGCAGATTATCTTTGTAAACCATTGTATAAAGAAAAGCTGTATCAGTTCTCACCAATATGGTATCGAGAGACCCCACTAGAAACTACTGCATGGTTGAGACTAAATTCATCAAATGGCAATACAGCAGCCCTAGTATTTCACACCTGCTGATAGCACAGCCTCCTTATGAGTTAGTCCAAGGTTTGGGCTCTTGGAACAGCATTTTTTTCCCCCTTTGTCAAAAACATCCCTCTTGAAAGGGGAGGATTAAGGGACAGTGTAGGGGAAGAGAGAGTTATAGGCTGTTGAAAATACATCCATAGTGCATTTTCTACTCTCCAGCGGTGTGATCTACAGATTAGATAGCAGTGTTGTTCGCTTGTACAACACTCACTGCTTCTGCAATGCCTGATTTCAGGATGACTGAAAAGACACGATGTAGAGCGCAGTTTTTACATCGGAGTTTCCTACTCCTAGATGGATGATCTGACAAGATCTATGACTCGATCTTGCCAAGTGGGGTAACTTTGCACCTGAGTACTATGCCAGGTATTTCTACGCCCCTGCGTGAGAAAACAAAAAAAACAAACATTAAATTTCTACTTAGAATAAGTTTTCATGTCCCTTTGAGAAAAATAAAAATTGAAGGTAGTTTTGTTGTTTGAATAAACGTTACTTGAGAATAATTTTAGAAATTCAGGATTAAATTGAGTTTATTGTTAGAAATCTGCCACATCCTTTGTGTTTAATAATAATAATAATAATAAAAACAAACAAACTGTTAGGCAATCTCTGGCCTGGCAAATAAAGAAAAAGGTTTTCTGAAAACGAAACTGCAAAGAGTTTAAAAAAAAATTGTGCATTTAACACATTTGCAATAGTATAAGAAAAAGAAAACTTTAAAAGTTTCAGTTTTTCTAAAAATGAAACAGTAGCATAAGTAATATTCCTTTTTTGTTGTAATTAAGTTCATTAAATGGGTAAAATAATCAGGTTTTAATTTTTGTTAGTCATTGCAGAAGACGATCGTGAATAAAAGGAATCCTTTTTATAAGATATAAATAAAAATGAGTAAAATGAAATGAATGTGTTTATTTTTGTTATCACAGAAGACGATCGTAGGAAAAATAATTCAATTTATTTATTTATAAACTAAGACACCCCCCTCCAAACTACTTGTTTTTAAATGTAAATTAATAAGGCAGAGTAGGAGGCATAATTCAAAGGAAAGTTTGGATTAAATAGCCTTGCTTGTTTAGAATAATTTGGTTTGCGAAGAACAGACTAATAATTTACGTAAATGACTGACTAGTCAGAATCAAATATTGATTTGTCAGATGTGTTGCTATATCGGTCTAATTTTGAGAATCCGGTCGACAATTTTATAAGATTTATCATTTCAACAATCCACATTATTTGCAGGATTGATTCTTAGGAGTTTTTCCATCAACATTTTCATTCAAGGTTGAGAAGGATGTACGATGCTACTGTCAGACAAGAACTGCTCCTTAAAGCTAAATATTTCAAACAAGCCTCTAACATGACTTTGCTCCTTGAACCTTGAATCTCAAAGTCACCTTTATTTAATAATAGAAATAATACAGTTTTGTCAACGAAAGGTAACACTTGTATAAATTCATACTTAAAATATTAAAATGCATCTTTAAAACCTGTCTTTTATACAATCTTTGGAAACAAAATTGAAGAATTAAAAATTAAAGTAATTTATGTTGGAAATTGTGCTGAAATGTGTTTAAACTAACTTTTGATTACATAAAGATATCAAATGAAATAATGATTGTCAGAGCTGCCGGGTGGTTTTCGTATTTACTTTGTCCGATAAAATGTGGTGTATGCAAATAAATTCACTTTTAAAATATCCATTAACAAACAATACGGACATTAAAAGATGTAAGCAAACTTCTGTTCCATAGCTACTTTGATAAACAGATAGCAGCAGCAGCCGCCATCACTTATTTCTAAAGTTGACAGACCTAATTACATGTTTATTATAATGTGTCATTAACCTGATAGAAACGTCAACTTAAAGGCCAGTTTCTACAATTTGAAAAAAAACAAATGCAACATGTAAATGAAACCTAAACTAGAATAAACATAAAATATTCACCTATTCAAAATTATTTCCGAAAGTATTCAATGGTAAAACAAAAAATAAAAAAAGGTAATTCTAAAAAACTTTAAAAATAAACAAATTCAACTCAAATTATCAGTGCAGAATAAAAGTTGCTCGTGCATTACCTAGAAACTTTTTTCAGAATTAAAATGATTCAAGCTATAACTTTTGATTTCCTTCAAAAAGATAACAGATTGTTTTTTTTTAAACTAGCTGAGCTACCCAGTGTTGCATGGATAACAAAATAGAAGAGTTAAAGTGGGTAACATTTTTCTTTGGCAACTGGTTCAATAGATAGAAGAAAAAAAGCAATAAACAAAAACAAAACTGATTGACTGTTATCTAATTTCATGCATTAATTTGGTGTCTGGTGATGAATGGAATTAATATTACAGTATTTACTCTTACCATAACCAGGGCCACACTGAATACGATGATGTAAGGGTTTGTAAGTATATCTTGTGTTAGTTCTGACATTAACCCCCCACATACACACCCCTTCCAACTCAGCCTTTAAGATTATTACAATAAATAATTACAAATATTCTGTGAGATTAAGTGTGTATGGAGGGAAAAAAATTGTTGATCTACATAAATACTGCCCACCTCTCACTGCAAATAGCAAAGAATGGACGATCGGAGGGGGTGGGTATGTTGTTATCCACCTCTCAGGTGCGACAATGAAGATCCTTTCTTGGGTAGGCAAGTACATTCACAAAGGAGACTCCATTTATCGTAACTATGGAGTCCCATATTTCCATAACTATTAGGTTTCTGTAGTTCTGGCTGAACCATACCCACCGGGGAAGGGTCAAGTGCCCCCTATCCAGCCAGGCTTCACATGGAAATTTGACTTCAAAAACTTCTCAGCAATTGACATCTCCAATTTCAAATCTCTTCACAGATGATTTAATTAACAAATCAGATATTTATCATTGTATGAAATGATGACAACTGAATCTTAAATGTATCTGTTCCGATACTACACTTTCTTTTCTGTCTTTGGTCAGTGAAGGAGGGGTCCTTCTAGACTGAGGCAACTTTTATTTTTCCCTCAATCCAGAGTTCTTTTTTTTTGTGGAGAGCTACATTAAAAACCGATCTTGTGTCTAATTGCCCTCGTGGGGAGGCAAGTAAATAGGGGTAGCTGAACCTAAAATCAAACTGTCAACCATTTAGTAGATAAATTTTACTTAACTTTACTAATGTGACAGTCTTGACCAGTTTCCTTTTATTCTTTGATGAAAACATTTCATACTTAGAAAGGAAATCAAAAGGTTTGGTCACGTTGTCAATTAATAGTAAATTTTTAAGGAGCTACTGGACATTTCCTGGGGATTATTCTACAAGACGTAATCATACCTGTTAAATGCACATATAGCTAATTGGTAACAAACTTGATCAATCTGTCAAGCTCTGCGCTATTTACCAATATACATTTATTATAGGAGGCTTTGTATTTACCAATATACATTTATTATAGGAGGCTTTGTATTTACCAATATACATTTATTATAGGAGGCTTTGTATTTACCAATATACATTTATTATAGGAGGCTTTGTATTTACCAATATACATTTATTATAGGAGGCTTTGTATTTACCAATATACATTTATTATAGGAGGCTTTGTATTTACCAATATACATTTATTATAGGAGGCTTTGTATTTACCAATATACATTTATTATAGGAGGCTTTGTATTTACCAATATACATTTATTATAGGAGGCTTTGTATTTACCAATATACATTTATTATAGGAGGCTTTGTATTTACCAATATACATTTATTATAGGAGGCTTTGTATTTACCAATATACATTTATTATAGGAGGCTTTGTATTTACCAATATACATTTATTATAGGAGGCTTTGTATTTACCAATATACATTTATTATAGGAGGCTTTGTATTTACCAATATACATTTATTATAGGAGGCTTTGTATTTACCAATATACATTTATTATAGGAGGCTTTGTATTTACCAATATACATTTATTATAGGAGGCTTTGTATTTACCAATATACATTTATTATAGGAGGCTTTGTATTTACCAATATACATTTATTATAGGAGGCTTTGTATTTACCAATATACATTTATTATAGGAGGCTTTGTATTTACCAATATACATTTATTATAGGAGGCTTTGTATTTACCAATATACATTTATTATAGGAGGCTTTGTATTTACCAATATACATTTATTATAGGAGGCTTTGTATTTACCAATATACATTTATTATAGGAGGCTTTGTATTTACCAATATACATTTATTATAGGAGGCTTTGTATTTACCAATATACATTTATTATAGGAGGCTTTGTATTTACCAATATACATTTATTATAGGAGGCTTTGTATTTACCAATATACATTTATTATAGGAGGCTTTGTATTTACCAATATACATTTATTATAGGAGGCTTTGTATTTACCAATATACATTTATTATAGGAGGCTTTGTATTTACCAATATACATTTATTATAGGAGGCTTTGTATTTACCAATATACATTTATTATAGGAGGCTTTGTATTTACCAATATACATTTATTATAGGAGGCTTTGTATTTACCAATATACATTTATTATAGGAGGCTTTGTATTTACCAATATACATTTATTATAGGAGGCTTTGTATTTACCAATATACATTTATTATAGGAGGCTTTGTATTTACCACCAATATACATTTATTATAGGAGGCTTTGTATTTACCAATATACATTTATTATAGGAGGCTTTGTATTTACCAATATACATTTATTATAGGAGGCTTTGTATTTACCAATATACATTTATTATAGGAGGCTAGTCTTGCAATCTTTGCAATGGCTAACACATTGGATCCAGGTCTGTATTAAAATGTCACATGACTAACAATCAATGAAAGCATTTTTTTTTGTGTGTGTGAAAGCTTTTCAGGGATGTAAATGACCATGGCAAAAAAACAAATCTGAAACAGAGATGAATTTCCCAACCTGAACCTTCCATCAATTTCCCAACTTGAGGCGACCCATGCACCCCCTCAATATTCCAAACAAAAAAAAAACAAACTTGTAAAACCACAAATAAGTCTAAAAAATAAAAATGCACCAAGTTTATCTCCCATAAAGAAAAGAAAATTGCTTAACTGACGTAAAACGCTAGAACAGCCCAGAAATGGGTGGATCATTTTATGTTAAATGCATATGTGAAACTGATCTACTCTAAATAAGATTTTTTTTTATTTTTGCAAGTTTTTCAGGGTGTTCACGCGATCACAAGAAAAATAAAAAAAATTATTATTTTTATCTTTTTTGATTTTAATTAGCAATACACATGAAAAAGTTTAAATTGCTTAAAATATCTCAATAATGGCATACATAGAAAGAGCTCGATGATCTAAGAAAGAGTCTTTTTAAATTTTTTTAATCTGACTAAAAATAAGGAAGTTATGACTATTTTTGTGCCTCGCACAATTGGATATTTTTCCCTCTAAGACCATACGTCACATTTTTTACACTAATTTTTCAGTAAAAATGTTATATCTATGTTAAAACAATGAAATTTACCATATAAGTGTATTTTTGTACAAGGAATCAGAATATGTCACTGAAAATCTCCAGAAATTAATGGTTTCCAAGTAATCTGCACTAAGTGCACATAAATATGCTGCAATACCTTAAAAATATTATGTATCCATTAAAAGAAAGAAGTTAGAAAACTCAAAGTTGAATTGTAATACATTTTATGTACAAGAAACTAAAATCTAATACTAGGACTGTTTAAAAATGAATATATTGCAAGATTTCTTTGGCATTATTGTAGATTAATACCTTCCGCTAACTCACCCCCTTGCCTCCTCAAAATATGAGATTCTACTTTTTTATTTAGGCAATTACATGTTAACACCCTGAAAAACTTGGCAGAAAGAAAAAGAAAAACAATTATTTTAGAATTTAGAGTGGGGATCAGTTTCACATAAATATAAATTAATCCCGCATTTCAAGGCCATTCTAGCGTTTTAGGACAGTTAATTATTTTTTCTATGGGAGAGAAATCCTGTGCGTTTTTCTTGTTTTGTTTGTTTTCTTTCTTTTTTCTTTTTTTTTTTTAGACGATTATGTGTGGTTTTAATGGGCTTTTTGTAGGATTAGGGCTTGCCATTCGGACTTAGTGTTAGGGTTCAGGGAGTTTTTTAGGGGTGGCTTGCCACTCATATTTAAGGTTAATGGTACGATACGTTCAAGAAGGCATTTTTAGGAGGTGGGCTTGTTAGTCGTACCTAGAGTTAGTGGTAGATTAATTATTTATTTTATAAATTTCACTAAAAGGCAAGAATGGCCGGGAAATCGGAGATAATTTTACATTAAATTTATATGCGAAACTGATCTCCCACTCTAAATTCTAAATTATTATTTTTTTTCGCCAAGACTTTAAGGGTGTTCACACGTAATCGCCTAAAAAGTAGAATCTTTTTATTTTTTATTTTTTAAAAATAAATTGGCGACGAGAAAGTCGTTACTACTAGAAGTTCGAAAGTTGAGTGAAAACCAGTATTTCTTTAAGTATTTTTTATAAAAGAATCAAATAGGATTAACTTTTTTAAGCACAAAAAGTATTCTTGTCTTACATTTAAAAGTTTATAAACGAATTTTACAAAGCTTTACAGCAATAATAGTAGCCATTGTTGACTTTCGCTCAATAAAAGGACAATATTTTTTCGGATAAGGTAATTTAAAATTACTATTACTGAAAGACAAAACAACGTACAATTATAATTTTAATGCATAAAAAAAGATGAAAGATTAATTTATTTACTTTATTTTCAAATTCGTTCTAGAATGAAAATAAACAAAAATCGCCTCCTGTTTATAGCTGCTATACTACTACTACTACTACTACAGTCAGTTTTTCAAACTTTAAATAGAAAACTTTTTTTTCGGATAGGGTAATATTACTACCAATTATAATTTTAATGCATAAACAAGTAAAAAGATTGAATTGGGTGACGGAAATGTATTTTTCGAAAATGTTCAACCCACGTCGTATTGAAGGATTATTTTTAAAATTTCAAAAAAAATGAATGAGCCGATTTACTTCGTACACAGACAAACATTAAAAGTGATGTTTCCCCTGATTGGTTTCCAAATTTCAGGACGAAATTCCGCACAGAGGCATGGTACGAGAGTTTTAAACGATGCGGGGGTAAAAAAAAAAAAATGACGTAAATTGCTGAAAATAGTGTTAACATTTTTTGGCCTTTATTTGCTCAAAACTCTTAAAAATATATAATGTATATTATTATTCATGAATGCACCTGAAAGGATATTCATTTCCTAACAAAATGATGGTATTTTGAGCACTTAAAGTGCTTTAGTTTTTAAGATATGACTATTTTAATAGAACTACCCTGAAATCTGTGATTATCCAAACTGTTTTCTGGTCGATGTGTATTGCTATTTTAATATCTAAATGTAAGGGATTGGGTGAAGCGTGTTAATTTATAATAAATTTATTTTCATACTGAAACCACTGACTGATATGTTTTAACTTCATTTTTGCTTTCAAATTCATTAAAATTAGCTTTTTGTGTGTGAAAAGAATGTTCAAAGTTTGTGTGTAATAAAAGTTTAAAAACATTGAAAATATATTTAGTTAAAGAAATAAAGAAAATAAAACATTAAGAGACAGGGAATTATTCTTTGAAACAAAAGTCTTCTACACCCACTACTCTCCATCATGAATCGTTTGAAGTATGATAAAATTAACATTTCCAGAGAGGGAAAGGGAAGACAGGGCGAGACTGAAACAAGAGAAAAACAGGAAAAGAAAAAGATAAAGCGAGAAAGGAAGAGAAATAAAAGGAAGCCTTAAAAATAAAAATAAAAAATCCGCTTGTCTAAATTTAAAAAAAAGCAGATCTCAGTTTTTCTGAATTCTACTAAAAAAGCAGAGAACTCACATCGTTTTATTGTAAATTGCTCATATTATAGACAAGTAAAACAAAACTTTTTAAGACCTTTAACTATCAGTGTAAGCTTAAAGCTGATTTACCTCTTGAGACATTGGATATCCTCTTATGAGGGTTGCATCAAAGACTTAAAAAGCTTGAACTGTATGAAGTGAATTTGCCAGAGTTAAAAGGTGCCATTTTTTTTTTTTTCATAGCACTCAACATTTTTTTAGGAGGAGGAGGAGGGGAGCACTATGGTTTTCCGGTAGCTTCAAAAATAAAAACCAAAGAATTTCCACAAGATGTAGCACCCCCTCCACACCCAAATCAATATATATTTAATGCTATAATCAGAATGCATTTCTTACAATGAGATTCCTTCCACCCACTTCAGTACATTTTCTAGATTTTTTATTTTTATTTATTTCATTTTTTTTCTAACAATGATATGCATTCATTTTTTGGCTAATTTGTCTTTCACATTGCCAAGGTTTATACAGTTGTATGAAAGTGAAAATATATTTTTAAATTTCTTTCAACATGTTACAAAATATTACGAGAATACTAAAATTCTATTAGCAAATTAATAGATTTTATAAAATCATTGATAAAGTTTATTTCAAAATATTAAACTTTAACTATTTAAAATCATTTCAGAATATAGAGCTTCCAATCGGTACAAAAGCAAAAGTAAAGTGAATATATCCTCACTAGCCAGAGTTCACTTTTATACTGCATACACAAGAGTTTATCAGGCATGTGTACACAGCGTGATGATATATGAAAGTAAAACCTGAAAATGATATGATGGATGTGTAATGCGAGTCTTAGACAAGCTTAGATCTGATGACCTTAGAAGAAAATTAGATCTAGACAGTAGTATAGGGAGATGTGTGCAGAAAAGGAGACTTTTATGGTATTGCAACATTGAAAGAATGGATGAGAGTTCTTGAGTTAATAGATGTAAAACAGTTGAGGTAGCAGGTTTAGTTTACAGGGGAAGGCCAAAGAAAATAAGGGAGAAAGTGATAAGAATAGACTTGAGAGAAAGGAGGAGAAATAAAGTTCTGGCTAGAGATAGGTTAGTTTGGAAGTCAATTTCTAAAAGCCATCAAACACATGCCAGCATGTAACATGGATCTTAAACCGAACATGATGAGTGCATGTTGCATCCTCCACAAAAAACAATTTATGTTGAGGACCATGATAAAAATTAATGGCACTACAAAAGCTGTTCAAAATCTTTACCTTCTGTGTTCAATCAGGCAAACTTGCCATTTATTATTTTTTGTACATGTGTAGCTTACATTGAAACTTAAGAGTCCTTTATAATAAAGTACATATTTGTAATTTAATTTTTAACAGTAACTAGACCACCCGTTGGGTTAGTACTTGTTATATTATTAAATATTAAATACTAGAAAAAAAACTAGTCACACTCAGGGCAGTAATTATTTTCTGGGGGAGCAGGTGTAATGTTAAAAAAAAAAAATCTCTCTCTCTCTCTTATATATAAAGACCCCCCCCCCCCAAAAAAAACATATTTAGAATTTGGTTAATTGCCCTAAAATACAAAGCTGATCCCCCACTCTAAAATATATTCAGCGTTCACACAATCTAAAAAGAATTAAAAATTTTTAAAATCTAATGGGGGGATTATAGGGAAACTACTAGACTTGTTTTCATTTGTCAATGAGAATAGTGAAAAGGAAGCATTAAACAATACGTTTAACAAACTATTAATGCTTTTAATTGCATTTTACAAATAATTTTTTTTAAAGTTATTTTTCACAGAAAAACTATTCTTTAAAAACGAAGTATATAAAATTAGCAAAGTTTTACAAATAAACGCATCTATAAAACTTATTTTGCTTGTTGATTGTTATGGAGGGAGAGAGATGGGGAGAATTACAAATAAATAATTTTTAAAAAGAAATTATTCCAGTTTAATTTTTGTGCACCTCCTTTTGAAAAGTAATGAACACAGTTTTGGTAATTTATCTTTTTATTAAATCACTTTAATTATTGTTAATATGGACATATATTAGGAAATATGGCAATAAAATTACAACTGAATAACACCAAACATTACTTTATTATAAACTGTTTAAAAATAGTTATGCAAATTAGGTATACAAATAGCTGTGTTTGGGCCTTTGCTTTTTTTTTATTATATATACAGTATGAAAAAAAAAAACTATGGTTATATAAACAGTTTTGATGGTAATATAGAGTGGTAAATGGAGAAAAAAAAAAAATTGAAAAAAAAAAAAAAATCTCGCATTTATTTCTTAATGTTTTTATGTATTCTTCCCGCTCGCTTAATTATTTACATCATTCACCTCCTCCCACTACTTATAAATTGCCCTTTATGATGCCATCCACTATGCACTATAATAAACAATATCCATAGTTTTATAAGTATAAAAACCCCTCCGGGTCTAGTCCAGACTAATTCTAAAAAGATTTTAATTTTTTTTTCTTGAAAATGGTCTTTATCTCATGGAGAATCAGAACACCAATTAAAGATTATGAGTCAATTGATAGACTTTGATTTGATGAATTAAAAATGATCTGACAATAAATTATTCTTGCAATCATGATTTCTTAAATAGGTAGTCATTCTAAGTTTCATTTTGATAGTAAGATTGTAAGAATTTGCCGAGCCAACCTTGAAGAATCTTAACTTGAAAATACTTTAATGATAATCATGCATAGATTTAAGATGACAAGCTGATCTAGCAGAAAAATGTCAAAAGAGTCGTGAACTGATGAGACTGCACTTAAAGAATACGTCATGCCAAAGGACAAGAGTAGTGATTGCAAGACATCTCGATTCAAACATTGAATACAGAACAAACTTAACATTTTGGTTTTATGCAACTAAATAGATTTTTTAAAATTTCTTTTAAATTGGGGTTACATTACATTGGAGTAATTCATGAGAATAGAGTTAGGCATGAACTTTCTAAAACACATGGTATAAAATTATACTTGTGGCAAGTAAGCTATACAATGTGTTTCACTCCTAGGAGTTTATGTAGGGATAGACAATCACTCTTCTAAGCAAATATGCTTAGATTAACTTTCAACCAATTAAAGTTATTAATTCACACAACTCCCCTATTCCTTTCCATCAACCAATACTTTTTCTTGATTTCCACTAAAGGTTGGACATTTAAAATTAGGTCTAACAAATAAATGTTGACTAGCTAGTGGGTTCAGCTGTGCTGACTTAGTGAGTACAATCACTTGACCTATCTATTAAATATAGCTTCGTTTTAGTAAGATTGAAATAATAGGGCACATCATTAAAAAGACTTCCCTGTGTACATGGATGACAGATTTGAATATGAAAATTTCTTTCTGTATTCTTTCAGTCTATTGACTCTATTTTTTTACATTTTACTAAAAGTTAAAATATTTTCTCATCCTAATTTTCTAGTAGCCTTAAAATTTTCCATTCAACCACCGGAAACCGTTCCCTATCTTTAAATCCCTAAAATGGTTGGATAGTGATGCACAATGTTTTTTTTGTTTTGTTATTAAATGTAATTTTGTGATTATAATTTTCTTTAATCTCATGCAGTATCCCCTACGTAGTATGTTTTTTATTGTTCAGATTTTCAATAGTGTATAATGTAGTTTGCTAGATTATGCTTTTTGTTCATTATTTTGTAGGGGCAAGTATACACTTATTCTACAGTTGACCCCCCCCCCTCAGTTTTTCCATTAATTTTATCTGAATCATACTATTTCTTATTTTTATTATTACAGTAGTAATTTTTTTGTCCAATTTTATTTTATTTTTGCTTTAATTTAGTATTTTATTGTGTGCCTCTCTAAGCAAACAAACTTTAGAAAAAATAAACAAAAATAATAGATTAAATCTAAATCATTGGAAAAATACCAATGCCACAGTAAAATAGTTTAATGACATTAACAAAAATTGCACATTTACTCTATCAAAGAATTTACAGTAGATAACGCATTGGAATTTGCTAAACAATCCTATTGATGACAGACATAAAAATATAATTTTTTTAGAAAATCCATATTGTTCCATAACAATATATGGATAAAAAAGACATTGAATAATAAATATTTTAAAAGAAATGTTTTCAAATTTAACGATTTAAAAAAAATAAAAAAAAAAAAAAAAAAAAAAAGATAGTTCAACATAATTTCCAGATTAATGCTAATATGCCCTCTAAAATTTGTAAGTTAATTTTTTTTTTTCATTTTTTATTTAAAATGTGATTAATAAGTGTTTTTTTTAAATTTTATTTATGCATTTTTTAAAGACGCTTCAATATCTTGGTGGTTTTACGCAAGTTTAATGTAACTGATTTTATATTTCCAAACTTCTCCACTCTAAAACTTTTTTAAAGTTTTTTTTTTAGAAAAAGAATCTTTGGACTACTATATCTATTAAACACCAAATTCTAAATCGTTTTTTCAACTTACAGTTTAATTTTTAGATGGGAGGAGGTACTATGCAAGTTTAATTTGTTTAAAATTTCAAAGTTATGTTTGCTAAAGTTTGATAACAAAAAAGTAGGAAATATGTTAAACTTGCATAATTATCAGATGTTTTCTTAGTAGCAGACTCAGAAAAGAAAAGTACCTTGAAATCATTCAGCATAAACTTGTTTTTAACATTTAAAACAAAAAAAATAAAATAATTTTATGCATTTGAACTTAATGAAATAAAACTTAAAACTCATTAAAACAATAACATTTGTGCAAGTTATCTTTTTATATATATCCAGGTGTTAAACTAAAAAAATTCTCACAGGTTAATCACTTTAGGAATTCTGCCTTTTAAACAGCAGTTATTAGGTACAAGCAACATTTATGGACTTTACACATTTGCATTAAAACTAATTTCATTTCATTCTCTCCGGTTGAATGTTAGTTTTATTTGAAAGATAATTGCCTGAAGTTAAATTGATGATAGTTTGCCAAGGGACCTACTTAGTTGCAATTGTTTAGGAGTTTATCCTACTATTTCACCATAGCTTCGAGAGGGGGCTATAGGATTCATACCTCTCCCAAGGAATTGGGATTGTTTTACGGATCATAAATCCTACAAGTTATTTTGTGCTATTTATTTTGTGTGTATTTATTTAATAATCATTTGATAAATTCTGCAAAGTTATTTCATTTTAATTTTGGTTTCTCCTATCGAAGCTTGAATTGATTTTTTTTTGTGATGCAGGCACATATTCAACCAGCATTGTCAGGTTTGGTATGAGATAGTATTTTTTTTTTTTACAGGTGGGAGGGGGGTATTTCTCTATTTTGTACAGTTACACCTTCAATTCAAACTTTATTTCTTCCATGGCACAGAAAGTTGTTCCTTATTTCTCCCTTTAAAGAATTTAAGGATTGGTGCGCAATGGTTTTTATACTGGTTTCCTGAAGTTATAATTCATAGTTTATTTATTTTTACACACACACCAGCAGAAAAAACGGTATGTTTTAAAAATCAATAAAGTAATGCTCTAATAACATCAAAAAGCAGAGATTTAGTAAAAGCATCTTCGGTTAATCAAGGATTTTGTAAATCTATTTTTGACTGAAATTCCTCATGATTCAGTCATTTGACCATGTCAGGAACACTATTAGCAGACGGCAAAACTTCCGATCTCAGCAGAAGATTAGGCTCATCTTGAAATTTACGTAAAATAAGTCGACTTTTTTGTTCTCAAGTTTCTACCCAGACGTAAGTGGTAGTAATAGATAATTTTATCCTTAAAAATGAAAATAATCTGCATTCAGAGGGGAAACACATGGAGAATTTAGTGAACACAATGTAGAAAAACAAATTAAATCTGACAATGTAGAGAAAAAATAAAATGGAAACGTTAAATACAAGACATATATAATGTTTCCTTCATCTTTATTATTAATTCATACAAAATTTTTTTTTTTTTTTTTTTTTTTTTCAATTCAGTGAATTTTACACTCCCAAAGGATCAAATATTGCCGATATATCAGATTCATTTGTAAACAATTCTTATCAACACCTGTATACTTTGTATTTTATATATATTGTGTTAGCTATGTGTACCCTTACCATTTAGAAGGCAAAAGCTGAATAACATTTTTTAAAAGATGTATACTTGTGTATAATACACCCACCCCCAATTTTTGTTTAAGTCAACATCAAGAAAATACGATTAATACAAATTATTTAAGCCAACATCTTATTAAAGTTAAATTTCTCTGCTTTTCATAAAGTTTGAATGCTATTTATTAACTATTTGATAGTTATAAGAAATTAAAATAAAGAGGAATTGTTAGTCTTTATAACATTTTAAAGATGTCAGTATATTTTTCATGGTTTATTTGCATATTGTTGTTTGGTGATTGCTTAATGCCAGCACACAAAAATGATAAAGATTTTTATAAATAAAGCTAAATGCTAAATTTGGATAATACATATAATTTTGTTTATTACAACATCACTTGAAATACCAGTTTGCATCAGACCACCAAAGTTAAGCAACTTTGAGACTGGTCATTGTTTGGAAATACCAGGTGCTGAAGGTTTGGAAGTGGCTGTAAAGTTACTTTCAACAATACTTTTGGAAAATGTACGAATCCATCTCTCCTCCTCAGAGCTATGGGTGAAATAGTAAAGTAGACTCGACTGAATACTCCAGAAAGGCAACTAGTCTAGAAGATAAACTCCAAAATCACACCAATCCTTCTCCAGTTATTTTAGCATCGCTTCTGGTTATTTTGAGATTAATCTTTGCCATTGGATTTAAGCAATGCCGGTCCAGGAGTTGGTGATTGTACAACCCTTGCCCCATTAAATTTCAACATGCAAGCATCCTTTCAGAAGGTAGTCATCCATAATCAATATCCAAATTTTATTCAAAATTAAAGCCAAAACAAAAGAGTAGAAATTATGTATTTGTGATTATTCATTTCATTTCACTTTGCCTGGCAAACCAACATTAAATCAGTGACGCTTCCAGTTCCTTGTATCGACAGTCGAGCTAAGCTTGCCATGAACACCCGACTGGAGCAAAAAAACATTGAGCCAATTAGAAGTAATGTTTCCTGCAGAAAGTAGACCCGTTTTGGTAGTCAGTTTTGTCATTATCTGGTGACTGAGAATTGTCATATTTTTTGCTTTGTTGCAAGCTAAAAAGTAAAAACTGATACTTTTCTAGCATTTTTGTTTTGTAGAAATCTCAATCTATTATTATCTTAAATCAAAAATAAACTTCAATCATAGAATGAAATCGAATACAGAACAGAGATTCTCCAAATATCGACGACTTGATGTTCATTATAGTTGCTGAAAACTATTGATATTAATTTAGGTGCTGAAAAAACAGTTTTCCATGCTTCGTTCAATCGAAAATTTATCTTTTGAACAAAAATCCAAAGTAATAACAGTTATAAACTTGTAAGACTTTTGTTTCCTTAACTGAAATTGATACAGGGTCTTAGAACTAATCAAAGTTAGACTATTTTTAAAGTGTTTTTTTTTTTTTATTGAATAAATATATTTGGCACAATTTATGAATGGAATGGAAATTCATGCAAGTTATATTAAATCGTCTTGATAAAAAATTGTTTTCTAGATTCAAACTCTTTTCAGATCATTTTGCATAGTTTGCAAAAAAAAGTTAGATATAAAGCCACTGTTTTTCCAGTGGTAAAATTTGTTTGTCTGTTTATGTGACCACATGCATCTTTCATTCTAAGGATCATAATTAAAATTTAGCATGCATAGTCTAGATTCATATTTAATATATTGCCACATGTTGCAATACAAGTTTAACAAGTATTTTTTTAATAAAAACAAAGTTTACGGTTGAATAGACTGAACTGATTTGTATATTTTAAAAGCATATTGAATATGCAACAATATATGCAGCACGTGTCCATATATATAATCTAAATGGGAAAGTTTTAAAAAAAAATTTATTTTTTTATTTTTATTTTTTATTCATCATACCTATATTATAATATACAAAGGGCTCGGTTATTTGAGTAAATAATACAGGATTTTACAGAAATACTGTATATATACTAGAGATTAAAGATCCAAACAGAAGATTCTGTATGTCTAATTTGCATAATTATTTTTTAAACTGTTCATAATAAATTAGCGTTTTGTTTTATATATTTCTAATTTTTGTTCGCTATTTTCCCTATATATATGCAATAGTTTTGTTGATATTAACAGTAATTAATTGAAGTTATTTAATAAAAAGGATAAATTACCAAAACGTTTGAAATATTTTGAATTATTTTCAAGGGAGATAATTGGAATGCCAACTGTTTTTCGCAATTATCTTTGTTTACAATACGAGTACAAAAATACTGCGCACAGAAATATTTTTCTGATGAAGTTTAGAAATTGGAAAATTTCAACTAAGTTCTAATAAAATTAAAATTTGTCGACTACTTTACAAATTAAAAGTCCTTTTTTTATTTATTTATCAAATTTGTGTACGTTTTCAGCATCCTAAATTATCTTTAAAAAATCGTCATTCTATACGATTATTCGATATTAATTTAAATCTTTACTACATCTTAAATTACAATGTAAGTTCTAAACTACAAATCGAATAGAATGTTGGCTTTTTAAATAAAGAGAATTTTGGACGCTGAAAATGTACACATTGTAAAAAAAAAAAAAAAGTCTCTAAACAGATATTCCTATTTACTTGTGAGGGCAAAGTTAGACACACGGTAGATTTTTAATGTGTGGTAATCCAGCTCCCCAAAAGAAGAATTCTGGATTGGAACAAAAATAAAAATTGCCTCAGTCTAAAAGGACTTTTCCTTCACTGACTGAGGATGGAATAGACAGTGCAATATCAGAACATATACTACACTTTGTTCTGAATAGTTATATTTTTATTGAATTAGCAGTTTTCAAAAGGAAGTTGAAATTTACTTAATTTTAAATGTTTTGCTATGTTTAGCTTAGTTTTATTTTTTAAATCACTGTTCCCTCACAAAATATTAAAAAACAATCTGTATTTGAAATGAGGGTTAACTTTTTTTCTTTCCTCCTGGATAAAGAGAGAGAAAGAGAGAGAGGTATATAACAGAGAGAGAGAGAGAGAGAGGGGTATATAACAGAGAGAGAGAGAGAGAGGGGGTATATAACAGAGAGAGAGAGAGAGAGGGGGTATATAACAGAGAGAGAGAGAGAGAGGGGTATATAACAGAGAGAGAGAGAGAGAGGGGTATATAACAGAGAGAGAGAGAGAGAGGGGTATATAACAGAGAGAGAGAGAGAGAGGGGTATATAACAGAGAGAGAGAGAGAGAGGGGTATATAACAGAGAGAGAGAGAGAGAGGGGTATATAACAGAGAGAGAGAGAGAGAGGGGTATATAACAGAGAGAGAGAGAGAGAGGGGTATATAACAGAGAGAGAGGGGTATATAACAGAGAGAGAGGGGTATATAACAGAGAGAGAGGGGTATATAACAGAGAGAGAGAGAGAGAGGGGTATATAACAGAGAGAGAGAGAGAGAGGGGTATATAACAGAGAGAGAGAGAGAGGGGTATATAACAGAGAGAGAGAGAGAGGGGTATATAACAGAGAGAGAGAGAGAGGGGGGTATATAACAGAGAGAGAGAGAGAGGGGGGTATATAACAGAGAGAGAGAGAGAGGGGGGTATATAACAGAGAGAGAGAGAGAGGGGGGTATATAACAGAGAGAGAGAGAGAGAGGGGTATATAACAGAGAGAGAGAGAGGGGTATATAACAGAGAGAGAGAGAGAGAGGGGTATATAACAGAGAGAGAGAGAGAGAGGGGTATATAACAGAGAGAGAGAGAGAGAGGGGTATATAACAGAGAGAGAGAGAGAGAGAGAGGGGTATATAACAGAGAGAGAGAGAGAGAGGGGTATATAACAGAGAGAGAGAGAGAGAGGGGTATATAACAGAGAGAGAGAGAGAGAGAGGGGGGTATATAACAGAGAGAGAGAGAGAGAGGGGGTATATAACAGAGAGAGGGGTATATAACAGAGAGAGAGAGAGGGGGGTATATAACAGAGAGAGAGAGAGAGAGAGGGGTATATAACAGAGAGAGAGATAGAGAGAGAGGGGTATATAACAGAGAGAGAGAGATAGAGAGAGAGGGGTATATAACAGAGAGAGAGAGATAGAGAGAGAGAGAGAGAGGGGTATATAACTGAGAGGGGTATATAACTGAGAGGGGTATATAACTGAGAGAGCGATATTTATTTTCCAATAAATATTTGTACGCTATTTTTCCATCACAAGTAAGTATTACCTAAAGTTCTGTTATTTTATTTTTAACTGCCATATTTTACTCGGCTGTAACCTAGACCTTTGGTGTTACCCTGTAGAACCACGAACTGTTGAATAAAAGACATTTCTGTCTTTAAAATTCTTAGCAAATCGAAAGTTTTGGAAGCTATTTTATTAATATTAAAAACAATATTAGGTGCTTATACAGCTGAAAGCACAGTTGAAAATCGCAGTTCCAAATAAATTAACATAAAAACTCTGATATACTCATGTATCAGGCAAAAAACAAAAATTGCCATCCAAACCCTGCTGATCAACCGGAGGTTCAGAGTTCACCTTGGACATAACACCAGCGCATGGAGAGCACAGAAAAATGGGCTCCCACAAGGCTCAGTTCTAGCTCCAACACTATTCAATGACCTATCCAGCACCAAATCCTGCAAATTCATCTACGCGGATGACATCTGTCTGGCATGCCAAGCACCGGACTTTGAACAACTGGAACGGGTTCTCACTGAAGACCTCACTAAACTGGACCAGTACTGCAAAACCTGGCGTTTAAAACCAAGCCCAGCAAAAACTGTCTCCAGTGTATTCCATCTCCACAATGCAAAAGCTGCCAGAGAACTCAATATCCCCCTGAGCGGTCTCCAACTTAAGCATGCCCCTAATCCCACCTACCTTGAAGTGACCCTTGACAGGACCCTATCCTTCAAGGAACATATCAAAGGGACGGCGGCTAAGGTGAAGTCCAGGAACAACCTGCTCAGCAAGCTGTCTGGTGCAAAATGGGGTGCATCATTTTCCACGCTACGCACCTCTGCAGCAGAATATTGTGCCCCTGTTTGGTCCAGGTCATCCCACACACACCTTGTAGACACCCAGCTCAACTCAACAATGAGAATCATAACCGAGACAATCCGCTCAACACCACTACCCTGGCTCCCCGTCCTATCAAACATTGTACCTCCACACATCCGGCGAACAGTATCCACTCAAAGAATGCTTCAAAAGGTTGAAGACTCCCCTCATCTACCAATCCACCAAGACATCCTCAACCCACCCACTGCTCGACTTCCATCCAGACGCCCCATCTGGAAGAACATCCCATCAGCCGACTTCACCATCCAATCAGCCTGGAAAAAGGAATGGGCATCCAAGGAGGTCCCTAATAAACACCTGGTGTCAGACCCTAACCAACAAGTGCCTGGCACCGACCTCCCAAGGAGAGAGTGGTCTACCATCAATAGATTCAGGACTGCACATGGCCCGTGCTTGGCCAGCCTTCACAGATGGGGCAGCAGCCCATCCCCACTGTGTGCTTGTGGAGAGGAGCAGACAATGGAGCACATCATTGAAGTCTGCCCTCTCCAACGACTGAGAGGAGGATTAGCCACCCTCCACACAGCAGACCAGGAGGCTACTGCGTGGCTGAAGGACTTTGCATTCGCTAAATAAATAGGCAAAAAATAGGTATCTACACCATAAATTAGGAAAAAATTATCGATTAGAATTTAAAAAAATAAAAATCCGTTTTATTTTATTTTGCCGATCCGCCATTGATACGAACGGAATGCCCGTAAAGCAGGGGGGGGGGGAGACAAGTCAGTGTCCTTTAAACAAGTAATAATGAATGGCGGATCGGCACAATACGATAAAACTGATTTTTATTTTTAATAAAAATTCTACTCTATAAATTTTCCTAATTTTCGGTGAGAATACTTATTTTTGCCTGATACATAAGCATCTACAAGAGTTTTTGGTTAAATTGTCGTTTCCCAACCAAAATGTCGGACAATAAATCGTCTGCAGTTTTTATTTTGTACTAATTTTAAATTTATCTAAATTATTTTAAAGGAAATACAGTTTGGAAATTAGTTCAAAACAATTTATTTGGGTTTACTTATTTGTTAGGTCAGAAAAAAAAAATGCAGACGATTTTATTGTCTGCCATTTTGGTTGGGAAACGACAATATAACAGTCTTTATTTGGAAATGCGTTTTTCATGCGCTTTCAGCTGTATAAGCACCCAATATTACATTAACAAAGTTAGTGGCACTTGTACAGTTTAACATCCTCTGGCAAATTAATTGTTAACAGCCTAAAAAAAATATCAACAAAAAAATAAATTTAAAAAAATGAATATTTTAACTTTTAGTATGGGGGGAGATCACTTTAAATAATCACCAGATAAATTTCTTTTGATATCGAACATATACCAGCTTCCGGGAACTTCGCATCGGCAGCGTTCAGGTGTGAGGAAGCGTCTATTAAATTTGTGCGGAATGTATTAAATTAATAACAGATGAATAGAAAATAATAAGGGTTATGTTTTTATAAAATATCTGTTTATTAGTTTTCGGTGTAGATGGGGAGAGTGTTAGTAAAATATTAGAAGGAAAAGTGTTTGCTACCACTTCTATGGAGTATGTTTTGGGGAGAGTTTACAATGGTGGGCCAAAAGTAATATTTAGTGTTAGATGGTGAAAATCAAATTTATTAAAACACGCTCGAGTTAATAAGCATAATATAGTGGTGAGTTTAGTAGCCTGTGATGCATATGGTTATTTTCTTACTCTTGCCAAAGGTACAGGGGGAAAACGTCTTAACTTTGAAGAGAAGAGAAAAAATATAATTGGATTCTGTTAATCTGATTTATTTTTTGTTTATAATTTTTTTTTTTTTTTTTTTTTTTTTTAATGCCTTTTATTGCATTTTTTTCAGGTGCAACATTTTTTCATTATCCAATGTAGTTAATTTTCTGTTTTAAACACAAATGTAAACCTATAATTTTAGATTTTATTTGGGAGGGGAGAGGGGCAGGTACTAACTTTGGTAATTTTTTTTTATCAAAGTAAAACGTGGATAAAACGTTTATTCATAAGAGTTTTTACCAATTGTTTTTTCTTTATTTTCTCAAAGTAACCAAAATATACAATTATTTCATTTAAAAGAAAACTTCGGATTGAAGCTGTGCTCGTAAGAAAAAGTAAAATAGTTTCTACATGTTTTTAGCGTTTTTGAAAAATTTTAAGAATTTTTAATCTATGCATTTGTATGTCTTTTTAAATGCTTTTTGTCTTTTTTATGTTTTAAATGTTTTTATTCTATGCATTTGTCATAGTCACTTTTACTTAGCCAAACACGAGTATTTTCCATCGTGGTCGATTTTTTTCTACACATGTTCGCTAATTTCACATTTAAAAAACATGCAAAAAAAAAAAAAAAAAAAAAAAAAAAAAAAAATGGGGGGGGGGGGGGGGGATTTACCCCAAAAAGTAGAATCTTAATATTTTTAGGGGAAAACTAGGCTGGGTGCTTTTTTAAGTGGCCAAGAAGTGGAGTAGGTGCTCAATTTACGTTAAAATTATATAGGAAAGTGAGCCCCCCCTCTAAAATAAAACTTTTTTTCTTTGCGGATATTTTTTTAAAGGCTGTTTATATGTAATTTGCCCCCAAAAGAATTTACATTTTTTTTAGAGGGAAACTACAGTGGGTGTATGGTTCTATAAATTTACCCTGATAAATTTAACGTAAAATGAGCAACCACTTCCGGTCCATTTAGCGCTAATAGAGACGTAGAACCAATTATTTTTGTGCTAGATGTTGGTAGGTGTGAGTTAACTAAGCTTATATTTTTATTTTATTTCTTTTTTTTAATAAAATAAAGTGCAGAAACAATATTAAATTTTTTAGAATACATTCTTTTCTGCCCACCCCCCACCATTTTTTGTGTGTGTGAATTGGGGGGGGGGGGGATACTTTTTGTGCGTTTTCGTTTTTAGAAATAGGTATTCAGAAATTTGCAATCGTGACATAAACAGTTCCGAGTTTCCGGAGAAAGTGAATCAAGTTCCGATGGTTCTACACAAAACGAACCGAACTAAACCGACTTTGCAAACTAAAACTAAAACTAAAATCAGTTCTGTTCGTATTGTGTAGATTGTTCTGTTAACGTTCATTATCGTCACTTTTACTTAGCAAAACACGTGGTAGATTTTTTTTGGTCGCTAATTTCAGAATTAAAAAAAAAGACTTAATTTTTTTGTATTAAAAAAAAAAATAAATAAATAAATAAATTGGATGAGTTTAAAAATAAAAAATAAAAATTTGAAGTTTTTGAGGTGGTAAACTATGTCAGGTGCGATAGTAAAGATTTACCAAAATTACTAAATTGTTTTCGTAAAATTTGATTACCGGTTGTTAAATTATCATAACATATGTAGTTTCTAAAATTAGAATTTAAGCGTATTGACCAGGGAATGTTGTCAAGAAACACCAATTATTTTTTAAAGTAAAAACTGCCGGGCAACACCGGGTAGATACAGCAAGTAATATAGGCATATCTTTAGTTAGGAAAGGGATGCCAAAAATAGTTTCAGTGGTATCATTTCGATAGTAAAAAAAAAAAAAAGTCCTACTATGACTAGTGATGAGTCACCATAAAAAACAAAAAACAGCTGGCAACATAAATGTGTCCTTTACTGAAAACACAAACACTTTTTTATTTAAACAATGAGAAAATAAGGGATTTAAAAAACAATTTTTTTTACCTTTCATCATTATCTGCATTTATTGTGTCAATGGAATTCTAACAACAAAAAAAATTGCTCAGCCATTTTTTGGGGGTAAAAAAAAGAAAAAAAAAAGTTTTTAATTAAAAAGAGAAAAAGAAAATTACTATCGCTGTTTGAGAGTCAACCCCCAAACAAGGCACAATGCCACTGAGACATAGGACCTACTGCAAATTAGGAGAATTCTATATGGGGAGTTTTGCAGCGAGATGCTTATTCACATCACATTTAAATGTCTGTATGTTAGTACGGCCAGGGAAACAGGAAGGAAATTCCAACGGCTAGCAGTACGAGGAAAGGAGAGTAGAAAGTGGACTTTGGGTTTACTTTCCGGCAACTTCGTTACTTTCCTTTATGTTGTCCTTTAGTCCTCACATTCCATGAGCGATGTTTCTGACAAAGGAGAAAGAATTGTCGGAATCTATCCATTTAACACATATCGTTGGCTAGTTTTTGACCTTGAAGTAGCATTTTTATTTTAGCTCCAGTTGTCTGGAGTGATTTCCATTAACAAAAAAAAAGAAAGCTCTCCGAAATAATGCGAAAACAAATTGAAAAACTATCAAAAACTGGCAAGAATGAACAACCACCTTACATTCCTATACAGATGCCATGACCCAAAGCTAGTTCCATCAGGCTTAACGTTGAAACTACCAGTCAGTTCCAGAACACAAAAGATTGCAAAACGAGTAGGGCATGAGCTCGTTCAAGATAGAATCCACAACATCCAGTGGAAGAAACATCAATTACAAACCGAATTCTCAAGCGAGCTCACCCACTTCCTGGAAAGTGTATCACTGTCGGACGACAAAACTCGCATCCTAGAATACCTGGACATATCATATGAGCATGAATTTAAGGAGGTCAAATCTTGCCAAATAAAGAAGTTAAAAAAGCTGAAATCTAAGGACATAAGACCCCATGTCCATTTAGCAAGCCATTGTCAATATAAGTAAACGTCAGCTGACTTCCTCTGAGGAATCAGTGCTGAACAAAGGTCTCAACTTCGCCACAACGATCAAGCGGATTCCATACTTAGATATAATAGTTCCAATAGAAGAGGCAGCCTTGGATAAACTCAAGACACACGGAAATGAACTACGGTGGAAGGTGAGACAATCACTCGAGAATTAAAAGCCTCCAAAACCTAACATCTTAAAAGATATCAAGTCACTACGCAGTGATGATGATATACTACCAGCAGACAAAGGCAATGCTTCAGTGTTAATGGATAAGTGGAATATTCCAAGAAATTGGCAGATCTAGTGGGATCAGGTGGTTACTGTAAAGTAAAAAAAGAACCCGACTTTGAAAACAGAGAGGAAGCTGTCACAGATCCTTAATAAAAACAAGGACCTAATTTCTACCTGAAAAATACAGACAACTGGTTCAATATTACAGCAAGCTACCACACCTATACGCCTTCCTAAGATTCACTAAGATGGTATTCCATTAAGGCCAATTGTCAGCGGCCAAGGTTCAGCATGCCATCCAATGAGCCGATTCCTGGTAGATATAATCACTCCACTCGCAGGCAAATCTCAATCGTATGTCAAGAATTCAGCTCATTTCGTGGAAGAAATCAACAATGCTCACATTCATTCCAACCAGATGGTGAGTCTAAATGTAGTGAGTTCACGAAAGTACCCACTGATGAGACCCTGACGGTGGTATGAGATAGGTTGACTTCAGATGCTTCACTGAAGGAATGCACTTGTATCTCAATTAATGGAGATGTTGACCTTCTGGATACTTTGTGATGGGATCTGATATATACCGACACAAAGAAGGTCCAGCTATGGGTTCACCATTGTCCCCAGTACTGGCCAATGTATACATGGAATATTTTGAGGAAATGGCGTTACAATCAAGACCACTACAGCCAACAATGTGGCTGCGATACGTAGATGACACATTCATACTCCGGCCTCACCAGGAGGACGTTCAAATATTACTGGACCATGTGAACTCTCTCCGTTCATCTATACAGTTCACGATGGAAAAAAAACATATCAAATTATCCTTCCTAGATGTGCTGATAACTTGCACTGACCAGGGGTTTAGGTCATCTGTGTATTGAAAGCCAACTTTCACTGGACAATATCTAAATTTCAACTTCCACCATCCATATAATGTAAAGAAAGGAATTGTCCGGTGCCTACAACATCGATACATATCAAGAGGAAATGGATAGTTTAAGAGAAACCTTCCATCGAAACAATTATCCAAAGAGCATGACATCAGCTCCAACAAATCTAGACGCCACCCGATAACTCACCACAGTTTGTATACCATATATGAGGGGCTTGTCGGAAAAAATCCAAAGAATATGTAATTCATATAACATCAAGATAGTATTCAGGAGCGACTCAACTCTCCCAAAGCATCTTGTGAGAGTCAAACATCCTACGGAAAAAGTTATGACTAACAACTGTGTGTATGCGATTCCATGTAAGTGTGGAAAAGTATACAAAGGTGAGACATGTCGTTCACTAAAGGTAAGGCTAGAAGAACACCGGAAAGCCGTAATACGTAGAGAAATCAAAAATTCGGGTATTGCTGACCATATATTGAAGGAAAAGAGAAACCATCTACCCTTCAGTCAAAATTATAGATAAAGAACGGTGGAGAGTAAGACGACTCAAAGAAGCAGCACATATGTTAGGCGACAAGGACTTCCTTCCTAAGCAGGCCTATTATAGAAGTCAATAGAATATAATAGATAAGTAGTGATCTATAGTGATAAGTAGTTAGATAAAAAAAAACAAAAAACAATAATTCATACTAGAATTGTCCGCAAGAAACCATGATGCAGTGGATATAGTACTAAGTACCATTCAGTTCTAAGTGACAGTCATCTGAACGTTAAAGGTTCAATCTTCAGTGCGGGCGATACGAAGAATTGCGAATTACTTCCAACCAAGTCATGGCAGATGGAACGAGCATGCTAACCCTATGGGATTTAATAAAGGGCTCCGTTCGAAAGAAAGATTCCCGAGTTTGACAAAGTACACCTACAGAAGGTCGGAGGTTACATCGGTCGAAACGTGATAAAAACACCCAAGATGAGAACAGTAGTTCGAATATACCAAATTCTACAAACTAAACCCTAACCTTTTTATTTATTTGATGTTTAATTTATTACAATAAATCTATTTTATTTTAAATTCGACCCACAAAAAAACTTTTAAAAAACTTTTATGTTTAATTTAGACAGTTTCAACCCGATATAAATAATTGCACACTAAAAATAATTAAATCAAAAAAAGATCGTTTTTTTTTTTATTAGAATTATTCTGATGGTAATCAAGTAAAAAAAAGTTTGAATTATCTCCTTTTATATTTCGTCTTGGTCACATCTCTAAAGAAGCACCCAGTATTTTTACCATAACCAGGTCGATGTGACACTTAAACTGATGATGTAAGCTTTGTAAATGTTTCTCAGGTAGTTTCTGACCAAATCGGACACAGACACGACTCGGTTTTATATAATAGATAAAAATGGTAGTTACGGTAGCAGAGAAATTCTAAAGCGATTTTAAATCCTTTACTCTCAGAATATAATTTCTGGCTAAAATTAAAGTGTAATGGCAAACATCGAGTATTATGGTTCATGTGTGCTCCTACATCGAAGGAAATCTTTCTCTAAAGTGTCGCTACTCTAGAAAATAATCAGTTTAAAAAGCATAAAAAAGAAAATATTTTATCAAGAAAAGTGTTTTCATACAAACATTGTGTAGAATTTCATCAAATCAACATTTTATATGGAGTAGACTCCTACAGGTAGTGCCCGGTGGAGAGGAAAGAATCTCTCAAAACGGTAGTTGTGAAAACTGTCCCAACGAAAGAAATGACTTGATGCATAGAAATGTACTCTAATTAACAACAAATATATATATCGAAGTAGTAGTCTTGTTAAAAAAAATTTTAAAAACTTTAATTCAACCCAAACAAAGCATACTGCCACAGAGACGCAAGGGGCTACTGCAAATTAGGGGCCATATCCATAGGGGCATCCTAAGTGGGGAGTTGTGTAGAGAGATATCTGTTCACATTACATTTCAATTTCTGCATGTTGGTCCAGTCAGGGAAACAGAGGGAATTCCAAATGCTAGCAATTCGAAGAAAAAAGTTATTAGAGTAGGAAATCTCCTGGCATCTGGGTACCTCTACAGTAAAGAGGTGGGATTTAGCTGATTGTCAGGTGTATTTACGTCGAGGGGAGACCAGAGCAAATTCCATTGTAGTACTTGGGATGCACAGGGGCTGGAGCTTGGTAGATATTGTGGGACCTTATTATTAGACTCTTTCAAATTGTTTAAGAGGGGAGAGACTCGTGGTTAGTGCATCAGCCCAGATGTGACAACAATACTCCATGTATAAGTGGATGGTGGTTTTTGTAGAGATATAGAATACTGGCAGGTATGAGAAATTTTCTAGCACGGTAGAGGGAGCCCACTTTTCTCGCAACAGCCTTGGCAGTATCGATGTATTTGTTCCAATTTATGTTACTTGTGAATGTTAGGCCGAGGAGTTGGACTCTTGGGTAGGGTGCTATGGTAATCGGTGGTTGAAAAGGTTTCTTATAATTGTTGAAAGAAAGGGAGCTTTGTCTTACTAACTTAAATATTACCATCCATTCATGTCCCCATTCAACTTCAGACTGGAGATCCTTTTCTAAGTCAGCCATTGCCTTGCATATGTGCACGTCTGTTTTACCCACATGTCGAGAATAGAGCATGGGGTCATCAGTAAATATACCCATTTCATTAGGGAGGTCGTTTATGAAGATCAGGAACAAAGGTCCTAGGATCGACTTCTTGGGGTACACCCGCATTAATGTTATGTTTGGATGTACGGCCATAGAGGATAACCTGGATCTTTCTTTTGGCGAGGAAGGATCTGATTATATCAAATATTCGTCGAGTAATACTATACGATTAATTTTCATGAGAAGACCTTCAGTTATTGTTAAAGCAGTGGTTATGAAGTCACTTTCTTGTTCAGTTCAAACAATGGTGGAGCAATGAAACCAAACCAGTTCATAACTGATGATCGACCTCTGAGCATCTACAAGTTTCAAATTGGCCTGTGCTTTCTTTTTAAAAGAAAAGAAAAAGAAACAATCTTCTTTCCCGACATGAGTCATCGTTTTCGAAGATAAATAATTATTTGTTTATATTGATGTCGCAGAGCATCAAGCAGCAGGAGTAAATGATGTTAGGTTTTATAAAGTAGTAACCATATTTGCAGTAGTTTTTTTTTTTTTTTTTTAAGCGTCTTTCCTTCATTCCAAAAAAGAATGATTTTTATCGTTAGTAGTCGGATGGATGAGAAGGGGGTGCTGTATCTCTACTTACAAAGGAGGAGTAGCTGACAGGTGATTAAAAATGGGGAGAGAAGGGAGAATTAAATCTGAACGCTGAATTAAAAAATTAAAAAAAGAAAAAACCGCAGGCGGTACTCTTCTAAATGTTTTTCAGTAGAAAAAACTTATTTTTACGCTATTTCAAGGGTTGAAATTTTAATTAGAAAATAATTTAAACATTTTCAATATCGAACAGGGGGGTGGGTCTATATAATACAGTTTTAGTTCCGGTATTTGTTCGTAAACGTCCAAGGTTTTTTTTTGGGGGGGGGGGGGTATACATATTCTACATTACACAGGCTAGTAAGTATATATCAGTTTGATCAAAGAGGGAATAATAGTGGGGTCGGCGTTCCGTTCGTGCTCGACATCCATAAAAAGGAAATATTTACAATTTAAAAATTATAGATGTTGGGTCTTCCTGCTGGTAGTAATAAAGTCAAATTATTTTTTTTTTTAATTAATTGTTAATGAATGAGAAAAGGCAATGAAAACCCCAAAAGGTTAAACAAATTTACAATTATTTCAAGTAAAACGAAGTTTAAAAACACACACACACACACTAGTAGTCATTAAAATAACAAAAAAGAAAACCTTTCATTGAGTAAAAAGAAAAATACTGAGAACATTTACAAACGAAAGAACCCAAAAAAAAACATGAAATTTAAAATGAATGAAGAAAAACCAATTATTGATTTATAACAGACATTTATCATGGGCATGACAGATGTTACAACTATTCCTCTGGATGGTATTACAGGAGGAGGGGGGGGCGAAGTATTGGAATTATAGGACGAAAAAATAAAAAACAAAACTATAACTTAATTAATCTTAAAGAAAAGTGATGAAATAAATAAAAATCACAGAATCTCCAACAGATATTATTTATAATAACGAAAGATGGTCGCCTTATTTGTGGCTGAAAACTGAATTGCGGGAACTTGACGTGACCATATGTTGCAGTTTTGGAAGAAAACACCATTCATTCAACAATTCCTCCCACCTATTTTTTTTTTCACTTGCAGTAATTGAGCTATATTTATAGTTTTGACAAGCTTATTTATTTGTCCCTCCTTCATACTGCAGCAGAGTTAGACACAAGGTCGTTTTATAATGAGGGAATTCCCCTGGACGGGTGCAAAATTTGTTGTGATCGTTCTGTCGGTATTCCACGATGAAAGCGCCTCAGGCGAACGGCAATAAACCCATTCCTACTCCAGAAAAGAGGTAATGCCTGGGAGGAACAATACCTCTACTCGAATCTGTCAGTTTCGACAATTTAGCTACTAATAGTCGAACAAAATATACATTTTCGTAGCACAAAATGGAAATAAAGCAGATTTGCGCTTTCAAAGAAATGCCAGTTGGCCCAGTTGAAAAATGTTTTTCATTTTTATCAGTTTTTGTTAAATTGTTATAAAACTCAATATTAAATTGTTGAATGTCTTCCAAAACTTTCAATCTTTAATACTTGAAGATGTATTAAGAATTTTAAAGCCAGTTCACTTTCTATTCGACAGTTTAAATGCTTCCAAATCCCATTCAAATTTTGAAGGGTCACAAAGTTATTCATTCTTTATTTTCAACTACTAAAAGATTAAAATGGCTAACTTGTTTACGAAGAAACCAAAATGAAAAACTAAATGTTTCTTTTTAATTTTTCGTTTTATCTTACACTTTACTTCAATGAATATTCGATCAATATCGTTTAATATGTAGGTCACGTAGTTGCGGGGAAAACAGACACAGAATCTTATTTTATTAGATGATGTTTGTTTTGTTTGGTGGGAGTGGGGGATTACAAAAACAATGTCCGATTTGATCCACCATCACTCAACTGAGTCATTCAGAAATGACACCATATGATGACAATAGAATTCCTTTCAGCGGCAAATCCACTTAATTTAAAGTCAATAGAAATGGAATCCGTCTTAAAGACTAAATTTAGAAAATCGTGCAGCAACTGAAAAAGGGAGCGAGGATGCTGAATGAATAGAGACTAATCTATGTCACCATTTTTGTAGTAGTATCAAACATAAATTAGAGATGCTATGGTTTAACAGTAGAAGAGAGTGAGAGAGTTTATTGCTCTGTAGAAAATTCCTTATTTTATTTTCCGGGATTAGAAAAGAATCGAAGGAGATGTTGGTGATGTTATTGTAGACTTATTTTAAAAATCGAGATTCAAATCACGTGAATAAAAAATCGTATGGATAACAAACAATATGGAAGAAGAAGAAATTAGATTTATTAGGTTTTTCTTGTGATAAAAGTTCACAGCAGGACGGACGGGGAAAATATAGTTGGATGTTTACAATTAGAGAAAAGGCTAGCGTAGTGTTTTAAAAACGTTTGTTCGACCCCCCCCCCCTCCACAAGGCATATTGCCACTCAAGCTTAAGTGGCTACTGCGATAGGGGCCAGATTTATAGGAGGCAACCTGAGTGAGGTGTTGGACAGAAAGATGTTTGTTTACATTACAATTTAAATTTCTGCATATTGGTACGGTTGGGGAAACAAGGCACATTGGAACGGTACAAAAATTGCCGTGAACGAACCCGTCTGCATTCTCTGGTAGGGGCGCCTCAGGCGACAGGCAATAATCCCCTCCGGAAGGAGGTAATGCCTGGGAGGATGGCATCATAAGACCAAACTACATCCAGACAAAAAGGTTCAGTCCCCTAGAGAATCAGAATGCGCCAAGGATTTCCCTCGGGCACCGACCCAAATCTAGATAATTAATAAAAACTTTAGACAAAACACAGAAGATGCAACGAATGAAACAATACGCATTAAGTAGAGAATGTATTTGATCTTGTTTATAAGATTTTTTAAAATGTAGCTGGCCAGGAGCCATTTGAAAATGACATCCTTGTCCTTTTTCCTTAATTTATTCGAAGAAAATATTTACAGTTATGAAACGATAATTCAATGGAGAAACATAAAAAGATCTATAGGACATCTTAGGAAATGTTGAAATTTAAATTCCATTAATACTTTTGAATTTGTTTCTTTTCATGACGAAATAGATATGGTAGTACGAAGTATTTTTAAAACATCTGTTGCGTGCCCCCCCCCCCCCCCTTTAAATCGGATTTTTGTGACGTTTAATTGAATTACTTGCGGAATCGTTTAGTCATTTCATGAAGTTGTTGAAATAAATTAATTTAAAAAGTTACGTTTAAACATGAATTGCCACACACATTTTGAAAAATTTAGAATATAGACTAGTTGTATTTACCTGGGCCTTGCTTGAATGAAGATTTTCAGGGGGTTTTTAATTTTATTATTAGTATTTTATTTATTTGTTTATTATTTATTATTATTTTTTTTTAATAATGCCAGTTTTGTTAGCAAAACTTAGTTTCAATAGGAGCTTCATCACCATTATCATATTCGATTCAACGTCTGTTTTACATGTTGGTATGTGTTGGACAAAATTTGGAAAGTACAACATTAATGTTATAAAATAAAGAAAATGCATTCTGGTGGATTTCGTAAGTTTTTTGTTTTGTTTTTTTTAAATAGGAGTTAAAAAATTTGTTTTATTTTATGTTCGATTAATTGTAAATAAAATATTAATTTAATCAATGAACTAGCTGCTTTGGTGCCTTCTCGGCGTAAATACACTCGACCAACCCAACAATCAGCTAAGTCCCATTCATTCACTGTGGAGGTCCCCCATGTGTCCGAGGGGAGCCTTCTACTCCAATAGCTTCTATCCTCGAGCTGCCGGCCTTTGGAACTCCCTCCCTGCTTCCCCGATATGCAGAAATTTAAAACTAATGTTAACAAAGGTCCCAAACTTTCACCCTAATTCTCAGTAGCCTCTTACGTCTACAGCGGCAATTTGCCTTGGTTGGGGGTGAACTAAGTTTTGTTTTTTGTTTTAATCTAGTAATCGCGAGAAAAAGACATGTGAAGTGATTTTTTTTTTTACATTAAAAGGTATCCGCTTATCAAGGCAACTCGAGGATATCGGTTAAATAGGGGGGGGGGAGCATAGATCTGAGCTCAGTCGAACGAACACCCACCATGAAAACAACGGTAGAGCAAAGACCTGCAACTTTTTATTTTTATCGAGAAAAATAAACGTTAACATGCACTTCAGTAAAATCATAAAATAGAGAGCATTAGCAAGAAAAATTAACAAAAAAATGTTTGTGTGAAACAAAGTGGTGCAAAAATGAGCCTTTAAAAAATTTATTCCAGAGTTTTATTGCATTTTTTTTCTTTTTTTTTTTAAACAGAAATATTTAAGTCAAACCCACAGTATAATGTATTGTTTAAAAATCAAATACGTAAGTAAATCTAGCTTCGTGTCAGTTTTTAATGGCGTAAAATACCAAAAGGAACTTCTATTAAAACGAAATTAAATCCACCAGAATGCATTTCGTTTTTGTAAACAAGTCATTTTAATCCTTTTTTAATAGTTCTGGCAAACCATCATGATTTTTTGGAACGATGCTTTTGGAAGCTATTTACACCCAATTATTTTACAAATAGGATTAAAACAACATTACCATAACAACATTACTGATATGGGTTTTATAAAAAACACATTGGTTCAATTGATTTATCGTAATATTTACATTAAAGCAAAACAAAAATGAAAAGTAAAACTCCTGGGAAATATCTTAATTATTATAACAATATAATAAAAACATTAATGCAAATATTTCTTAATTTTAGTTACGGCATCAGGTTTCATTTTCCATACTTTTTTAGATAGTTTTGTTATGGTAATGGTCGAGTTTGGAGTTTTCCAACATAATGAGATAATAAAAAAAATTATCTATAGGCGATGAAAATGGTTTTATGTTATTGTTGATTCAACTAATATTAAACGAGGAACGTTTCGGAGTTGTAAAAAAAAGAAAGAAAAAAACAAGACGTCTTAATACATTTTTCGTCTAAAACATGAAATGTCGGCATCAAGCATACGAAAACGTAGATTATGAAGCATAAACGAACTCTTGTTTCTTATAGAAATAATTTTAAAAAGATCTTAAAACGAAAACACTAAATCTACATTAATAACAAAGGTGAAAAAGGGAGAAACTGGTGCAAGGCTAATTATTTTGAGAACAGGGAGAGCACGGTTTTAACGAGAGATTATTTTACTAGTTTTTAGTTTCTTATCACGGGAATGAAACAAAAAAAAACACAAAAAAAAAAAACAGGTTTTCCCTGAAGGTAATGAACACGACACGTCTGTTCAGGTCATCTTTTTTTCACATGGAATCGAATTCAGGAGTGGCAAAATTATGCAATTGTTAAGAGAGGGGGAATGAAAGGGCAATAAATATTTCTTTTTGTTGATTGGATTCATTCTGTAAGTCCATATTGAATTATTCACGCCACGTTAGAGTAAATCTTCTGGTTTCACAATATCATAAAATTTAAATTACACATTAAAAATAAGATAAATTAAGTCTTCCTCTATAATAAAAAAAAAATGAATGAATTCGCCATAGAAATAATTCGAAATTAATTCACTTTTGGGTTGGCGAGCAAAAAAAAAAAAAAAAAAAAAAGAAAAGATTATTCGATTTGTTTTAAAATTACACTGCAATTTGCGATGCAACGAAGTGCGAGGTAATAATATTCATATAAATTTAATACCTTAACTTATTGTTTTGCTAAAAATAATAAACTAAAATCTACATCCTAAATTACCATGTAATTTTTAAACTACAAATAATCGTATAGAATTGGATTGAAAAGAGAATTTGTGATGCTGAAAACATACAAGCCATATTTTGTACGATTTTAGTTATAAAAAAGTTAGTAAAAAAGAGAAATAATAATAACAATTAATTTACGATTAAATATTTTCTATCGTGATGGAAACCCCACACCAGGAAAAGCAAATGAATGAAACAATGACTATTTTCGGAAATTCCAAATTTCCATTCTTAGTAAGGGCACTTGTTTCTACTTTAAATTGAAATCTTTTTAATGTTTATTGCAAGAATAAATACATGATGTATTGCAAAATTAAAATATAAAAAGATGGGTTAGATTCACATAAATATGACGCACAAATAAAATGTTGTGTAAAAACAAAAAGACCAACAGATGGTTGACAGCATTTTCTAAAATCATTTTTAGAGGCTTTTAAAAGCCTTTAATATTCGCCTAAACGTTAGATAAAATTCTTGGATTGAAATAAAATTCTAATTTTAACGTATATAAAAAAAAAATTAAACATTTATATCAAATATTTACCCGTTCCGGCCATTCTCTTTTCGAATATTCTTAAATTATCGACTTGTATTTTTTTTTACCCCCTTTTAAATTCGTTAATATTTGTGTAAAAGGATTTGTCTTGAAAACAGCAAAAATATTTTTGGTAAAAAAAAAAAAATTTTTAAGAGGGGGGGGGGCTGTTTATGGTCAGCGATGAGAACATGGAATTAAAAACCAACATTTTAAAATGCAAGTTTCAATTTTATTTCAGTATAAGAAATAAATTTGAAGACCAATGATCAATTTTATCTAAAATATGGTCGAAAATGAAAGGAAATAGATGGTTTCTATGGTATAATCGAGCTGTACCCCCCCCCATAAATATTAGACTCTTGGAAGAATGAAAAGAAATTTAAAACAAGAAAAAGAAAATTAATAAAATAACTGAAATTAGTCGACAAAAAAATTTTTAAAAAAAAGACAGATGCTTGCTTGAAAATAAAACCTGATACAGATGGAATTTTTTTTTCCTTAAATATAGAAATAGAAAATGAAGACTAATATTACAGAAGTTACGTCTAAAATGAAATATTTAATTTAAAAAAAAATTTAAAGAAAGTTAAGCTTAAATTAAAACATTTAGTTAATTCGAATTTGTGAATTGTTAATTAGGTATTTAATTTTCAGAAATTATTTTTATTAGAAAAAATAAAAAGTATGGAAGCAGATTGTCAAAATATTTCTATTATTAACCAACGTTCTGAGAGAGAGAGAAATGTTACACCTAAATTAATTGCACCTTAAAATTAGAAAATGATATTTAATCGGTATTTTTATGTTTCATTTGGTACATATGTATAACAAATAAGCTTAAAATTTACATTTTTTTCAAACCAAAAGATGTTTTAATTTAGAGAAAATTATTTTTTTAACTATGAAAAGTATGGTAGCAGGTAATTGTAAAAATATATATTTTTTTTTTATTAACCTGTCTGTTTAGGGCACCTGTTAGCATTCTGTAAAAGAATTAGGTGTCTACATGCACACGCAACAACAATTGTTACGACTAAAATAATTATACCTTGAAGTAGAAATTAAATATTTGTCATTTAATCGGTATTTTAACGTTTTATTCAATATAATAGATATATAAAGGGAATAACATACAAAAAAAAAAAAAATTACTGAAGGAAAAAAAAAAAAAGAAAAGTAGACGCCCCTCTAGCCAGCATATATATATATATATATATTTTTTTTTTAATTATCCCAAAAAAGATTTTATCGCAAAAATAAAGATAATATATATTAAAAAATAAATAAATAGACATTTGTTTTCTTAAATAATGAAAAATTTTAAAAATAAAAACAGTGACTAATCAACACGAATGAGGGATCAGTTTACAATGATTCAAAGATTAGTAATCGATCCCCGACTTTGTGATCATGGATTTCAAAAATAAAATAAAAATAGACGAGCGTAATACGTTAGTAGCTTTATTTTGTGACACTCTAAAAAGATAAATAAAAATACGTGCCGAATTTGAGTAAGAAACTAGCGATTAAAAAATAAGATTAAATTAAGATTACATGGCAAAATATCGACTTATTTTCGATATTGTCTAAAAACACAAACGCCATTTTGTCGAACTACTCCCCCCTCTTCCTCCTACCACTACTACTACAAGTGATGAAATAGAGAGAGTGGGAGTGAAAACAGCAGTAAACCTGTAAAGACACACACACCCAAAATCTTGATTAAATCGGGAAATATAGACTCTTTTTTGTTATTTTAGATTAAAAGAAGATACACAGGTGAGAACCTGAGGTTCTTAAATATTATATATATATAAACAACTTACCTGTATCGCCTATAATAATATACTTAAATAAATACGCATATGACATCCTGAAAATTTGCTCCAGAGACAAGTCGACAACGTAAAAAAGTGTCTGCTGGTGACGTCAACGTCTCGTGACGTAAAATTTTCACCATTTGTACAAGAACAGATAACTCTCTATCTTGTCGCCAGGGGGCGTTACTAGGAAAGAGTTTTAGTTATTTTTAATTTCTTGATAAATTTTTATTAGATAAATAATTATTTTATTCCTTTAAAAATTGTTAAGATTAAAAAAGAATTATTTAATAAATAAAAATAAAATAGAATTATTAATCATTATATTTCATGAAGTAAATAGATAAAAAAGAATATTAAATAGTTTACTTTATAAATTGTTAAAATATATATTTTATATATATATAAAAATAGAATACAGTTAATATCTACTTATCTTTCGATATAATAAAATTGTAGTTTCTTTTTGTTTGTTCGCAAACTTATCCTAGGGTTTTAGAAATAAAAGTAAGTATCCATTTTTTGGTCCTCGGTCAGTTTTTTTTGTTTAAATTTTTTTTTTTAACATAGTTCACTCCAAACAAGGCAAGCCACCACTGTAGACGTAAGGGGCTACTGAGAAAAAAGGGTGACGGTTTTGTGGGGGGGGGGGGGGTCAACCTAAATTAGGAGCTGCGCAGCGAGATGTCTGTTTACATTAGTTTTACATTTCCGCATGTCAGTAACATCAGGAAAGCAGGGAGCAGGGAGGGAGTTCCAGACTCCAGCAGCACGAGGAAAGAAGCTTTTGGAGTAGAAAGCGCTTCGGCATCTGGGGACCTCCACAGTGTATGGATGGGATTTGGCAGATTGTCGGGTTGGTCTAGTGAATTTACGTCGTGGGGGTACCAGAGCAGAAGGAGAAATCTTTCTAGACTTAGGCAATTTTAATTTTTGTCCAAATCCAGAGGGCCCCTTTTTGGGGAGCTGAGTTTTTCCCACATTAAAAATCGACCTTGTGTCTAACTCTGCCCTTGCGGGGAGACAAGTAAATAGGGACCTCCAAATATATATTCTGAAACTACACCACTCAAGGAACTTAGATGAGTATATTTCACTATAATCAAAGTAATCGGATAATATGCACTTAATATCCAAGAAGGAAATAAGTTTTGTTTTATTTGATTTGATTTCTCCCTTGAAAATTATAGAAATTAAACAATAAAAATAGAAATGATTATGGAGTTCAAGGCTTGGGCCCCTCAATAATTCCCGGAAAACACTGGGTGTGCCTCGAGGTCGTTAAAGACTTAAAATTTACCGAAAATTATTTTAATAAATGTCAGTGCACTTTAAAAAAAAACTTTCACCCAATAAATGCTGAGTATATCCTAGGGCCCCACTCCAAAAATTGAATATAATAAAATGCAAAAACATAAGAATAAAATAGGTAATATAGTTTGTTATCGGCTTGGGACAGGAGGACGCAAGATTCCTCTGGCCTTTCTGCTAATTATATATATTTTTATTACTTTTAAATTAAATACTTTTTAACAGACATTCTATGTACTTGATCTTACTTCTTCTTGAATCATGTGCCTTCAAGTTGAGCTGACTTCCGAAAAGACTCGTAACGACTAATAACAGTGACATAATGTATTCTTCGATGTTCTTGACTCTCACAAAAACAAATATAGTTGGTTAAATAAAAATTAATGATAATTTATGACAACTTTTCTATTTGTTGTTGTGGAACAGCAGTATGCAAAAAGAGTTAAATATAATAAAATACTAGTTTTCCACTCCTATATACATACCGACATGTGTGAATTACTTTCTCTTTCCCTCTCTCTCACCACATGTTTCACTCTTCCCCTCTTCTGTATGTATGTAGGTATCGATTCATTAGACCTGCAAGTTTGCAGATTTTTTACCTCAACATTCATAGCAGTAATATCCAGTTGTTGCATACGAAGTCGGGGAAAGTCTGGCCTAGAACACACAAAGGAATGGCAGTTGCGCATGCACAGAAGCAATGTTTTCATTCTCGCTTCATCGATTTGCGGTTCCGTTCCTAACTCCTTTTATGCTACTTGCAGAGGCAGAGACGACCAGAAGACAATGGATCCCGATATTGACTCCTCCTGAATTTTTATCAGAGCCCTGTTAGCTGGGTAGTCCTGCCACTACTAGCGACCCTACCATGGTGAGAAAGTGTTCGATTTTAAGCTGCTGTTGGACGCTGAACATGAGACTACTTTTTCTGTTTACAATGTATAAAGATGCAAGATAGGTAAGTATTAATACAGAGTGACAACCCCCCCCCCAAAAAAAAAACTGGCTTAAAAAAAATTCATTAATTCATCAACGAACGTCATTTTGCAGAATATAAAGGAAGCAACACTTGTGAAAAAAACTAATCTCAATGGAAACTCCATCAAAGAATATACTGCGTCAAACATTACTACATCAGTTAAAATGTGAAAAAGCCCCTGTGGTGAATGAATGGAGATGCGATTCGAGTGAACGCCAAAAGTGACTGGATTGAATAGCCACCTTCTTTTTTTCGCCGGCGCACCTCAAAAGGACCTAAGAACATCTGCTCAATGCGCCTTTGGTTGGAGGAAACGACAAGAAAGGAACACAAGCTCCATCATCTTGTGCAAATGTACACACGCACTAACGGAACATGATAAACTTATGCACACGTACACAGTGCCATGCTGCCTAATACTCACATATGAATATTACTCACACATGCATATTCACACTAACAAATATATATAGACATACACATCCTTAGCTCTTGTGTCTGATATTCACTGAGCATTTTCCTTCCAAAAACATGAGTTGTATAACCTTTCCTCAAATGGACATTTCTGACTAAAATGACTTTTATATTAATGTAAACTTATAGTTATATAAATGTTTTGTTATTTAATCATGTTTACCTTGATTTTTCATTCACAAAACTCTGTTTATGTTAAGTTAGCACTTGCTAGCCCATGACCGTTCTACTCTCTCAAATCTTTATTCATTTCCACTTGAGAACTATATGGGACAGTGGAAAACCTCGCTGCGGCTGCTGTGTCTTTTTCTTCATCATCATTATCATCATCATCGGTTTAACATCCGTTTTACATGCTGGCATGTGTTGGACGGTGACAATTGTCCAAGCTATTCAAGAAATGTGTACAGCTGAAAGAGTTAGTTCAGCAGAGTCTAAAACACTATGCAAGAATGAGCTACAGACCCTAACCCTAACCCATCGCTTATTGTAAAGTTCTAGTTACAACAAGATGGAGCAAGCTCTCACATCTCAAGGATTGACTGAAAGAGAACTTTAAAGACTGTGTGATAAGTTTCAAGACTGATTTTGAGTAGGCATCTCACAGCACAGATTTCTTTTTCTGGAACTACCTTAAAGACAGAGTGTACATAGAGAAACCTAAAACCATCATGGAACTCAAGGAAGCCAGGTACTTATCCAGATTAGGACTCAAACTAAAATCGACTTGACATCGGTAGTTTCCGGATGTTTACGTAGACGGCCGGAAAATTCTGATTGAAAAAGTAAAAAAAAAAAAAATTTATGACCTAACACCGTTTTAAGACTTGCTCAGTGATATTTTTCTTCCCCAAAAAAATTTTACATGTAAAAAAACATATCATTTTTTCCCAGTTGTACATCCAGCATCGTTTTGGATTTTTTTGGATGCAAGCAACTGACTTTTCATTTGCCTTTTTTTCCGGTCGTCTACGTAAACATCCGGAAACTACCGATGTCAAGTCAATTTTAGCTTGGGTCCTAATCTGGAAAAGTACAAGAAGCCATCAGGAAGGTGTTTAGAGCCATTTCTTTCTCACGGACAAATTTATGTTGTGCTTCAAGAAATGCACAGAGCTAAATGGAGGTCATCTCAAACATATGCTATAGAATAAAGAAATGGAGTCCGAAGACTCATGGTTTGTTATGATGTTTTAAACGCAATAACCCAGTTATCACTAAAATTTCATTTATTTCTTGCAGGAAATTAAGAAATGAGGCCCATCTAAAATCGGGGCACATTGTTTTTTTTTGGGGGGGGGGGGGCACTAATGGTGGTGGTTACACATATTAATATACAAGCACTGAATCTTACTTGAAATTAAAATCTTAAGATTTGCAAATAGAATGAATAAATCTTTAAAATTTAGAATTTGAGTTAACGATATTTTAAAACTTATTTTGTATATTTATTTACCTCGTCTGGAGAAGGTTAGACACAAGGTCAAGTGGGTTTTTGAAAAGCCAGTGTACCAGGTGAGGTGCACTCTGGCCTACAAAAAATGCCTGAACATCCCTGTAAGTATTCTGCAGCAGGGGTGCCTTAGCCAATTAGCAATAAACTAACCCCTTCTCAAAGAGAAAGTAAAACATTGGAGGGTGGACCCTGACAGTAACAAAGCCACTGTCGGGCTGATTGTTAAGGACATATCTTTGACTTAACAAATAAAATTTTAACTTCATGCTTCATTATGAGAAATTCATTTTTCAAAATCAATATTTTTACATCTACATAATAAAAGTGAATCTGTGTGTTCATTTGTCTGTATGTTGGCCAAATATTCTGACAAATGAATTTTAAATGGTCAGTGGAAGACTTCCTCTTTTTTCACCTCGAGAACATCCTTTTAAAGTCTCACAATGTAACATCATGCTTGGTGCATTTTTAACCTGCAAAAGCATATTAGTTAGTGGCAGACTATAATGTCTAAAAGTCGTGATTTGCAATTTAATATATGCAACAGCTGACATTTAAAAAATTTAGTAGTATTCCTGCAGTTTTGATTTATGAATTAATAACAGGGATAAATCATTTTATATAACCACTGACACCTTTTATACCCCTATTGTCACAGGAAATTTAACCGTTTTAATAGCTTTTACCTCCTTCCATCTCCAAAATAAAATGTTCTGTTAGACCTAACAGTTTCCACTAACTGCTTATCTCGGTTATTTAATGTATCAAAGAATACGCTAAACCAAAGTTCTCCAGCAACAGTTCGTGAACAAGCAGAGTCCAATACTTCCATACCCAATGTCTCTCTTTCACAAGATTGGACATTTTTACATTAGAATAAGAATCATTTATCAATGTTCGATAACATGAATCAACATTAAACAAAGTAAAGTTCACCTGGTCTGAATCCACGACAGTGTTGATATTGTTAATAGAATTGAAACTCGTACAATCTCGGGCAAAATGCTTAGTTGAATTACATTTAAAACAACGCATTATCTTACCTTGTCTGTCCATAGGATTTATTTGATATCCCCTGTAATGTTTTTGTTCCTTGATACTTCTGTATCTATTGTAATTTACTGTTTGAACTTCTTCTTTTACATTCCGTTGATGAAATATCAGAAAGTACTTTCTTAAATGTATCTTTCATTGTTGTATATGTCAAGCTTGAACACGTTGTTTCTGCTAATTTTTCATTTTCTTCCGATCCATTTGCTGCAAAAAGGCCTGGACTCTTTCTGGCAGAGTAATTCAAAATTTCCGTAATTTTTGATACAGAAATTCAAATCATACCAAAAGTTCATTTATATTAACTCCAGCTGCCATTTTGTAGAAATAAAACTCTTTAAATGGCGTATATCCTGTAAGTAAATTTTGTCCAAATTTGTCTATAATTATATTCAATCCATTTGCTCCACTAAATGTCAAACACACTCTCTTATATTTTGTGGTAGCGATAAAAATACAGCCTGGCCCTGTTTCTCTTTAGATAAATCTGTAAATATAGATCATATGCATATATCTTGCTTCCATTCAACATAGAATTCTTCATTTAGTAAAATTAGTGGCTGTTTTGTAAAATAAACCATCTTTCTTTTAAATGTGTTTCAACGTTAGCTGAATAAGATAATTTCTCATCACACGAAAGAAGACAGCTCTTGCTCGCAATGTTAGTTTACTAATCACATAAATCCAGTCATAGACAAACGTCCGTTTGTCCAAACTGCCACCTTTGTTTTCCCAGTCAATAACCAACAACAACAACAAGCAAGGGTGATCACTCTAAGAACTTTTCACAAAAGGAGCACAACTCTTATATCTCAATACAAAGGAAGATAACTTAACACATAAGACCTTGTATATAGTTATCTTCTCTCTCTCAGCTCTGTTTAAGCCAGCATCATTTGTGTGAATTCCAAAGTGTTTGGGTGTGTATTTGTACTAACCTTATTGGGATAGCAATCACATTATTGTTGTTTGAAACTTGTTATGTCATCTCCAGCATCATGTAGTCATCATGTTGGGGTGTGAGGTGTGGACTCTGTGTTTTTATGTCTTTATTGTTTGTCTCTAACTCGTGCGGATGCAATTGTAAAACATTGTTATATGTATTTCCCCTTTTCACTTGTATGTGAGTGTTGTTGTAGGAAGAGAAAAGATAGGAAAGGAAAGGCAGTGTTTATACAGGATGTTCGAGAAAAATTTGATAATTTTTTATATTATTTTATTTCAGAAACATTTGTTAAGTATTAAATATCGGTAAAGTGCAACGGATAGCTGTTTCTGTGCACTATTGATGGATTTGAAGGCTTGAGACCATGGACGACTGGAAAGCATCAGAATATTAGAAGAGAGTGACCGGCATCATGATTAAAAAATTCGGAAATCTTAGCTACAGCTTAGTGCTTCTTGAATACCTTGAAAGTCGTGAGATGTGAGTTTGAGAATTGCAATGAAGATATGGAAGCAGTGGATAACAGGAAGGGTCATAGCAGGCGTTCTGGGAAGAGATGGTTTCAACAGCACTCTGAAGACCTTCTTAGTTTTTTTAAATATTTTGTACCCTTACTTAAAATATTATCGGAAAAACAATATAGGGCTGCTTTTAACAGTAACAACATAAAGAAATGTTACTGCGCATGTGCCTTAATCTGGCTAAAACTTCAATTCTGCCAACCTCTACTCCTTGGAAAATCATTATGGTGTTAAATTTGTAAACTTGTATTCAATTTCTTATCTAACATATAAAATTATCTTGTGAGATTTTAAAAGTTGGACCTAAATAGCATTTAAACAGACATATCAATCTTGGACAAGCATTCTTTTTTTTTTTTTTATTGTAGTACCATGTTATTTTCACTGTAATAACATACTTTGATACAGTTTATTTTAAAAATTACCCAGACAACTAGTAAAATGAAAACATATTTAAAATATGACCGAAAAATCAAAATCATCAATGGAAATAACTCATATTTTTTAACGAATATAAAAAGAGTTATTTCCCTTACAACTAAAATTGTATTTCTTTTTTCTGTATAAGTTTAAAAAATGTACAAAGAAATAAAAATTAAAAACTAAAATGACTTCATTGCATCCCAAACAACACTGGGTAGGTACATCTAGTAAAATATGTAATTTATTCAATAAATGCTGACAATTTGATTCAAATAAGATAATTCTCAGATTTAAAATTTAACACATTGGTTTGTTTACAAAGAATAATCTCCTAGTGCCCCCCCCCCCGTATTATAGATTGCATGGGGGGGGGGGGTATGAGCCGCTAGCACTTCTACTAATCTGATTAGATAAAGGTAATTATAATTGTGAAGTTGTATTTTGTGTAGTTCATTCAATAACGCATGACCTATTCTACAAGCATTTATTAATGGAAATCAATCTTCTATAGTTATGGATGGCCAACAAATTATAATTTTTCTCCATCTCTCTGAACATTAACCCAGTCTAATAATATCTATACAAGCACTGATTTATGAAAATCAAACTTTTATAGTTATGGATGGTCAAAATAACCTATAATTTTTCTTCATCTATCTTATACATTAGTAATAAAGACAGCCATGTTTTTTTAGAAACTAAGGAAAGACAACTCGAAAACGTCTGCTTAATTTGTTAAAACTTACTTTTGTCATGGGTCTGTATATTTTACACGACAAGCAAAAATAGAACAAAATGCAATGATCAAGCAATGAATTGAATATTCATATTACTATTCTTATCTTATTTGTTATTTTCACAACGTTTCAGCAGATATAACTTTCGACCTTCTTCAGGTACATTTTTTCGGACTTGAGAATATTTATGTAGAACTTGGAAACCTATATAGTATTCCAAACAACCCTTTATTTAATCCATGGGGATGGTTGTTCTTAGAAAGAGAGCAATTAATTATCAATACTCATCTAAAAAATACCGAAATATACTATTAAAATTATTTCAAAAGTACTAAACATAATTTGGATTATTTGAATTATTCAGACTACTGTTCTCATCTTTGATGTTATTCTCACAACTTTTCAGCCGATGTAACCTCCAACCTTTTTCAGGTGCATCTTGTCGAACTTGGGAATCTTTTTATCAAACTCGGGAATCTGTACGGAATTTCAAACGGAACCCTTTATTTAATCCACGGCGGTAGCTTGCTCTCGTCCTGGCAGCTATAAAGTCTTAAGTAATTCGTAATTGTATTTTTAGTATCGCCTGCACTGAAGATTAAACCTTTTAGCTCCCTTAGAACTGATTATTACTTAGTACTTTATCCGTTACAGCACGGGTCTTTGCGGACAATTCTAGTATGAATTTTAGGTGCCTTAAACCTGTTCTTGTTTTAGATGTGTAGTCTTAATACTTATCACTATAGATTACTACTTATTACTACATATTACTATAAAGATTTAAAAAAATATTATTATTATTATAATAGTTCTCATATTGTATTAAATTCTATACTAGGTCTACTTAAGAGGTAATTGTCGCCCAACATATGCGCTGCTTTATTGAGTTGTCTTACTCTCCACTGTTTTTCTGTCTATAATTTTTACTTCATCCCATAAGGGTTGATGGTTTCCCCTTTCTCTCCGTATGTGGTCAGCCATACTCGACTTTTCAATATCTCCACATATTACAGCTCTCTGGTGTTCTTCTAACCTTACTTTTAGTGAGTGACATGTCTCACATTTGTATATTTTTCCACACTTACATAGAATTGCATACACACGGGTCTTGACTCGCACAAGATGCTTTCAGAGAATTGAGTCACTCCTGAAGACTGTCCTGTTATCATATGGATTACATCTTTGAATTTTTTCAGACAAGCCCTTCATCTATGATATACAAACTGTGGTGAGTTTTTGGGTGGTGTCCTTTGATGTTTGATCCAGATTTCTTGGAGCTGATGTCATACTCTCTGGATAGTTATTTCAGTTGAGGGAGGGTTCTCTTAAGCTGCCCATCTCCTCTTGATATGTATTGCCTTTGCTCGATGTTGTTGGCAACAGTCGATTCCTTTCTTTACATTATATAGATAGTGGGAGCTGAAATTTATATATTGTCCAGTGAAAGTTGGATATACAGATGATCCGAACCCCTGACAAATGCGAGTTATCAATACATCTCGGAAGGACAATTTGTTATTATGTTCCTTTTCCATGGTGAACTGTATAGATGGACAGATGGAGTTCACATGATCCATCAATGCTTGAACACCCTCCTGATGAGGCCAGAGTATGAATGCATCACCCACATATCACAGCCACATTATTGGCTTTAGTAATGTAGATCCTAAAGCCATTACCTCGAAGTATTCCATCTATATATTGGCCAGTACCGGGGACAATGGTGGTCCCATAGCCAGACCTTCTCCCTGCCGATATATATCAGATCCCATCATGAAGTATGTAGTTTCTACACAAAAGGTCAAGATTATCTATTGCGGTGCAAGTGCATTCCTCTAGTGAAATATCTGAAGTCAACTTATCCTGTACCACAGTCTCATCAGTTGGTACTTTCGTGAGCAGACTCACTATATCTAGACTCACCATTTGGTTGGAATGAATGAGAGCATTTTTGATTTTTTCCTCGAAATGAGCTGAATTATTGACATATGATGGAGGTTTGCCTATGAATGGGGTGATTATACTCACCAGTAATCTGCTCATTGGATGGCATGCTGAACCTCGGATAATGACAATGAGCCTTAATGAAATACTGTCTTTGTGAATCTTGGGAAGGCTGTATAGGTGTGGTAGCTTGCTGTAATGCTGGTCTAGCTGTCTGAATTTTGTGGGTGGACTTAGATTCTTGTTATTACTGAGTATGTGTGACAGCTTCCTCTCTGTTTTCAAAGTCAGATACTTTTTTATGTTACAGTAGGCACCAGATCCTATTAGATCTGCTCTATCCATTACACTGTAGCATTGCCTTTGTCTGCTGGTAGTATTATCATATCATCATCACTTCATAATGACTTGATAGCCAATACTTCTTCCTTTGAGACGTTAGGTTTTGGAGGCTTAGAATTCTCAAGTGCTTGTCTCACCTTCCACCTTAGCTCATATTCAGCACTGATTCCTCAGAGGAAGTCAGCTGACGTTTACTTATATTGACAATGGCTTTTATTGGTGAATGGTCGACCTGGGGTCTTATGTCCTAAGATTTCAGATTTTCCAACTTCTTTATTTGGTGAGATTTGACCTCCTTAAATTCATGCTTATATGATATGTCCAGGTATTCTTAGATGCGAGTTTTGTCGTCCGACAGTGATATACTTTCCAGGAAGTGGGTGAGCTCGCTTGAGAATTCGGTTTGTAATTGATGTTTCTTCCACTGAATGTTGTGGATTCTATCTTGAACGAGCTCATGCCCTACTCGTTTTGCAATCTTTTGTGTTCTGGAACTGACTGGTAGTTTCAACGTTAAGCCTGATGGAACTAGCTTTAGGTCACGGCATCTGTATAGGAATGTAAGGTGGTTGTTCATTCTTGCCAGTTTTTGATAGTTTTTCAATTTGTTTTCGCATTATTTCGGAGAGCTTTCTTTCTTTTTTTCTCTTTTTTTTAATGGAAATCGCTCCAGACAACTGGAGCTAAAATAAAAATAAATAAAAATGCTACCTCAAGGTCAAAAACTAGCCAACGATAAGTGTTAGATGGATAGATTCCGACAATTCTTTCCCCTTTGTCAGAAACATCGGTTTTTGGAGGCTTTTAATTCTCGAGTGCTTGTCTCACCTTTCATCTTAGCTCATCTCCTTAAGTTTTGGGTTTATTTAAGACTGCCTCTTCTATTTGAGTTATCATGTCTAAGTATGGAATTCACGATGAAGTTGATACCTTTGTTTAGCACTGATCCCTCAGAGGTAGTTAGCTGATGTTAATTTTTGTTGACAGTGGCTCTTATTGGTGAATGGTGGACTTAGCTTTCAGTTTTTCAATTTCTTTATTTGACGATTTTACTTCCTGAAATTCTTGATTATTTGATATATCCAGGTATTTTTGGATGTGGATTCTGTCATCAGTCAGTGATATACATTTCAGGAAGGGGACGAAATCCTTTGAGATTTCAGTCTGTAATTAATGTTTCTGTAGTGGATTTTATCTCGGATGAGCTTATGCCATACTCGTCTTGTGATCCTTCATGTTCTGGAACTAACTGGTAGTTTCAAGGTTAAGCCTAGTCGAACTAACTTTAGATCATTGCATCTGTATCGGAATGTAAGGTGGTTGGTCATTCTTGCCAGATTTTATTATTGTTTTTCAATTCGTTTTTCAATTCGTTTCCATTCCTGTATTATTTTCTCCTCCTCCTCTATCTTTCTATATTGATGAAGAGAGACAACGAAAAGACAAGAGGTCAGCAATGGTGAAGTGGTCGACTACTGTAACTATAAAACTCAATAGTCTATATAAACAAAATGAATTATCAGCACAGGTAATTATACTATTTAACCAATAGCTGGACATGGAAAAAGAGAGAGATAGCAAACAGAAAGATATTAATTTTGGATTTTGTCTTTTTATTAAAAATAATTTAACTGGCTTTGCAAACTCATTATTTCCTGATTCAAGCAATTTAGACTTATATAATGTGCTTATACAAATATTTATGTATAGGTAACAAACAGGGCATAATCACGTTGACAAAGCGGTTCCCATTAGATCACCAAAGTTAAGCGACATTGAGCCTGGCCAGTACAAGATGGGTGACCGTTTGAAATACTAAGTGTTATATGTAATTTCTCCTAACCGGGATATACACGCTGACTGGGGACCACATTTAAATTTGTATTCCCCATAAACTTCCACTTTCAGTGGAAGACGGAATGCCCAATGGTAGGTGAATACTACAAAAAAATGGTATTACTGGTTATTCGAACAAACATGAAAATAAAGAAAAAGAACACTCTAATTTGAGATTAACACAGTTATGGTTTGATTCAATATTTCACCCTAAAAATGGGCTTCATCAAGAATAAACATTGTCCGGAATCAATAATTATTATCAACATTATTTCTGTTCATACTTTGATGTTAACATATTTTTGACAGTGCTGTGAAGGCCTCCTTACTAACATTACAGTACAACATTTATTAAATGACGGGGGTTACAGAAACTTTTGTTCTACTCAGCATTGTCTGGGAGCAAATAAATTATCATTATCAACATCATTTCTCTTCAAACTTTTATTTTAACCGTACTTTTGGCAGTGCTGTGAAGGCCTCCTTACTAACATTACAGTATTATATTTAGTAAGTTAGACGGGGTTGGGGGCAACAGAAACTTTTGTCCTACTTGGAGTTGTCCGGGAGCATTAAATTACAGTATTACATTTAAATCTCTTTGGACTATTTTCATTATCAACATCATTTCTCTTGTGAAAGTGGGTGGGGGAACGGAATAACCCGGTATCAAGAATTTCATTGTGTTTTGTTCTACTCGGCGTTTTCCAGGAGTAATAAATGTATGATTACAGTCTTACATTTAAAAGGGATAGCTCCTGTAAATGAATTACATTATTATTATTTTTTTCAACACATTAAAACAGGAGAAGAAAGAGTTGGTTGGGGAGAGGGACGGAAAAATAGGTGAGGGGGAAAGAGAGATAGATAAAGAGACGGCTAGAGAGAGAGAGGGGGGGAGGGAAGATAAATAGAAGTTTTAATATAAAGATGTTACACATGCTTTTAAACTTCTATTTTTTTAATGGCCCTGGGCAACGCTGGGTAGTCCTGCTAGTCTTATATAAAAGAAATTCCTCTTGTTTATATTCTTTGCATTCATTTGCACCTCATCTAATCTATAAAAAAAAGAAATGTCTTTCTTTCCCTGTGACTCACACTCAAATCTTTGCTTTCAATGCATTTTTAACAAATTTTTGATGCACAGATTTAAACAGTTTTCTTCTTTTTTTCTTCATCCTCCATTTTGTTTTCTTTTCAATTCAAATGAAATCTAAATGATATTTTCTTTCTGCAACTCTGTCAAAATTTTGTTTCAATCTATAATATTCACTTTTTTCTGAAATGTCATAAAAATAAAAAAGTGGAATGCAAAGCAAATTTTTGTTTACTTCTTTGTATAAACAAGAGTAGCAGTGGTATAGCACCATTACTAACACAAACTGATGGCTGGAGATACCACGTTCAAGTTTTGTCGGGATTATTGCAACATTTTCACTAATAACTTTTGCCGGGTGCGGCATTCACTCGAGGTGAGTTGAGCCGGCTTCCTCCAAAGAAGGAAGTTTCTAGGGAATATTAAATTCACAAGTAGTCGCATGTATATCCCGCTTAGAGAAGAGATGATTTTGACAACGTTAGGTTTTGAAGTATTTTTTGAGGAAAGGAGATGTTGCTGTCTTCCCACATACAACACCTGGATTCCTAAATGGTCAACCATCTGGTACTGACCAGGCTCAGCATCGCAACCTTATAAGAACTAATAGTTAGTACCCCTGGGAAAAAGTATGAATCCAGCTATCCCCCCCTCCAGCTATGTGTTAAATAATGAAACTTTCAAGCCTTAGTAAGGCTGTTGCATACCTCTTCCCTGCCTCCATTACTGGCTGCCATCTTTATTTGACCCAGACGTGCATGACAGGATGTTGGTTTTAAGAGCCACAAAAACACTTGCATGATTAGATAAACACATGAAAGTCGTCTACGAATTAACAGCACATATAGTGATAGCGTTAATGTTAAAGTAGGAGTAAATCAGGGTACTGAGTCCGTTGCTTTTCCTTTGTGTCTTAGAAGCATTGTCCGAGGAGTTTCGTACAGTTTGTCCGAAAGAGGAGCTTTATGCTGCTGATTTAGTACTTGCCTGTGAAACAACAGAAAAGCTACTTGTTAAGTTAAAGACTTGGAGGAATGCTATGGAAAGTAAAGGTCTGTGAGTGAATGTTCCCAAAACCAAAGTGACCATCAGTGGTTGTAGTGTTGGAAAGCTCCCCCCAGAAAGGAAAGTTTCCATGCACAGTTTGTGGAAAGGGAGTTGGGTGCAATTCAATTTTTTGTGGTAAGCATTGGGTACACAATAAATGCAGTGGAAGATTGAGAGAGGATAACCAATTTGTGTACAAGAGGTGTAAGACAAGAGAGATGAATGAGAACTCAGATGTGAAAACAGTATATCTGGATGGCGAAGCTGTTGAAGTTGTCGAATAGTTACCTTGGTGATACCATTCGAGCACAGGGTGGAGCAAGTTCTAGTGTGATTGCAAGAATTAGGAGTGGATGGAGTAAGTTCAGGAAACTTCTGCCATTACTAACCAGCAGAGCATTACCACTGTCGACCAAAGGAAAAAGTATATCAGGCATGTGTACACTGTGATGTTGTATGAAAGTGAAACTTGACCAGTGAGAGTTGGAGATATGCGTTGCATGGAAATGATATAAGAATGGTACAATGGATTTGTAATGTGAGTATTAAAGACATTGATGATCACATGAAGATTAAGTATAGGAAGATGTGTGAAGAACAGAAGACTTTGTTAGTTTGGTCACGTTGAAAGAATGGATGAGAATTTTTGGGTTAGTAGATGTAGAACAGTTGAGATAGCAGGGTCAAAGAGAGAGAGATATATAGTAAAGAGCATATAGCGATAGATAGATAACTTGAACTTTTATGTTTTAAACTGATGATGATGATGATGATGATGATGATGATGATGATGATGACGACGACGACGACGACGACGACGACGACGACGACGACGACGCTAAACAGAAGCAGAGTTTCTTTCAAAGAACTGTCCATCTGTGGAACGCAATACAGCATGGTCATTTTCAAGTCCAATGTTAACAAATTCTTCTTGAGCTGTCACATTAAGTAATCAAATTCAGCCCAGATCCAACCATGGTCTGCAATACTCAAGGTGTTTGTTTCACCATCCACCTAAAACAAACCATTAACTCTTGTCCTCGAGTAGCTTTTGGGCCTTGATGAACGGTGACTCGTTTGTAAAAAGAAAATGATGATCAATTGACATAATATTCTGAGTATTTAAAAAAGAATTAAATAACATGCTAGAGGACGGTAAAGAAAAGCCTTGGAAAATATAACCTCCAGGGTGCATGTGTGGGAGTGAGGCATCATTTTATGTTAAACTTAGCAAACTGAATCCCTTTGCTCTTAGTAACAATATTGTCGGATGGTGTTGGAGTGACGTGTCATATACATCCGCCCAATATCCAATTGCAAATGGAGCTTACGCAAATTTACATGCTCGTCTATTTTCTATGTATTTTTTGGGAAACATACAATCAAGAATACAAACTTAATTATGATGCAAAGAGTTTTGAAAATGGCAGATTGTATAGAAATGAAGGAATTATATTAGAAAGATCCCCCCCCCCCCCAGAGGCGTCAGTAATAGTCGAGTACGACGAAAAGTAACCATAATGTCTACAGTTGAAATCTGTTTTTGATGTTATGGACTGAATAACATTTGGACAAAATCTGAATGACTATTTTTCTTTTGATTCAAATTGAAAATATGTTTATTTTGATTAAAGTAATACAATTAAATCGTAAAAGTTCAGGTTATCTATCTGTCTATCACAATATGTTCTTGACTATATATCTCTCTCTTTATCTTTCTCCATATGTTTATCTATCGATCCATCTATCTCTGTTCATATCTATCTATCTAGCTCAGTCTGTTTATATCTATCTCAGTGTTCATATCTATCTATCTATCTATCTATCTATCTATCTATCTATCTATCTATATATCCATCTACCTCAGTCTGTTCATATCTAAAATGTGACATAGTTTTGATTAAAGACTGAGACCATATCATAATGAGGTACTGTTGTATTAATGGTTAGCATTATGCCTTTATCTTCAATTCTCTTAGTGGCGGAAAATTCTGATGAATATGTAATTGAGTAAAAAGTAAATAATATAAATATCAAATCAAATCAAATTAGTATAGTGCAACAAGCCATGTAAAAGTGCAACAAGCTATGTAATGAGACAGGTAGAAGTTATTTACATCCATATTTCGTCTGAATATTTGTCCAAGGCTGCTTTAAACCTGGATATGGTAGTCATCGTCACAGCCTCCTCTGGTAGGTTGTTCCACAAAGTAGAAACACGAAGAGAGAATGCTACCTTTCTTCTATTGAGACGAAAACGAAGGTGGTACATCTTTTGTGGGTGCTCTTTAATTCACTAATTATCTTTGATATAGTTCTACAAAACTGATAGTTATCTTTGTTGTAGATATAAATGTGTGTCCAATGAATAAACTCTAAATAACAAGAAACTTTATTCACATGAGAAGAAACATCTTATTTGAGTGTCTTGTTGAAAGAGAAGTTATGCTTACATAATGGATCGAATAATTGTGCGAATTCAGCAGCCTGTCTGTGTTTGTGTGTGTAGTTTTATGATGTGTAAACTATATTGTTTGAATGCAAGTTGTAGTTGGGATATATGAGGTGTGAGTGTTTTTATGACGTGCAGACTAAAGTATGTGTGAGTCAGTAATTTTTCAAGCTAGCCGAATCAAATATTTTAACTTACTACCCGAATGTTAGAAAACTTGCATTTATAAGATTCGAGTAGGCTCCTGGCAACTGAGTGCTTTTTTATTGTATGAGGTGGAAGAAAACCAGGCTCTCCGACTGGTTGGAAAACATTTTAATAAAACATTTAAATTCTGAGACTATTTTTGCATTGAAAAATATTCACTGAATTGAGTAGCTAAATTTTGTTCTTTTAAAAAATTGAAAAATTTGGATTTTTTAAAAACTCTGTCAGTAAAATATTAATTTATTTTTTACATAAGAAATAATACTTTACTTCTGTTTCAGATGAACTCTAAGCTATTATCATTCAAATACAATCACACAGTACCTATAATAATAACTATTATTATTAAACCATGTTAAAAATTTGAAAAAAAAACAGAAAACGGTTTGTATGAGTGATATATCTTTTTGAAGATATAATGATAAATAACCCGAGTGGAAGGTCTTTAAAATAATAGGTTTATTTCCGGATATATATATCTTGTACATACAAGATATGTTAACAGAATACAGAATATGTAATAGGGAAGACCGACTAGAGAATACGTAAGACAGAATGTTAAGACTGCATGTGTCTTAACTTGAATGTCTCGACTGCTCGCTGTAGTCATATTTATAGTCCGACGAGTCCATCTATTTCGTGAATGGGTAAGTCAGATTATCCCATCACAACAATGAACCAATAAGCACAACAGTGGTTTGTATTATTTGCTTTTACTACTGAGCTGAGCTAAAATGGCTACAAGTCGAAAATGCTAATGAAGTGAATGCGTCTCAGACAATCACAACAATGACATAATTAAACAGGCTTGTCAACAACAAAGCTTTATCAGAGCGATGTTTGTATTATTCACCGTGGAACACACACACACACACACACACACACACACACACACACACACACACACATATATATATATATATATATATTCTCTCTCTCTGTTTCCTCTCTTTCTGCGACCTCTCCTCTTTGCAAGTTCTGCATCTACCTTCCTTCAAGCAATATGTCTTTCATCATCTGATATAGACGTTACCATAACAACCATACACAGTTGGGAAGGAGAAAGCAAATGTATATAGAAAGATAGAACGAGATAGATAAATAAATAAAGAGAGAGAGAGAGAGAGAGAGAGAGAGAGAGAGAGATCAAAGTGGTGTGTACAAAGAAGAGTCTGATTAGTGTCGAATCCTCTCATTCGATCTTTATCCATCTTTAAACAGAATCTATTAATGAACGATGATCTTATCAAACAGAATTGACTCACGAATTGTGAATTGTAAGCATAAATGTTTAATCATGGCAAAATAAAGCTAAAAAAAAATATCTTTTGACAGATATCATAAGACTTTTGTCATAGAACAACAAAATGTATCTTCTACTATACAAAGGAAAGTCGTAATCTTACATGTGTCTTGCTAAAAGTCAAAATTACACAATATACACTTACAAACCTTACATTATTGGATTCCGTGTAATCCTGACATAAAAGAAGTAAGTCAAGTGGTCGACCGTAGTCGAGGGCGACCCGAAGGCTTCCTTTTCATTAGCTACTACACAGAGATGTAAGGGAGGGCGCCACTCCTTTCCCAGGACTACTCCACTTATCCTTGATCCTCACCTTATAATGCTGAGTGTGTAAGCAATGAAGTATCAAGTACCATTTTTTAAATCTTTGGTATGACTCGACCAAGGACTGAACCATGGTATCCCAGCCCAGTAGCGAATACTCTTATAATTATGTCAAATGGGTCGGTCTGACATAGTTATGGTAAAAGCTAAAAAATGCTGTAATATTTATCCCCTTGGGTCACCAGGGAACAATTTAGTGCAGTAGGGAAAAATTACTTTCTTTCATTCTTACAGAAGTTGTTTCAGGGACAACACTGAAACTAAGTCAGATTTCTTTTTCTTCCTTTCTATTATATTGTCTGGGGGGGATGAGAGAGAGAGAGAGAGAGAGAGAGAGAGAGAGAGAGAGAGAGAGATTTTTAAAAGAAAGATGTTACACAAACTTTTTAAACTTTTCTATTTTGTTATCTATGCTCCCGGATAACGCCGAGTAACCTCGCTAGTATATAAATAAACAAAACTCCGACTTTCTTATCTATCTATTATTTCTTCTTATTCGCAGTAGAAATCACCATGTGACTACTCATAACTAGTTTGGATTTAAAAATAAATTCAAATCTGATTGGTGGTCTATAAAAGCAGACATAAGGCCAGTTGCTATTTGGTAAACCCTTTTTAGGGAAACACTTTTAGAAGATCACTTTCGGGAGAGCCGGTTTTAGGGAAACATTTTTAGGAAAACAGTTTTAGGGGATACATGAGTGTGAGAGAGAGGGAGACATGTTATATGGTAAACATACACAAAATAATGAGTACAAATACACAAGTTCACAAAAGACATATTTTATATATTTTTTCAAAGTGGAGGTTTACATAGACAGGAAAACAAGGAATGTTGTTCATAGTTTGAGAGTCCTTACAAAACAAAAGGGATTCATAAACTGCGTCAATTAGGAAGCCTGAGTCGACAAATTAAGGGCTGTGAATTTTATTCACAAAAGTCGTAATCTACATTTTTCCCTCAATTAAAATAATTACATTTGATTAAAAGTTATTTATCAGAGTTAATGTGTACAGTTTTCATTGAAAAAAGTTCAGTGAGAAATGTTAAAAAGAATGCGCTTATACATTTGTTTTTAGTGAGTGTTTATCTGTGTGTGATAGTGTAAGAGAATAATGTGTTGTGTTTTTGTCTGAGTGTATATGCATATGACTGTGTGTGCATGAGTTGAGAATTGAATTTAGCTTTCACAGGCCCAACAGGGCATGAGGGAAGCTGAGTGTAATATAGATGTTAGCTCATCAGAGAATGAGGGGAAAGGTCCACAGGTGATCGGAGAGTATGAAGGTGGTTTCATAAATTCCGTAGTGGTAATTGATGACCGTTTGGGAAGCATTATATAACCAAGTTTGGACTTATGCGAGAAAAACATACATATTTCTTCTTTTTCATCTACATTCTTAAAGATTTGGCGATTTTGCAGTTAACAAAACAGGGGTAAAAAAAACAAAAACATGCATTTGTTATCGTCATTTTTACTCAGCCAAGAAAGCATGGTTTCCATCATGGCCGCCAATTTTGGTTGGACTTGATCGCAAATTTCAGGCTTAAAACATAATAATAATAAAAAAGCTAACCTATTGGAAACCACCCTCCAACTTATGCTTACTGTTCTACTAACCCCCTTTTAAAAATTATTTTACTATCTTATGATAAAGATGGACCTGATGGAAAGAGGGATAAAGAAAGACCTGGTCAGAGATAGGTTAGTTTGGCAGTCAATTTCTTAAAGCCATCCAACACATGCCAGCATGTAAAATGAATGTTAAACCGATGATGGTGTTGATGATGATGATGATGATGATGATGATGATGGTGCTGCTGCTGATGATGATGAGGATGAGGAGGAGGAGGATAGTGTTGCTGATGAGGATGCTGCTAACTAAAAAGCGAGATTCCCGTTTCTCAAATAAGACCGATGAGCGATAAAAAAAGGTGTTATTTTTGGTTGAGGGGCGATTTCGTCTCTGTGGTCATCAGTGGAAGTAGATTTTTGTTATGTAAGTTTGTAAGTTATTTATTTTTTAAATAACAAAAATGTAAAAAAATTGGAAAGAATGAAAGCAAAATTAAATCATCTGAAAATGGAGAATTGATCACCCTCTCTGCTTATGCAGCAACCTATTTCTTTTGGTGAATGTTTTTTGACCAACTCTTTGTAGGCAAGACATTCATCCCCTCTGAGATTTTATTGGAAAAGCTATTAAAGAATTTATTGATTCAGTGAACCAAGAATTCTCTTGGACAGGAACTGAGGTTATGTTTTCATGACCGAGTTCCAAGAGAGAATATTTTGATTGATTAACACACATCGGGTCGGGTGTGACATTTTTTGTGATGGAATTCATGCAGAGAGAAAAGTAGTCAGAGCCAGTAGTCTTATAACAGACTGGTGCATGTGCGAAATTAAAACAAAAACAATATTATATTGGTCTTTAAAACAGAGTAGTAACATGCAGATTGCTCAGTACTCGAATGAGTATCAAAAGGTCAAATACGCGAGTCACACTTGCAAAAAAAGAAGAGAACAAAGATTAAATGGTCCCCTTTTTCTTCTGTGACACTAGACAGATCAGACACTGAAAAACAATGGTTTCATCTTAATCGAGTTTATTAGATGATGTATAAAATACTTTGTCAGGCAGTTATGCTTAATTTTGAAATAGCATCGTTAATCGTTCACATTGAATGGATGCATCTTAGGAATATTCACTTTTGTTGTTATAGAAAAGACGCTATGGAAAAAATATAAGTTTTTGCCTTTGTATTTAGCACATATATTCTTTACTTTCTTATCAATAACGTGTGCATTTTTATGTGTGTGGGAACAATGTGTTTAATTATATGTGTCATCTATATATACATGTTTCATTTATGGTTTCTGTTGAATTATCAACTGAATGTAGTTCCACTCAGCCAACCTGATCACCACACTACGAGATAATTACTGCGCCACAGAATTATCACGTAACATGTAAATTAGGCGCCAATATTAAATTAGGCGCAAAATACATACTTTTTTCTTGTTGTATCCTTAGTCTGGGAATGAAAGTTGTGCTGTGCACACGTATTAATGTTACCCCATTTTATTCTTGTCTTTTCTACTACAGACATCGACAGCAAGCAGTCTGTAGTTTCGTTTTAGTCAAGCCCAGATCAACAAAGATAAACAACGAATTTATTAGATGTGTATAAAAGTGGGTACATCAGCTAGTATATATATTAGTTAAATATATGTTTGTGCAGGTGGTTTCGTAAACAGGATGTGTTATAGACAAATGGGTCAACAGAGTTCAGGTGGGTGATCTTCAGATTATGGGCTGTATCATGAGAACTGTTAAGCTGGGAGATTAGCAGGATGTTACATGAGATGGGTGAGTGAGAGAGTAGTTTTAGTTAATCAAATGATAATTAATCTAAGAAGAATGCAACCGACCTTTTGATTGCAGCTGATGAATTATCCTCAGTTTTGGAGGACACAGTGATAACACACATGGACACTGAGACGCCGGCTGGAGATAAAAAGGTTTGATTTTTAATTAAAAAATGAAGTTTAAATCAAATGGTTACATGGTTTCATTCATTCATTTCGTATGAATCAGATGATTTTTGTAATCTCATTGGTTTCCCCGATATCTTTCTGGTTAGAATTCTTTCTAGAAAGACATCAAGTACTTACAGGAGGGACCACGTGAAGGTTGCCAACATCCTAAGCGAAAGTATTTCTATGGAACGAACTGGATTCGAACTTACCCACCCAGGTTGTCAGTGCATGTCGTTAACCACTTAGCCACCGTCACCTCCTGGTTACATGGTGATCAGAGAGGAGATATGCATATGTAATTGTTTTAGTCTTCAAGATTTTCATCTTGTAATCTCACCGTTCATCTCTATCGTCGTATGTAACACTTCTTGATTCTTTTTTTTTATGGAAAACAATAGCATGAAGCCACTTGATGTAAAGAACTAAAAAGAACGAAAGATGATTGAGTTGCATAATAACAAAAAGGGAGAGGAAGGTAGAATCACTTCAAAACAAGGTATTCTTTTAACTGACGGTGATAAACTCAGAGGCAAAATAATCGAACCTAAAGCCGAAACATTAGCATGGCAGTGACGGACCCAATCATCCATGCCGGAAATACCTCAAGGGACACCCATTCATGTGCAACATGGCACTTGAAAATACACCGACATTTAGCGAGTGTTGATGGAGAAGCCTCTCAATGAGCTACCCCTGAGTTCAGTCTCCAGTACTATCACCAGAGGAAAGTCCTGTACGCACTATAATCTCATCCTCTGCCACGGTTCTTCCCCAACGTCTTTGATCTATAAAATTAACAATGAAATAAAGTCAATGTTTCTGTTTTTCTTTTCTTTCTTAGACCTTTTTGAATTTGTCTTTGTTTTCAGAGAGTCGGTGTTATTTTTAAGGTGTTCCCAGCAGAAATATTTTCTAGGTATAGAAGTTACTAAATGCTATCAAGTGACATGCTATCACTATACAATCATTTTGAAACTTGCGATTCACTAATTACTTGCATTGAATTGTGTCAGTGATTTTCTTACTCCCTTCTTTTCTTATTCACCCATTATTTTAAAATATGTTGGTGTTCCTACACATACCAATGTTTTACTTCACTGAAATATTTAGCATCAGCTACAATATCAACGACACTTATCTATGTACTTATAATAATTCTCTCTCCCCCCCCCTCTCTCTCTCTCTCTCTCTCTATATATATATATATATATATATATATATATATATAATAAATATTTGTTTGTTTATTATCTATGTACGTATACGTTTCGTCCTTTTTTATAATCGGGACTCATCAGCACAGAGATATAACTATTCACTACTGGTCATTCGATTCGAAACCTCAGATTCCGAGTATTTTACAACTCAAATCCCGACATCTAGAACCACTGCGCCACCATTGAATAGCGAATAAAAAGTGATAATTTTAACACTTTTTTCGGCGGCTTGACGTCATAAGAGCGTTCAACTTAATGAAAGTTACGATGCCTTTATAGCTAGCGACGTCATGCTGTGTCAATACTACACTTACCTTGCTCATCTAGAGGTTTTTTCTAGGAGCTACAAATAATAAATTCTTTTAAAAATGTTTATATATATATATATATATATATAAGTATAAATTTTTATTTATACAAACATTATTGGTTACATATGTGCATACATGTTTCGGTTGCACTTTTCCCAGAAAGTCAACCTCATCAGACCAAGAATTTTCGAGAAATGGCTCGAAAATTCTTGGTCTGATGAGGTTGACTTTCTGGGAAAAGTGCAACCGAAACATGTATGCACATATGTAACCAATAATGTTTGTATAAATAAACATTTATACTTATAAACAGCTCTACTTGTTATTGAGCACTTTTTATAAACACTTGAGTTTCTACGGATTTACATTTACAGAAACTAATACAATACATGTACGATATATATATATATATACAGTTGTCGTTTCACATGCAGGTATCTCGAATTTACACACTTCTGGGACAGGATGTATCTTACAGAAGAGCCTAAAGCAGTAATTTTATCGGAGTATATTCTGTAGAAATACTTGTAAAATAAGAACAGAGATACAAAACTGAAGTTATGTGACAGGGACTAGAGCTGGACAGAAAGTGTGGGACCTATTAGGTTAGAAACTCTTTTTTGCACCCTGTCCAAGAGAGAGAGAGGATAGTGGTTGGTGCACCAGCCCAGATGTGGCAACAATACTCCATGCACTGGCGAATGGTGGCTATAGAGATAGAGCTTTATATTTTCCAGGTAGATGATTTTCGTTTCGCATCAAAACCCTTAAACTGGCCTTGTAAACAAAATGAATTTTTTCTGCAACCACAAATCTATCAAGCTCTGTCCCATCGCCGCAATGTTGCATCCCTGTGCTTGTTCTACAAGTACTTCCAGAGAACGTGCTCCGACAAACTTAGTGCACTTGTACCCCCTCAATATAAATGCTCCCAATCAACCCGACTACCAGCAAAATCCCACCCCTTCACTGAAGAGGTCCCCAGATGCAAGAAAACTTTTTACTCTAATAGGTTCTTGCCTCAGACCACTTGCCTTTAGAATTCCCTCCCTGCTCCTTGTTTCCTCGATCGTATCAACACGTACAAATTTAAATGTAATGTGATTAAATATCTTGCTGCACAACTCCCTGCTTAGGATCCTCTCCTAAAAATCTGACCCCTAATCACAGTAGCCCCTTACGTTTACGTGGCAATATGCTTTGTTTTGGATGAATAAAAGTTTAAAAAATAAATAAATAGAAAAGCAGTTACATTTAGCCATTCCATGCATGTTTTCATGGGAGTGACACGAAAAAAGTTGACAATAATGTTAGAAATAGGTTTGATCTAATTCTAACCCACTGTAGAGAAATTCCTCAACTAGTATTGCCAACCATTAAAAGCACATTTGATAAAACGTTGTTAAAACAATCGGAACAATCATCGTACCACCATTAATTATATCATTTGTTAAAATCGCAGTAATTATTTTAATAACTGACATTCTGCTCATAATTAAAACATTATCCTCACAGCAATTTATAATCAGCAAATTAATCACCATAATGTTTGCAAAGAAACTGTTTTTAGATCAGGCGATAAAATATTATGAATGAGAATCCGTAAAAATGTCACTTCTAATTAAAGAACATTTTTAAAATGACATTATACAATAGCAACATTTTCAAAATATTTATGAATGTTCAGCTATAAATGTATACAAGCAGAACTACCCGGCTTTGCCCGGGGGTGGGGGTAACCTAAGATACTAAAATATCAGTCAACATTTTGCATAAATATGTAGCAGTTGCATAATTCTCACTCGCAAAAGGATATATATGTTGGCGATAAGAATGCTGTTCGTGTGGGAGTGAATTTCTGCTTCTGCCCGAACCGTTTTCCCTAGAATTATAAACAACTCCCTTTTGAGATGTCACTGCTACAAGACGTTACACCTCTCTCCTCACCTCTAGCAATGGCTTTTCTAGATAAGATAAAACTCACAGACTCAATTCCATTTCTATAGTACATGTACACCGGCGGACTCAACCTATGTTGTATTTCTGCTTTCATCACTCTTTCCGGACCATTTTTTTGTGTTGACGAAACTGGTGACTAAAATTGACTTAAATTGTAGAGAAGACGAAATTTGGTGCGCTTTTTCTTCACAGCAGGAGAGTAGGACGGATATCGACGCAGCAACCCTCTACTAAAAATTAGCGAGTCGACATCTTCTCCCCTAACCTCTACAAATAATTAATTCAAATGATTCAGTAGAAAAAATGTGCTATTGTCGCCGACCGTGAAAAAAAACGTTATCTGCACGAATTCGATCTCTGTTCAACCATAGTATTGTAGGTCAAGTTGATTAAAACGATGGCAGCTAAAAACCGTCTGTCTTCATAGGCACAAGTTTGAATCCGGTATGAGGTTCATTTTTCTCTGTTTATTTTCTTTTTCCAGATCAATAGAATAATTAACAATTTCATTAATAATGTTATTAACTACAAAAACACGAGTGTTAAACAAAAAAAATAATTTTATTTGCTTACTTTATATCTCTATTTATATAAAATTATGTACATGTACATGTTTATATATTTCTATGCAGAGGATTCACTCCTAAACAAATTACCGATCATTATAAATTTTGGAACACAGCTGCTAGACGTAATGGGTCCAAATGTGGGCTATGTTTAGTTTAATTTAGTTTCATGCAAAGGAGTTTTAAAATGGGTGGAAACCTTTCGTGAAAACTCAGATACCTCTGATTTTTTGAAATTTTAGTTATAGGTATTAAACATCAGATAATAAATATTCCTCAAATTTCAGGGTTATGTTTAGTAATTTAAAGAGGTTTTAGGAGGCAAAATATGGGCACAACAATCAATTTGAAAATTCAAACATTTCAGATTTCCATTAAATTTGATCCATGGTCAAGCAAGATTCCCTGAATATCAGTTTCTTCTTAAGATCTCTTAAACTTAAGGCTTTAACTTTAGACACTCTCTAGAATCAAAATCATGTAATGGATTTTGATCAAACTTGGAATAAGGATTGCAGGCATAAGGTTTAGTATCATTATATATGATTCCAACAACCACTTTAATAAGTGACTCATTCCAATGAAAAGATTAGTAACAGCGCCACCTTGTGACAAACTATTCTTTTTCATTCTAACAATTATTGAAATGAACATAGCTTTGATGAAAATACAGTTTAACTTCAAAGGAATTTCTTCTTCACGAATTACCCAACTAAGAGTCTCTACTCGCTCTGTGTTATTCCCCACGACAAGTCGGTCATCCGATTCATGGTAGATGGTAGATGATTTGTGTTGCTGTAAATTATGGACCTATTTGTGGCGGTTGGTGATTCGATTCGTGGCAGATCGTTTTTCGCATCAGGAAAATCCATTTCGAGTTGCTTTGAAAGAAAAATCACTATTTTAAAATTCGCCCATGTAACAGGTTGAAATAATATTCAATATGGTTGATTTTTAACTCTTTTATTGAATCTAGTTTAGGAGGAAAATACCAGCATTCAGTGTTAGGTTCAATTATTAGGTTCAGTAATTTGTGGTTAGGTCCTGCTCTCTAAGTAGACAATTCAGTTGATAAATATAGCAATGCTTTTTGAATTTAATAGCTAATTATTAATGCAAATTTAGAATTGTCATTAAAGAAAGTAAAGTTCATCTTGTATCTATCTGAAATCCTTTCATCTACACTGCTATTCTGTGTACATTATCATATATATAATCCATACTGATGATTGTTGGTGAGCATGAAACATATATGTCTATGAATATTAACAAATATTTATTTATTGAAATAATTACTAAGCTCCGTTCAAGTCGAGCACTTTGCGAGAAATTAAATTGAGATTCAAATTTAGCAACTTCGCAAGTTCTCTCCCTTTGGGTAGATAAGAACACTGTCTGTTTTTCACTACTGTTTTTATAGATAAAAATACAAGACTTATTTTTCTCGCATTTGAAGTATGATTGTCACAATGGCCTAACGGTAAGAAGCTTGGGTTCCAGTTATTCAGGTCCGGGGTTCAAATCGTTTGACCGACAGTACAGTTAAATAATCCATATTGATGATTGTTAGTGAACATGAAACATATATGTCTATTACAATAATTATTTATTGAAATAATTATATATATATATATATATATATATATATATATATATATATATATATATATATATATATATATATATATATATATATATATATGTGTGTGTGTTTTAGAAAGCCATATCGATGCATATATTGAAAACAAAATTCAACCCAGTAACAAATTGTTAAGAGAGAATTATATATATTTTTTATAAACGATATTTTGGAGTAAAAACTCCATTAGCAACTTTAGACAAGATGGTTTTTGTCACTTTCTTTTGTTCCCTTTTCATATCTATTGTTCCTGTGTATTCAGTTAGAATTCTGCATTGCCAGAGCTGAACTTTATCTGTCACAGGAACAATTTGAAAAAGACAGCAGGAAAAGCAAATGTAGACAAGTCTTGTGTAGGCATATAGGAAAAAGAATGTTCTGGTCCGTTAGAAGCATTGTTTAAATATGATTAATATATGTTTTAGAAAGCCATATCGATGCATATATTGAAAACAAAATAAAACCCAGTAACAAAGTTACTTTTGCTTTTGCTGCATTCTTCTATAAATTATTCCTGTGGTGGATAACATTAAGCTTTGGCAATGCGGAAATCTGACTGAATACCTAGGGACAATGGGTATGAAGAAGGGAACAAAAAGGTGACAAGAACCATCTTGTCTTAACTTGATAACAGAGTTTTACTCCGAAATATTGCTTATATATGCTTGGTGCATCTAAATTAAAAATAAAATGGTGCATGGCTTACAAAAGGTTGGCTACACCTGCCATAGGGAGCCAGCATCTGAGGATGCCACAAATTCAGGACAAACATATATAAAATAAAAAAATTAAAAGGAAAACTATGGTGGACAGTTGGAGTAGGATGTCATTTTTCTTCTGATTTGTCAGAATAGATTTTTCTGGCCAAGTAATTTATTTTTATCATTCGTCCTAGAAGATGTGTTGAGCCAAGCTAAATCAAGATTAGTTTTTTGTCATATGATTAATGGCTGTCGAGGTGAGCACTTCCGTTTTATGTTTAACATTAAGAGTTCCGTCAAAGGCAACATCAGCCGTGCAATACACACTTTTTGTGACAGATCGATCGGACGTTCTTCTTTGTTTTATAATTCTATTCGAACTAAAAACCAAACAAAAAAATGAAAATTCCCTTTCTCATTAATCCTTGTTTTGTTGTAACATTATATTCCTAATAGTCGAGTTTCGCATGACTGCTTCAGCCTTGATATTCATTGCTCAAATAACATGTGTTCCATAAAAGGAAGCACATTAATAAAATAATGGTGGCCGACTGTAAGGTAGTATTCTAAAACTGAAATTGCGACATGTTTTGCATTTAAGCTTAGTATATCAGACTGTTAAAGTAAAAAGCAAAATATTTAAATATTTAATTTTTAAGTTTAGCACTTTTTTGTTTGTTTGTTGAGCGAGTCAGACTTCTGCATAAAGCTAATGAAGATTGTTTGTTTGTTTGTTTGTGTGATTGTTTGATTGTTCGTTTGTTCGTTTGTTTGTTTGTTTGTTCGTGCCTCAGGATTGACTGGTCTGCATGAAGTCCTCCTTGTTGGTCGCAGCGATTCGTTAACCTGCAGGCGCAGCAGTTACATGTGCAATCGGGGAAGGTTTGGCCCAGAACACACAACGGAATGATGCAGAAGCAACATTGTCACTTTCACAACATAGATTTGCGGTTTCACACCTGACACGTCTTTTTTTGCCACATACAAAGGAAGAGACAACCAGAGGACGACGAATCCTGATACCGACTCCTGCTTGATTTTCACCAGAGTCATATTAGCCAGGTATCTTTGACACTGCTATGTTTCCAATGCCCTTACCATCGTAAGTTTGGCACATGATCTTTTTTATCCGCTTACTGAGCCATGGTATCATATTAAATCATGTGTTGACTCCAGAGTTATCAGAGTTTATCTCCACTGCATCATACTGCCAACGGAGAGAATGATCTTTCTTGTTCCAGAAATAAAAAATCCAATTCCGCCCACATCAGGAATATAGAACATGATATTATCCTTTTTCCTGGCTAAGCTTTAAAGCCATCGGACATACATCGAATCAGTTGCTATCTTTGCATGACCTTCACAACTCTGGCGCTGTGCACGTCAGACGTCTTTCATTGTAGCAGTCGTATCGAGTCCCTTCTGGTAGCAGTCACCGATATTCCCAGACTAGGTAAATACAATGTACTTATACATTACTCATGCATCTTTCTATCTCTCTATCTATCTTGACCTTGGCAACACATGTCCTTCTAATTGTATTGGGAAATTAATGTATTCTTTCAGTCAATGATTACGTCTGTTCTCCATTTAAGCACTTTCATGTTCCCTTTTTACGTTTGTCTTCGGCAAACTGTTTTTTTGTATGAATAAATCACTGCTTATCAAGACTCAAAGGCCACTCGAGGTTAAGGGTGAATGAATTTGTCAGGTAGATGGTGACACAAACACCTTGAAGATTGGAGACGATGGTGGAAATTGGTCAGAATTTGAGCATTTAAGAAGACGGCTCAACAAAAATTTGTTAACATTGGACTTGAAAATGACAATGTTAGCTAAGAAATGACAATGTCAGCTAAGGAACAACCCCATGGTAGTGTGTTGCACAGATCGGTAGTTGTTTGAAACAAATTTTTCTCATGGAAGTTCCGATTAGCTTCAGGTACACCGAGGAAGAAAGGAAATTATTTACAATGGTTGTAGCTAGACTATGTGAGAATGAATCGGTATGTATGGAAATCCAACTGCTTTTTCAGCTATTGTCCATTTTCTTTCCCAACCATCATGTTGGGTACTCAAGAGAACACACAAAATGGTGGCCCCGTGTTCGAAAAAGATATCCCAGAACGTGTTGTTAAAAATGTTAAAACAAGCATATCCGATATTTGTAAGCTTTACATTGGTGACTCCTTATCTTCTTCTTCTTTGACTGTCTTTGAAGCATGTGGTCATACGACAGTTTCCCACTTTTTTACGCAGTCCTTTGCATTATTTTTAACTCTGCCAGATCTTTCAAGCTAAACTGGTTTGGCAGTAGAGGGCAAACAAGGCAGTGTTGCATTGTATAGTACTCCCCTCCACATTTGCAGATGGTTGAGTCAGTTTTGTAGCCCCATCTAGTCCCCATCTTTTGATCGCCCCATTCCTGTTCTCAGGCGGTTGAGTGTTTTCCACTGGACCCAGGGTGCTTCTAAATCGGGAGGGAAGGCCTCAGAAGGAGGGATTCTTATGTCAGTAGGAGGGTGGCCATTCTTTAGCCGTCTGGTCCACAGCTGTAGTCTTGTCTCTTCCTGAGATCTTGTTAGGGACTCAACATGGCTGAGGAAGCTTCTTTTGACAATTGGCTCACGTCCATAAAGGAGATGACGTGAAAAACACGTAAAAACAAAACGGATACTGTGAAAATATTCGTAAACTTTTCACATGTATGTCTGTTTTTTTGTTTTGTTTTTTAAAGTGATAACCATTTATCAAGGACAGGTGCTATTCGAGGATAGGGGTTAATAAGATGGAATGATTGTTAAGACCAAGTCCGAATATTTGTTGGGATGGTTCTAGATAGAAATCTGTTGACATTGGCTTTGTAGACGCCCCAGTTGTAATCTACAGGGAAGCAGTCCTGCAGGAAGCTCTGTTTATATGCGGAACATACATTTATATATACACAAGTGGGACTACGTGGAAATTCCACGGTTGTTTTCTTCATCTTCATAAATTTGTATGAATCAGCATAGTATGACTTTTTGACCAGCTTGATTTTGTTGTTGGCATTGGTTTCTCCGATTCCTTTTTTTGGAAGGTTGCCAACATCCATAAGTGAAAGTGATGCTAATATAGAAATAAGATGCTTCAGAATTTTTAGATGAGCGTTGATAATTCGTAGAATTTGGTATATTCGGACTACTGTTCTCATCTTGGGTGTTTTTATCACACCGTTTTAGCCGATGTAACCTCCGACCTTTTTCAGGTGTACTTTGTCGATCAGGAATCTTTCCGTCGAACTCGGGAATCTGGACGGAATTTTGAACAGAACCCTTTATTTAATCCACGGGGGTAGCATGCTCTCAAAATTCATACTAGAATTTCTGCAAGGACCCGTGGCGCAGTGGATATAGTACTAAGTATAATTCAGTTCTAAGTGACAGTCATCTGAAGGTTGACGGTTCAATCCTCAGTGCGGACGATACTGAAGACTTCTTTCCAGTCATGGCAGATGGAACGAGAGCATGCTACCCCCGTGGATTTAATAAAGGGTTCCGTTCGAAATTCCGTCCAGATTCCCGAGTTCGACATAAAGATTCCAGAGTTCAACAAAGTACACCTGAAGAAGATCGGAGGTTACATCGGCCGAAACGTTGTGATAAAAACACTCAAGATGAAAACAGTAGTCCGAATATACCAAATCCTAGAAATAAGATAGTACAATTAATAGAAGTAATAGTATTTCGGTTCAGACAGACTGATACCAAATCTCCATTAGTAATAGATTATTATTTATTCACCAGAAGTTCTCAGACATGTCATTATCAGTGATCGTTCACTGGCAACAGATGGTGTTCCCTAGACTCTGAGTGACAACTAGTCTCCCCAGGTTTCTAGTACTCTCTGCTTCTTTCGATGATTGTTGCAAATCAATGTGTGTTTTCGCAACACATCCTTTTACCATTGATTTCTAGCTGCAATTTGAGTGGCAATAAACCATTAAGGAGTCCAGTACTTTCCGTGCCCTTCCAGTGGAGGTCTGAATAGTGCTCTCTCTCCTCGGTTTTTATCCTCCTTGATCCTTCAAGACATTTTTCGTAGCACTAGTACCGCCATGTGTGTGTGTTGTTTTGGGGAGTACAGGATGTTATGAAGAGGTCAGATTATGCGATTTTAGTTAACAAGAAGAAAGGCATGAAAAAAAATAGACAAAAAATAACTGATACCAAACGCAAAAATTTACTTTTCTACTTACCTGTATAATTTTCACGTGTGTTTATTGATTTATTATCTATGCATTTGTTATCGTCACTTTTATTTAGCTACGTAAGAGTGCTTTCTAACATGGCCGCCAATTTTGGTGGGACTTGGTCGCGAACTTCAAGCTTAAACGATAATAATAATAAACGAAAGCTTAACCTAATCCGATCGGCAACCACCCCTGGACTTAGGCTTACTGTTCCACTACCCCCTCTTTTTTACTATCTTTTAAGCTTGAAATTCGAAACCATGTCTCACCAAAATTGGCAACCATGTTGGAACGCACGCTGGCTTGGCTAAGTAAAAGTGACAATGACAAATGCATATATATATATATATATATACAAATGCATATATATATATATATATATATATATATATATATATATATATATATATATATAAAGTAATCCAACAAAAGATATAAGCGTCAACTAATATCTTATAATTAGTGAAACATCCGGATAAAAACTGAAGCTCAATATACTGGATAGAGCATTAATATTATAATATAAAATGAAATAATAAAATAATGTGCCAATCAAATTTTATTAGAATTCAAAATTCAAGCAAAGTATTTTAACGTCCTTAGCTCATGAGTTTTCAAAGATAATTCTTCTCCTCAGATGACCATTACCGCAGTGATATTACTACAGGTAATAAAATTACACTTTGAAAATATATAAAAATATATACAAAAATACATAAAAATATATAACATAAACCCAAAAACATACTTTTTTGTTAAATCTATACAATCCATCCAAGTCATACAATTTAAAAAACATAATCAGGAAAGATATCCAGAAGATTGACTGAAGATGAGTGACAGTACAAATACGAGAAATTGAAAGAATTGAAAAAGTTGTCAATAAACTCACTCAAAATTCCAAAAACTTGATCTGAGCAGTACAAATCAAATCAAAGTTCGCTGGTTAAATGGATAATCCGTTAAATCCGAATTGAACAAAATTAAAATCGAATTGAGTCAACAAACACGGTTAGTGAGTACAGAGACCGGGGGTGTCCAGTTTTCGAGATGTGTTCGTTAAATCCTCCTTGCCTAAAATGTTTAGACTCTGAAGTTGTAAAAGTTTAATTATCTAAATTTTCAAACTCTAAATATCTTTACAACTTCTTAATTAGGAAAAATTAAACCTTAAATTAAATTAAACTTCTTAATTAGGCAAAATTAAACCTTAAATTAAACTTCCTAATCTGATAAAATTAAATCTTAAATTAAACTATTAAATTATTAAATTCTAATTACTTTAATAACTTCGTAATTAGGAAAAATTAAATCTTAATTAGGAAAAATTAAACCTTAAATTAAATTAAACTTCTTAATTAGGAAAAATTAAACCTTAAATTAAACTTCCTAATCTGATAAAATTAAATCTTAAATTAAACTATTAAATTATTAAATTCTAATCACTTTAATAACTTTGTAATTTCTAATCTGATCAAATTAAATCTTAAATTAAACTATTAAATTCTAATTACTTTAATAACTTCGTAATTTTTAATTTCATAAATTTTCTATATTATTTGGTAGGGCGAGATTTGTGAAATCTGTTTTTATTGTAAGTTAGATATTTAAGTAGCTATTTAGGCATGTATACGTGAGTGGACGATCTGACCTAAATATGCCCACCCCTTTCCTTTGACCTAGACTTATTCTTTGACCTAGACAAGTAACATCCGGTTTGAGTTGGGTTGATTTGACAAGCTTGCCGATACAGGATGTTGTCTCTTTCTTTCTTTGTTAAACTTGACAAGCTTGCCGATACAGGATGTTGTTTCTTTCTTTATTAAAATAGACATGTAACTTCCGCTCTGATAACGTCGTTCGGATAAGTAGACATTTAGCGCTTTTAGCATCGCCTTCCATTCGGCGAAAAAGGGTCCTGTTTATTTGGCTCGCGGGAGAGCGAATACTTTCAAAATTTAATTATTTTTATTCGCTCCGGGGGGGGGGGGGGGGGGAAGAAATGACCGTGTTTGTTGACTCAATTCGATTTTAATTTTGTTCAATTCGGATTTAACATATTATCCATTTAACCAGCGAACTTTTATCTGATTTGTACTGCTCAGATCAAGTTTTTTGGAATTTTGAGTGAGTTCATTGAACTTTTTATATTATTTGATTTGATTTATTTATCGTTGTAATAATTAACATAAACATTGGATACTTTTCACTTCATCGATTGCTGACGCATCTTACGACTGGACAACTTTTTCAATTCTTTCAATTTCTCGTATTTGGACTGTCACTCATCACCTGGATTAATCTTCAGTCAATCTTCTGGATATCTTTCCTGATTATGTTTTTTAAATTGTATGTCTTAGATTTAACAAAAAAATTATGTTTTTGGGTTGATGTTATATATTTTTATGTATTTTTGTATATATTTTTATATATTTTCAAAGTGTAATTTTATTACCTGTAGTAATATCACTGCGGTAATGGTCCTCTGAGGAGAAGAATTATCTTTGAAAACTCATGAGCTAAGGACGTTAAAATACTTTGCTTGAATTTTGAATTCTAATAAAATTTGATTGGCACATTATTTTATTATTTCATTTTATATTATAATATTAATGCTCTATCCAGTATATTGAGCTTCAGTTTTTATCCGGATGTTTCACTAATTATAAGATATTAGTTGACGCTTATATCTTTTGTTGGATTACTTTATATATATATATATATATATATATATATATATATATATATATAATAACATTGAAATATAAGCAATTAGCAATACAAGATTAATTTATTATTATTATTTTACATTAATCCTATTAATCTCGGAATAAAATTCCATCATCAGGGTTTACCAGTATTGAGTCATTTTTTTTCATCAAAAAACAAGAATAAATAAACTTATTTCTTTGTTACTTGATAAACGTCTTTGGTACGATGTCTCCGCTCTGTTGTTGTTGGCGGTTATGATTCAAATTCCGGTGTCGAATGAAAAGAGCGTAGGCTCGCTAGTCTTGATAAAATATGGGTTGGTCGTTCAATTTCGAAGTATTGCAGGGTTAGTTAATAAAATTGAAATATAAGCCATTAGCAATACAATATTAATTTATTATTATTTTTTGTTTTGTACATTAATCCTATTAATTTCGGAATAAAATTCCATCATCATCATAATATTTTAATTAGACACATTTTCATTCACCACGAACCCAAACCTTCCAACCTACTCATCTCTCACATTCTTGAAGCAGCCACCTGGTCAAACATTCCCCCTCCTCTTTCCCCACCTCTCCACTCACTGCCATCCACATTATTCCCGCTCACCCCCACCCCTCCACTTTTTCACTTACAACCATCCACATTATCCCTGCTCCCCCCCACCTTTCCACTTTTTTCACTCAGAACCATCAACATTCATTTCACTCCACGCAACTGACATCACCAAGCTTGGACGTTGGTCCTACTGCTTCCAGTAGTGGCTACTACGTCTTCCCATCAACCCATCATGTCAACCCAATATGCTCACGTACTTGCATGACATTTTTCTTAATATTATCATCCTGAAGAAGTCTTACAAATAAAGACGAAACGTTGATGAACACATAAAAAAACATCCTTTTTGTTTTTTCCTTTTTCATTTCCCATTACGTCGGATTACCTTCATCCTTCTTTTCCCATATATATATATATATATATATATATATATATATATATATATATATATATATATATATAAAAGTTAGGGTTAGAAATGTATTTATTATAAAATGAACTTAAAAGCAATATTTTCAAAATTTCTAAATACTAGCTAGAACTTTATGAATATTTATCATGTAAACATTTGTGTGGCTTATACAAGTGCAGTCGTGTTTCAGTGAGATCACCTCTTCAGTGCAAAAGATTATTATCATAAAAATATATATATATATATATATATATATATATATATATATATATATATATATATATTGATTGGTTATATGCATACTCCAGAGAGCTTTGCCTCATGTTTAAGTAGTTGGAGAACATGCGCATGCGTGTGTAGGAAGGATACACGATTATTTATAAAGATAAGTTTAGTTATAACCATGATTATGTACTAGAAATGACAAAATCACTGACCAGAAACGAAGCTCATAAATGCAAACCAGTTTGTGATATTTGAGTAGGAACAAATGGACTCACTAAACAAATTTACATGCTTTTCTGGCAGTTTCTTGTTGCAACAGTCTATTTGCTCCAGTGACAAATGTAATTCCATGCAACGGATGGCAGCATAGAGTAAAAAAAGTATATAAATGTAACCGGAAACGTTTGCTTTCCTATAGTAAATACATAACATTTCTTTGATATATATATGAAAATATATATTTGAGTACATATATTTTTTTTGAATTGACCAAAACTATTCAAGCTTAATGAATCTTAATATTTAACAACAGAACATATATAAGTAAACAATGGTATGTTAAATTCCAATGACCAAGTCGTTATTCATTTTTTTCTTTTTTCTTTACTGAAATTCAAAACAATTCAGTGTAACTTGATGACCGTTTTTCACACAAATAAACAACCGGGAATAAATATGTTATTTAAACACACATACACACACATAAATATATGTGTGGATGTGTAAATAATAAATTCTATGTATATATTATTACTAAGGCCTTGATAAGATAGTGACTTCTCTTGCTCGATACGGTTACTTGCTAAATGTAAATACAGACCGTATGTAACATTTTTACTTACCTTCTCGAGGGTACCTGGGTTTCGTCTTCGCCGGCTGGTGTATCTCGGGCTCTGAAGGATAACACTGGACGGCGGTCTAGTTTTAGAAGTTTATTCAACATAAACAGACAACACAGATTGTGTGGCTGTTTTGCACGAGAGAGAGAGAGAGAGAGAGAGAGAGAGATAATGAAGGAATCAGACCATTTTGGTCCACTGCAGCCCACTCCACTGCAGCCTACTCCACTGCAGCCCACTCCACTGCAGCCTACTCCACTGCAGCCTACTCCACTGCAGCCTACTCCATTGCAGTCTACTCCACTGCAGCCCACTCCACTGCAGCCCACTCCACTGCAGCCTACTTCACTGCCTACTGGTAGTTAGTTGACCGCGTTTCTTCACATCTCTTCTGTCGGTGAGTCGGGAACAAAGAGATCGAAAAATCCTTCCACCGACAGAACGTCACTTCCGACTTCCGTTGCTACTTCTTACTTTAAGGGAATCCTCTTACTCTCTGAGCCCTCCACTATCTAACATACCTTCCCTTCCATTCTCTAAAAATACCTACTAGGGAGGTATTTTTCCACGTCCCCCCTCTCAACACTCGTCCAATTCCATACCTAAAATAAAACGGGGAACAGGAAAATCCCATTTCACATTCCTATCTTTCCTTTATGGTCAGCCATCACTAGGAACCAAACAGGATGCGTTACCCCTACTACCTCCTAAGTTTCCATCTAGCCGGAATTCCACGTCGGCCCCCACATGACATATGACATTCTTCTGGGATGTAGGAAATTCTCCTAATGACCAGTGTCGACTTCATAGCCACCCCATGTCATTAATTGAATTACGAGGCGTCCTTTGCCCCCCCCCCCCCGTCAACTCATCATCGTAAACACCCAATGTTCCATTGTCCTGTAATGGCCTGACCATTTTCCCTTATGGGCCATTCAACGCACACCGACACACAACCTCCTACTGCATCGGTAACTAACCGATTGCAACTTAATCTACTCGTGCGTATTACTACCATATAAGGGAACAAAACAGAAACCCTTCCTTAGAGTGTCTACCTTTGTAGCCATATAATTTCCCGGAGATATCTCTATTACTATCAATCATACAATTCGATACTCATTCGCTTTTCAACATGAACTCCAAAAACGACCCTCTAACTCCCCATCCCGATGGTTTGTTCAATTCATGCCCGGAGCTGGCTACACATTCTCTGTCTCTATTCCTTCTAAGGGGTGTTCCCCCATAATCTTGGAGCTGGCGACTCACTTTTTTTAATATCCTTCTTCTAAGGAGCCCATTTATTTCCACATTGACCCTACCCGATTTTTCTAACTATTGCCGAAATGTCGGCCGTTCTGGCGTACATATCAATACGCGTCGAGTCGAAAACAAGTTCAATTTTCACCAACCTAATTCCACAACTTATAATCCAGATCTGTTACATAGCTTCGGTACTTTCTTAGGTCTCACTGATCCACAAAATAACAATGACTCTTCTGTCATCATCCTTCTTTTCCACCTTTCCGTATTTGAAAGAAATCCCATACCGGCTAGACATAAAATATCTTATTAGCTCCTTGGAGCCACTCCATACTATAGAACATCACAAGAATTCTCCATTATAACTCATCGTCAGCCTTTGACCCTACACAATTCTCTCGATCCCGAGAAAAAAAATAAAGTACGACCAACATATATATTGATTGCTGCTGCTGGACTCGACGACTGGTCACAGTCGCATACGACCCCCCCCCCCTACCCCAGCTGCTGAGAAAAAATAACGAAAAACCAGCTGAATGTATTTCGGAGCCAGCACTATATGTTTGGTTGTCCCATCAAATAATCAACAGTGACTGGGGTAAATTTCTGGCCGAATTTATTCTGGTTTGAAATAGCTGACATGTTAGCTGACCGTATTAGCATTAATCTCGGCCAGTGCTTAAAGTCCTGTGTGTTCATCCAGTGGGAAAAATGATATTGAGAAGCCAAAATCCGTAGGCGTTGGTGATGGGCAGAAAACATGGGGAATTGTATCAGCAGGAGTTTGGTATTTTTTACCACGCTTTGAAGGTTAGGGTTGAATTTGTAACATTTCTAAATATAGGAGCAGTGGGAGGCACCACAACAATTTATTCAATCAGTCATTTCTGGTCAGTGTCTGATTGGTGCAGTTCACAATGAATGATCCAGGATCATTTGTCCTAAGTCAGATCCATCCAATTTAGTCCTCAGAGGTTACAATGTGAGAATAACATCCAAGATGCGAATAGTAGTCTGAATAATCCAAATAATGCAAATCCATAAAAGATTAACTATAAATTCATAAATTATTTCTTATGGTCCTCAAATAATAATATTTCATCAATTCTAAAAGAAAAATTCCAAGAGCCAACTTTTACCATAATTTCTAAAACATAATTTCTTTAACAATTCATAAGAAACCTTTTTTTACGATGGCTGATAGCACCCATCCCAAGAGTCCAACGTTCACACTGCCCAGCCTAACATTCACAGACAACATGTATTGGAATAAATCCATAGAAGATACTGTCAAGTCTGCTGCAAAGAAGGTAGACTTCCTCTACCTGGCTAGAAAACTTCTCACACCTGCCAGTATCCTATATCTATAAAGCTACCATTCGCTCATGCATGGAGTATTGTTGTCACATGTGGGCTGGTGCACCAACCACTAGTCTCTCTCTCTTAGACAAGGTCCAAAAAAGAGTGTCTAACATCTGTATTTTAATATTGAAAATCTTTAATGGTTAAGAGTTAAAAATGAACGATTTAAAGTCCACAACAAAAGAAAAAGGAATCTCTAACTTAACAGGTTCTGTCACATTGCGGCAATGTTGCATCCCTTGTTTTACAAGTACTTACATGGAAAGTGTTCCAATGTACTTATTTCACTTGTACCCTCTCAATGTAAATACCCCTGACCAACCCAACAAGCAGCAAAATCTCTTCCCTTCACTGTAGAGGTTTCCAAATGGCAGAAATCTTTCTACTCTAGCAGCTTTTTTCCTAGGAACGCTTGTCTTTGGAATTCCTTCCCTGCTCCCTGTTTCCATAACCGTACCAACAAGCAGACATTTAAATGTAATGTGAACAAACATCTTGTTGAACAACTTCCCACTTAGGATGCCCTTTGTAAATCTGGCCCCTAATCACTGTAGCCCTTTACATCTCAGTGGCAATATGCCTTGTTTGGGTGAATGAAAGTAAAAATAATGATATTTCATCGATTTTAAAAGAAAAATTACAAGAGAGACCCAACTTTTGTCATAATTTCTAAAAATAAATATTTTTAATTTATTGTCTGAATCTAGTTTGTTGTGGGGTTGGAGAATCTCTCCCAAACCCACAAACAGGAGCAAACTGGATGCTAACAAGACAGTGCCCCTAAAATTAATCTCCCAAAGTTCACTTGTAGCAAGATTGTATACAGGTGTGTAAAAATAAGGTTAAACACGATATTTTCCATGTAATGTTAGAGTAAACAGAGAGTGCAAAATTACATTAGAAGTTAAAAGTATTAGAATTAGAACTACATGTACAGGAAGTTACGTCATAGACAGGAAGTTGCGTCATAGACAGGAAGTCGTGTCATAGACAGGAAGTCGCCAAAGACACATAGCAGATAAATGGAGAAAATTCTTTCCCTTTTTCTGAACTGTGCGTGAGAGAGCAGTTGAGCTTGGAACCTTTGGATGTATTATGTATGTATACTGGAAAAGATATTATTGTCACAAGCCACACACCTAAGAACTAGAATGGATTCTTAGCAACATTCACAATTCTAGCCATTTAAGAAAAATCAAATATGCCACAAAAGCCCTAGTCATATTTAATGGTGAGAATATCAAGGAAGTTGACAACTACATTTACCTCGGGAAGATGGTGAGAAGTCAATCAAATGGCAAATTGCGTTTAGATATACATCCTTTTCCAAAGTTGACAACATCATGAAGTCCACTACTAACATTAAACATAAAGTGTTCAGCGAATACATCATGCCTATTATTACATATTGTAGTGAAAACATAGACACTCAATAATGCAGCAATAGAAAAGCTAAGAGTGGCACAACGCAAAATGGAACGCATTATGCTTGGCATTAGTCTAGGTGAAAGAAAAAGAAACATCTGGATCAGACAGCAAACTGGAGTAAACGACATCATCATCACCACCACAAACGGCTAAACATGGATGGACATCTAGGGCGACTGAATGGACCTTGAAGCTACAGAAAAGACTAGGAGGAAGGCCAAAAAACTGGTAAAGATACGATCTCGACAGCCGACGGAGTCCTACGTTACCATGCCTCGCCGGGGACAAAACAAGATAGAAGAAAAATAGGGAGGGTTCCTCCTCCAAGAGTGATCAAAACCCCTAATGCTGATGATAACCGGAAAAGAAAAAGAAAACTTTGAAAGAATTGTTAAAACGTCAAATGAATGTGTGATATCTTTAGTAATAACTTTTACAACCGCTGTTATTAAAAAGAAGAAAACGATAATGAAAAAGAAGAGAAAAGAGACTGAACTGCTGCTACATATCATAAAAACAACACGACTCCAGCTGTTTCTGTGATGAACCTGTGTCCGGAGAATCCACTGGGATTGTAATAATTGGTTCATCGTAATGCTACATGCTGACAATTGCACAGTAAAATCTTCAAAAACAATTCAGGAATGAAAGTAAGATTACTTTAAAAGAATGAAAGTAAGATTACTTTAAAAGAATGAAAGTAAGATTACTTTAAAAGAATGAAAGTAAGATTACTTTAAAAGAATGAACCTAAGATTACGTTAAAAGAATGAAAGTAAGATTACTTTAAAAGAATGAAAGTGACATTACGTTAAAAGAATAAAAGTAGGATTACTTTAAAAGAATGAAAGTATGATTACTTTAAAAGAATGAAAGTAAGATTACGTTAAAAGAATGAAAGTAACATTACTTTAAAAGAATGAAAGTAAGATTACGTTAAAAGAATGAAAGTAAGATTACTTTAAAAGAATGAAAGTAAGATTACTTTAAAAGAATGAAAGTAAGATTACGTTAAAAGAATGAAAGTAAGATTACTTTAAAAGAATGAAAGTAACATTACGTTAAAAGAATGAAAGTAAGATTACTTTAAAAGAATGAAAGTAACATTACTTTAAAAGAATGAAAGTAACATTACGTTAAAAGAATGAAAGTAAGATTACTTTAAAAGAATGAAAGTAACATTACTTTAAAAGAATGAAAGTAACATTACGTTAAAAGAATAAAAGTAAGATTACTTTAAAAGAATGAAAGTAACATTACGTTAAAAGAATGAAAGTAACATTACTTTAAAAGAATGAAAGTATGATTACCTTAAAAGAATGAAAGTAAGATTACGTTAAAAGAATGAAAGTAAGATTACTTTAAAAGAATGAAAGTAACATTACTTTAAAAGAATAAAAGTAAGATTACTTTTAAAGAATGAAAGTAACATTACGTTAAAAGAATGAAAGTAACATTACTTTAAAAGAATGAAAGTAACATTACTTTAAAAGAATGAAAGTAACATTACGTTTAAAGAATAAAAGTAAGATTACTTTAAAAGAATGAAAGTATGATTACTTTGAAAGAATGAAAGTAACATTACTTTAAAAGAATGAAAGTAAGATTACTTTAAAAGAATGAAAGTATGATTACTTTAAAAGAATGAAAGTAAGATTACTTTAAAAGAATGAAAGTAACATTACTTTAAAAGAATGAACGTAACATTACTTTAAAAGAATGAAAGTAACATTACTTTAAAAGAATGAACGTAACATTACTTTAAAAGGATGAAAGTAACATTACTTTAAAAAAATGAAAGTATGATTACTTTAAAAGAATGAAAGTAAGATTACGTTAAAAGAATGAAAGTAACATTACTTTAAAAGAATGAAAGTAACATTACGTTAAAAGAATAAAAGTAAGATTACTTTAAAAGAATGAAATTAACATTACTTTAAAAGAATGAAATTAACATTACTTTAAAAGAATGAAAGTATGATTACTTTAAAAGAATGAAAGTAAGATTACTTTAAAAGAATGAAAGTAAGATTACGTTAAAAGAATGAAAGTAACATTACTTTCAAAGAATGAAAGTAACATTACTTTAAAAGAATGAAAGTAAGATTACTTTAAAAGAATGAAAGTAAGATTACGTTAAAAGAATGAAAGTAACATTACTTTAAAAGAATGAAAGTAACATTACTTTAAAAGAATGAAAGTAAGATTACGTTAAAAGAATGAAAGTAACACTACGTTAAAAGAATGAAAGTAACATTACGTTAAAAGAATGAAAGTAACATTACTTTAAAAGAATGAAAGTAACATTACTTTAAAAGAATGAAAGTAACATTACTTTAAAAGAAACTAAAACATTTTTATGAATAGAAAAATTAATACACATGGATGGCGAAGCTATTGAGGTTATTCAGAAGTTTTTCTATCTTGGTGATTGGAGCCCAGGAACGATCTGGTGCTAGTGTGATTGCAAGTGTTAGGAAAGGATAGAGTACGTTCAGGGAACTTCTGGCATTACTAACCAGCATAGTATATAAGATTATGTTGACTAAGGGAAGAGTATATCAGGCATTTATACTCAGTGTAATGTTGTATGGAAGTGAAACCTCATAACTGAGGGTTGAGGACATGCTTTGCATGGAGAGAAATGATATGAGAATGTATTCGATGGATGTGTAATGTGAGTCTTAAAAGAATATCTAATCTTGACAGTATGGAGAGATGTGTGCAGAACAAGAGGCTTTGTTGGTTTGGTCACATTGAAAGAATGAATAAGTGTGCTCGGGTTAGTAGATGTAGAACAGTTGAGGTTATAGGGTCAGTTGGTAGAGTAAGGCCAAGGAAAACTTAGGAGGAAGTGATTAGGATGGATTTGAGAGAAAGAGGGATAAATAAAGACCTGGATAGAGATAGGTTAGTTTGGAAGTTAATTTCTAAAAGTTGTCCAACACATCCCAGCATGATGCTGATGATGATGATAATGATGCATATAAGCAAACACAAATGGCGGTATATACTTACACGTTTGTTACTTAACAAAGGAAAGGAAACTAGCAGCCTGCTATTGTTAACAGTGTTACAGTCTGGTTAGTGTCTGGTTAGTGTAAAAATGTCGGAAGTGGAAATTAGAAGTCTGTGAAGAACAGGAAGAGAAAGACAAACAAGGAAGCAACCATTTTAAAATTTGATAGAAATATACTGCTTGCTAAAAAGGTCAAGTTCACAAAACAAAAGAATTATAATAATACAATTACAATGAAAACATTCTGTTAGTATTGCAAAATTCATTCTGGTATTGAAATTAAATATTAGATACATTGGAGTCACCAATTACAGGAAGAACGTAAGGTTACCAGTTATCAAATGGTACATAGTGAGAGATAATATTTCTGTCCCCACGTGTTATGATATTAGCATTAGTGTATCCGTGATACAGTAACATTGAATGCATGGTGGAGAGAATTGTGGTAGATTAGTAAATAGATATGCGTTAGAAGCGAATATGAAAAAGATACTAGCTTGTATAATCTACTCTCTTTCTTTCTCTGTTCGTTCAGCTTACTCTTTCCTTTTTTTTCTTCACTTCTTCCTTTGTCTGTACCGAGTGAAAATGGGATGAACTGAGACCAATCACAACACAGAGTACAGAAATAAAAACAATTTAACTAACATGTAGGTGTAGACTTGCGACTTTTCAACCAATGAGAAGGATTCCCACTCGTTTGAAACCTTTGTGAGCTAGCCGATTCTAATATAAATAGCTGTTCACTAACCAAAAATAATTTTTAACAGACACACCCATGTGTCAGTTCTCTATGGAGATGACAACAAGAAGAAGCGGCAAGCAGGGACAAAGGATGCACTCAAGAAACACGACTTATGCTACACTGAAAATCCCTTAACTACTACCTCTCCTCTGTCTACAATTACAGCCCGACGAAAAAAGTTAAAGACACATACACAAAATGGCAATCTAATTAAACATATAAACATTTCTAACGCCTGTGCCTTTTCCTTCTATAAATGAGAACATTGAACTTCTCAACACAGATACGAACAATTTTCTCAAACAAAATATTTTTAAGACTAATAAACAAAAGGGAAGAAAGAAAACATTATAATTATATTGAAATGCGAAGGAAAAACAGACAAAAGCAGCATCTACCAAAATTAATATTTAACAAAACAATTTATTCTTTTTGAATAACAAAACGAGTTTGTTACACGAGTGAAATGTTCAGTTTGTTACACGAGTGAAATGTTCAGTTTGTTACACGAGTGAAATGTTCAGTTTGTTACATGAGTGAAATGTTCAGTTTGTTACATGAGTGAAATGTTCAGTTTGTTACACGAGTGAAATGTTCAGTTTCAGTTTGTTACACGAGTGAAATGTTCAGTTTGTTACACGAGTGAAATGTTCAGTTTGTTACACGAGTGAAATGTTCAGTTTGTTACACGAGTGAAATGTTCAGTTTGTTACACGAGTGAAATGTTCAGTTTGTTACATGAGTGAAATGTTCAGTTTGTTAGATGAGTGAAATGTTCAGTTTGTTACACGAGTGAAATGTTCAGTTTGTTACATGAGTGAAATGTTCAGTTTGTTACACGAGTGAAATATTCAGTTTGTTAAGTTCGTGTTTGTATGAATGCGTATGTGCGAGCGTTGTTGATGAAAGTTATGTATGTATATTTTTGGCCATTGTAATGTGTATGTGTGTGTGTAAAGTTCTTTGTTCATGGTGAAGAGAAATGGAAGATGTTGACTTATGCCTCCCCCACCTCTTCGGTCGAGCTCGGGGGAGGGGAGGAGCGTGGACGACGATCTTCTCTGTGTGCTGTCGGCCGAAAATCAGAAGAGAAAAAGAGAGAGATCGCGACTTGTTACTTCTCTTTATATGGGGTTAAATCATGTGTGGTCGAGCTGACCTGTTGGTCTCGGATTGGCCGGAATCTTTGGCCAACATGTTTTTATGAGATATCCTCTTCCTCTATCCCAGAGACGAAGAAGGAGTTGCTCTACACAGAGAAAGAAAAGGAGTCGCAATAAAAGGTAATTTGCTTTCTGAATATCCGCTTGGCCCATAGTAGTGTCTGCTACAGGGTCACCATCTTCCAAGGAAAGCACTAACATATCCACTAAAATATAAATCAACTTTATTCAAAGGGAACACTGGAATATAAAGAGAGTTGTTTGGTAGGCTGGCTTTTGTCGAAAGCAGAATGTGGTATCCTGGAGTTTTTTCTCGCCTGGCCACTTCTAGCATCTTGTTGTGACGAAATCTACTCAGGAACTTAATTACCTTTCGCATCAACTCTCTGAGTGGGAATCAGAGTTGCTCCTGCGCAGAGGTGTCCTCACGCCTACACAATTATATAAATCCAGATATCATTGTACACGTGCCAAGCCTTAACGCAAGATATTGTGCGTACATACAAACAAAATAGATCTGTCATGTTACAAAGTGTTGTATCACTCTATAAGGAGCCGATGTTGATAAATAAAGTCGAATTTTGCCTAAAAGTTGTTGTTTTATTAGTTAGGCCCGGTATTTATTGAGTGAGGTGTTATATATATTGAAAAAATTATAATAAGATAAAAAACTGAAAAAAAAAAAACCTTCAGTTTTCTATTATGATTGGCCTTTGCAAACAATTACATTAACAATAAATATTTCTGTATTAATAAAATTATCAGACACTATCTTGTGCGTGACAGTGTTTCTCACCTATACGTAACTTTGATAAATGTATGCACATTGAATTAGAAAAGAAGTTTATTTTACTATTAATCGAATATTGAAATCGAAAATAAAATAAGAGAAAACTAAAATGTTTAAAAATCCTGTTAAAAAAATATGCTAGCATAATTATATTTTGAATTATTTTTCTCTAAACCCTTCGCCTGGGTAACGCCGGATAAATATAGCGAGTTGAAAATAATTTCTTTGCTCATCGATTTTTGTTTTATTTTTACTTTGAATCAAAAACGTTTTAAATAAAACTTCAGACAAATGACTTTCTAATTCAGGGGAGATAACTAAGATATTTTCTACCGGTGGCCACGACACAGCACAGTCGGCCGCCATGTTTAATTCGATCAACTATTCAGTTTTTATGAAATATGTTAGAAAATTAATGTTTGCTTTTGGTTAAGGAGCACACATTAACCATCATACTTGACGTTTGCCTTTAAACTTTGATTCAAGCCATAATTTACTTTCTATTTGTTAGTTCACAAATACTTTCGAATTTCGAAGTATCGCAATAGTAAAAACAAGTCAGCCATTTTAATTTACTACTTATAAATTTAGAAATATCTTACGTGCTTACTATCGTGATTCTGCGAAAGAACAAATATTTCGATTCTTATTATTTACAATTGAATATTTTTCCAAATACAGGTGCAACGCACATTTTCCGGATTAATCGTTTTGCCGGAATATCCGATTTCACTTTAATAATAATTCAACAACATAGTATACACCTATCATGTCTCTAAACCACCAGAGATTGCAAGAAACTTTAACAAGGTCTATTCCCTGCTTCCTTTTATTCCAGCTCGTTTGTGTAGTTAGTCTAGTGGTCTCTATCAATTAGCTGTTTTCATACCGCATTGTAATACAGCTTCCTATTCCAGTAGCTTCTTTCCAAAAACTGCAGACTTGTGGAACTCTCTTCCTGCTGACTGTTTTCCTCCTACTTATAGCCTTGGTCTTTTCAAGACCAAGGACAATATACATCTCCTGTCTTTGCGATAATAATCTTTCGTTTTTGTTAGCTCTTTACATCAAGTGGCTTCATGCTCTGTCTGGAGCGATTTCCATTAAAAAAATGTAAGTGAATACATAGGAGCTAATCTTCGCATGGACTGTAATACAAACTCCTATAATATCAACAATATATTTATTTAAGTGACCTATACCGTTGGGTGTAGGTTGGCGAAAGTTAAGACAGTGTCACAGTGAAGAAAGTAATAACGAAAGAAAGTGACCGTTTGCCTTTGGAATTCCATCCCTGCTCCCTATTTCTCCGACTGTACCAACATGTAGATATTTAAATGTAATGTGAACAAACATCTTGCTGCACAACTCCCCACTTAAGATGCCCCTATAAATCTGGTCCTTATCACAGTAGCGCCTTACGTCTCATTGGCAATCTGCCCCCTTGTTTCTGGTGAATAAAAGTAAAAGAAAAGTCACTGCTTTACAGCGTTTCGAACACATTTCCGCAGAACATATCTTTTCAAATGTGCACTTCCACTTTACGAATGTCTTGTACGGACCTTCCTGTGACTCTAAGTTGGCTGCGGAAAGAAAAGGTTCATACTTCATCGTAATGATATCAACTTCATTCACATGATACAAGGATGGAAGCGATAATATCAATATGAAATGCCAACCCTTTCTTTTCAAGACCGGCATGTAGCTACAATGTAACCTGTAGCACATCACTCAATTAGTAATGTAACATGTAACACATCACTCAGTTAGTAATGTAACATGTAGCACATCACTCAATTAGTAATGTAACATGTAGCACATCACTCAATTAGTACTGTAACATGTAGCGCACCACTCAATTAGTAATGTAACATGTAGCACATCACTCAATTAGTAGTGTACCATGTAGCACATCACTCAATTAGTAATGTAACATGTAGCACACCACTCAATTAGTAATGTAACATGTAGCACATCACTCAATTAGTAATGTAACATGTAGCACATCACTCAATTAGTAATGCAACATGTAGCCCCCCCTCAATTAGTACTGTAACATGTAGCGCACCGCTCAATTAGTACTGTACCATGTAGCGCACCACTCAATTGTAATGTAACATGTAGCACATCACTCAATTAGTAATGTCACATGTAGCACACCACTCAATTAGTAATGTAACATGTAGCACACCACTCAATTAGTAATGTAACATGTAGCACACCACTCAATTAGTAATGTAACATGTAGCACACCACTCAATTAGTAATGTAACATGTAACACATCACTCAATTAGTAATGTAACATGTAACACATCACTCAATTAGTAATGTAACATGTAGCACACCACTCAATTAGTAATGTAACATGTAGCACATCACTCAATTAGTAATGTAACATGTAACACATCACTCAATTAGTAATGTAACATATCACTCAATTAGTAATGTAACATGTAGCACATCACTCAATTAGTAATGTAACATGTAACACATCACTCAATTAGTAATGTAACATGTAGCACACCACTCAATTAGTAATGTAACATGTAGCACATCACTCAATTAGTAATGTAACATGTAACACATCACTCAATTAGTAATGTAACATGTAACACATCACTCAATTAGTCCCAGGCCTGACATGTAGATGACGCTACTAATAAAAAAATCGATATGATTTTTTTATTAAAGTACTAACCTTCAAATGGCACATGTGAAAATTATTAGTTTACAAATTACAGTTATTTCAGTGAAGCTACTGTTGCAAATTTTCAAAACAATAGAAATATCTGAATTTCGTGTGTTGATAATGTATTGGTTTCTGATGGGGAAAAATACTGTTCAAGAAAGGCAATGGCTTGATAAATGTTATTTGGATTCTGCTACTTAGGAAAGAACGGTTTAAGGGTGGTATTCTGACTTTAAATGCGGTCGTGCAGACACAAATGATGCTCAATGCAATTCGACAGTTGTCTTGGAAAACATCAAAGAAATCGTTTTGCCTGATCGTAAATTGAAGTTGCATGAGATAGCAAAGGAGTTGAAGAAAGTGTATTCATTATAAGAAAGCTGTGTTCAAAGTGGGTGCCGCGTTTGCTCACAGTTGATCAAAAACAACGACGTATCAACGATTAAGAGCATTGTTTGTAACTGTTTCAATTCAACAAAAATAAGTTTTTGCATCAATATGTGACAATGGATGAAACATGGGTCCACCACTTCAGTCCGAAGTCAAATCAGCAATCACTAAATAAACCTTCCAAGTTACACATTACAGTGAGGAATCACCAAAGTAACTACTGCAACTGCTTATATCAAATTATTTTTGTTTTCACAAAGTCGCTCCAGACAAGGCATGAAACCACTTGATGTAAGGGGGATTTAAAAAGAACGAAAGATAATATTCATTCCTATCTTATGAATCAGATGATTCTATTGTTGGCATTGGTTTCCCTAATATCTTTATCATCAGAATTCTTTCTAGAAAGAAATCGGGTATTTGCAGGAAGGACCATGTGAAGGTTGCCAACATCCTAAGTGAAAATGTTTCTGTAGAACGAACTTAGCACACCCAGGTTGTCAGTCTGTGTTTTTAACCACTTAGCCACTGTCACTTCCAATGAAAGATGATTAAGTTGCATAATAACAAAAAGGGTGAGGAACGTTGTATCACTTCAAATAAGGTAGTCTTTTAACTGACGGTGATAAACTCAGAGGCAAAATAATCGAACCTAAAGCTGAAACATTAGTGACGGACCCAGTCATCCACACTGAAAATACCTCAAGGGACACACATCCATGTGCAACTTGGCACTTGAGAATACCCCGACATTTAGTGAGTGCTGATGGAGAGGCTCCCAAGGAGCAACCCCTGTGTTCGGTCTCCTGTACTATTGTAGATGTTTGCTACAAGCCGGGGCACAACTACCATATTGTTTAAATATCAATGACTTCTTAGCTGCCTGCTGATTGGTTCAGGCAATCTACTTCCTCTTTGTAAACACTTAAGCACCATCTGCCCTCTCTCTGCTCTCGCTTTTTCTTCTTGGGCAGGAGACGCCTCCTTCTCTCTCTCTATCCTTGTTTGGCATAGCCAAACACACGTCACCCCTCTCTGGGGACGCAACAGACATCTTCCTGGACCTTTGGCCTTGGGTTCGACAAGGATCCAAAATGGCTACTATCTCATATACGTGGACTTAATATAACACACCCACACATAACTGCTTACATGTGAACTGACTTTCACACCTGTGTACAGACACACATATTTACATACACACATGGACGTGTCCTGACATCGTTGCCGGTGTACAAACATTCCATATTATGAACTATTCTCTTATCCCTACTCATAGGACATTATATCTACGGACTTTCTTTACTTTTGTCTTCGTCCATACAAACTTCTTTCCTTTTTGTTCACGTACTAACGAAGACGAACCAATAAAGTTGTTATTAAATGTTAGAATGAGAGTTTGTCTCTTCCATCCTACATTTTGGTGACCCCGACGTCTTGTGCCGAAGAAGAAAAAGAGAGACGAGGAAAGTGCCGACCAGAAAAGCACTATGATTTCGCTCTCTACCAAGAATACTTAACTACCTTCCTTATCTGTCAGTTATTAGACAAACCAAGCTTTAAAGAAACCCCACCGCCTCTGGACTCCAAACAGGCTAGCCACAAAGTAAGCCCTTCAAGAGCTCAATAGCGAAGGAAGGGGTTACAAGCTGGCCGACAAAAAAGTCTACCCCATAATCTTTAATTGTGAAACTTGGAAGGTCTCAGAATGGACTTTACAAACATTTTTTAAAAAATTTGGTTTACTTTTTTATAAAATCAGTGTAGAATGCAGTTGATTTGTCAAAACCAATCCACACTTTAAAGAGTCGCCCAATTCACTACTTGTAGAGCGATCTGACACAACTCATTCCGACCTCATCAAAGTGTAGTATCTGTTCCGATGGATACTGCACCCCATAGACTGGTATTGTCTTGGCCTTCGGGGCTTGATTAACGCCGGTCTATGGGTCTGTCCTGTGCAGTTCTAGGAGGTCCACTCTCCCAGGCTTTGCCTCCCCTCTTTGGAGAGGAATAAATTTATAGCTTACTGCCTGAGGCGCCCCTACCGGGGAATGCCGACGGGGCTGCCCAGGCATTTTTTGTAGGCCAGAGTGCTCACCTTCTCGGGTGCTGGCTTTTCAAATCCCACTTTGCCGACCTTGTGTCACATCTTACCTTGTGGGAGGAAGATAAATAAATCATTCCGACCTGAAAATGACTATTCCAACCTAAGTTCTAACAATTTAGCAAATACAAGTTTTTTTTATGACAAAAAAGAAAAGTCGTCATTTAATTTTAACAATCCTACGCTGTTATGCTTTTGTTCGATTTCAATGAACTTTTGTTAATTTTCTATCCCTAAGCAATTGTTTACACGTCATAACAATAGCATTTAGATGAAACCATATGTGGCCAACTAATTAATAGCTTGTAACCAAAGAGGTAAAACTAAAATAGGAGGGTGGGTGGGTGAGGGGTGAAGGATCAGTGTCAGCACTAGAGAGCCTCGTTCCTCTCACTCCATTATATGAGCCCCTCCTCCATTAGATTACTCTTAGTAAACAAACTTTCCTTTTCTTCTTCTATTCATTTAATGGCATTTTTCCCTTGTTCAGGGGTCAGACGTATACAAAAATGAGACAAAGTCGATTTTTAATACATACAACAACTTTATTTAGTTTTCCTCGTTATTACGTGAACAAAAAAGAAAATAGGTTAGTATGTCCATAAGGACGGACGAAGACAAAAGTAAAGGAATTTCCTATTACAATTCCCCAATGGGGAAAAGAGAATTGTTCATAATATTGAATGTTTGTACACCGGCTATGGTGTCAGGATGTGCACATATGTGTATGCAAGTATGTGTGTCTGTACACTGGTGTGAAAGTCAGTTCACATGTAAGCAGTTATGTGTGTGTGTGTTATATCAAGTCCACATGTATGAGGCAGTAGCCATTTTGTCTTCTTGTCGAAGTCGAACCCAGGGCCAAAGGCCCGGGAAAATGTCTGTTGCATCCCCAGAGAGGGGGACTTGTGTTTGGCAGTGCCAAAGAAGGAAAGAGAGAGAAGAGGCGTCTCGTGCAGCAGAAGAAAAAGAGAGAGTGCAGACGGCGCTCAAGTTTTAGCCATCCAAGATTCGTCTAAGAGAAGGTCACTGATTGGTTAAGCCAAAGAGGAAGTAATTTGCCTAAACCAATCAGCAAGCAGCTAAGAAGTCATTGATATTTAAACAATAAGGCGGCTTGTAGGAAACTGCTACAAATACCTCCCTGCTACGATTGATTTCCGGTAGAAAATCAAAAAAAGTTTATCAAAGTAAAATAATGGTTTACCTTGTTGAAATTGTCCGCCTGTGACGGTAGTTTTGCAAGTTCGAATTTGCGTTCTGTCGGTAGACGATATGTGAAGTGGTAAGGATTTTTTATATCTGCTAGTGGCAGTTATTTGGTAAAATGTTAATTGTAACACGAGGCGAGTTGAGTGACCGAATTCAAATTTGTTTGCGTGAAATTGCTGTACACGTTGACGTTCATTGCTATTCGTCGGCGACGAATCGATTTGTTCACAATTTTACTTCATATACTCTTCGGTGAAGAGGTTCTTTATTTTTACGTGAAAAAATAAATATTGTTTCGAGTCACCTTCAGTGAAGGTTTGGCTAGTCGCATGTTGCAGATGAGAAATTTTATTACCTTGATACCACTGGTGGAGAAAGTGCTCGTGTGATTACAAGAGTTAGGAGTGGATTGAATAAGTTCAAGGGACTTCTGCCATTACTAACCAGCAGAGCGTTATCACTATCGACCAAGGGAAGAGTCTATCAGGCGTGTGTACGCAGTGTTATGATTTATGGAAGTGAAATCTGGCCAGTGAGGGTTGATGACATGCGTTACATGGAGAAAATGATATGAGAATGAAGACAGGCGTAGTTCTGATGATCTCGGAGGAAGATTAAATTTGGATAGTATAAGAAGACGTGTACAGAAGAGTAGACTTTGATGGTACGGCCACGTTGAAAGAATGGATGAGAGTTCTTGGGTTAGTAAATGTAGAACAGTTGAGGTAAATGGTTCAGTTCACAGAGGGAGGACAAGAAAAACATGGGAGGAAGTGATAAAAATGGACCTGAAAGAACGACCTAGTCAGAGATAAGTAACTTTGGAAGTCAATTTCTTAAAGCCATCTAATGCATGCTAGCATGTAAAACGGATGTTAAACTGAATATGATGATAATTATGATGATGATAATGGTGATGGCACAAGATCCAACAAAACTAGATAAACTGAAGCAAAGAAAGTAAAAACTTCCGAATCACAGAAAGAAGTGAAAAGCCAATTGATGGGAGGAGACAGCTGCAGAACTAAAAGAGGCAGCAGACAAGAAATGATCTGAAAACTTTCTATTCTGGATTGTGTGAAAATGTATGGATCCAGAGCAAGAGAAAACACCCAGCTACTGGCTACAGATGGAAGAGGAGCTTTTTCTTCATACTAATGATTCACCACTTACCAAGACCAAAAGCCACTCGAGGATCGTCAGTTGGATAATAGATCATTACTCTGAAAAGATTGGGAACTATGATTACTTCACAGAATGACTCGACAGATATTTGTTGTAGTCTGCAAGAAAACATTCACAAGTTCTTGGAAAGAAACCTTGTTCATGGAAGTTCTGCCTGTCTTTCGGTACACAGAGGAAGAAAGGAGAGTTGGTAGCAAGTCATTTTTGAGATTTATTCAAATTTGTATTCATGACTTCTTCAGTCGATTTTACTGAACGAATGACCCGTTGGCTTTGGAACCAACTGCAGACCTTTGTCATTGTCTCCTGACTTACACCCCCAAAGTCTTTCATGTTGCAGCTAAATTTGTTGGTGTTTCGTACCACCACGTTATACACAAAGAAGTCGAAAAGGTTAGGGTTAGGGAAGCTGAGAAACCAGATGTCAGATAAAGTATGGTCGACGAAGTTCCAATTGCCAGACTTGGGTCTTCTGGCTGGATTTTGTACTTTGTGTGTGTGTATGGGGGAGGGGGGGGGGGTCAAGGACAATAATTTTGTTTTATTTGAAAAAATACATCTAAATGTGTGGGACTGTCAGCAGTGATTTTATGATTATTATAACCAGGTTCAAAGGTTGAGGTTTTGAAACATCAGATCTTCCCACCTGGAAGATCTCAGCTCTGTTGATCGGGTTAAAGCTCGCATGTCAGTCAAGGCAAGAACGAAGGGTTTTGAGTTGCCATTCCTCAGATATCACAGCAGTACTCCATCTTAGGATGTATTCAACCGATATATATAGAGAGGATTGCCTCAGGAATCAGATACTTTCTAGAACTGTAGAATGATCTATTTCCTCCCAGCTACCTTAGCAACGGATAGGATATGTCTTCCATTTTGGATATGGAGTGAAAGTCAATCCAAGGAGCTTATCAAAACAAGGGGCTTCCTCAAGGAGTCAGAGCCATTCATTTCACTAAGAGCAAAACAAGGATGTGAGTATTGATGGTAAAATAATGGAAGTTTGTTTTTAGGTGTTAAAAGTACCCCCCCCCCCCCATTTCATGACGTGCAACTCATAAGAGAGATAATCAACAACACCTTGATCACCAATGCTCTTCAAAGTGCTGCTATAGACAGTTGTGTTGTCTGCATAGATGTTAACAAATGAATATGATTTGGAAGATCATTCATCAAAATCAGGAATAAAGTTGGACCCAGAATAAATTCTTGAGACATTTGAATTCCACTACCACATTCTTAGCTAAATTCAAAGCTTAACCTAAATTCTGTTCAGCCGACTTCTCGCATACCCAGCTCTTCCCATCCTCTAGGAATCTCGTTAATGCAGTAACGACATTTAATGGCGCTATGCAAGCCTCCTGTGGCAGCAGCATCATTAAGATTCACACAGAAACCGGCAAAACCCCCTTGTCACTTGTGTGATCATACAATCAGGAGGGAGGTTGATGATAGAGATGAACAGACACTTATCGAATTCAAATCACTTGCTATATCTTGCTTGTCGGGCAGCCATTTGCAAGAGGAAAAAGGCGCATGCTTAGAGTTGTGGGTTTTGTTGGTAATTTGCATACATGGATACTAACCAATTTTAAAAGACGATCTATGACGATGGTGAGGCAAACATGGTGGATGTGAGCAGCGAGAAAGAGAATCGTGCAGTTGGGAGAGAATTTTGTTAATTTTGTTAGTGTTGTTCTGGTGTTGTCTGAAAAATAGTTCCTCCCTAATTTTAGACTATCATTTCGTTGGGAGAGGTGTTAGTGTTAGTGTTATTCTAGTGTTTATTAGTGTTGTTCTGGTGTTTGAAAAATAGTTCCTCCCTAACTATCATTTTGTTGAGACCTACAAAGGATATTAGTTTCTTACAGTACGATTTACATAGATACTATGTGCTTCAAACTTCTACCCATCAACAACTACTTTTATATTCCATCTCGACTGAGCATCTCATCGATATTAAATGTATCTGGACAACACGTGTGTAATCAGGTTAATGTCTTTAATTTCAATATTTGTAGCTGAAAGCTGGCCAAGTGGATGAGCAGGCAAATCGAACATTAACTTATTCGATTCTGCAAACTAATCTCTTCAACCGGATTGTTAATTGCATAATGGACTCCAAACAACTTTTCATTATTATTCCGTTTTGTAGGCAGCCCTCGAAACGGAAGCCCCAGATGGGTTTCTGTATATCACTATTGCTTGTGCTTACTTGGCCTTTTGGCTAAGATCAAAGTGTAGTATCTTTTCCGATAGATACTACACCCTATAGACTGGGTCTTGATTCCGCCGGTTTGTAGGTTTGTCCAGTACAGTTCTAGGTGGTCCACCCTCCTAGGCTTTGCCTCCCCTCTTTGGGGAGGAGTAAGTTTATTGCTTACTGTCTGAGGCGCCCCTACTGGGGAATGCCGACGGGGCTGCCCAGGCATTTTTTGTAGAGTGCTCACCTTCTCGGGCGCTGGCTTTTCAAATCCCACTTTCCCGACCTTGTGTCACATCTTACCGTTGTGGGAGGAAGATAAATAGCATCACTATTGCTAAACATTCATTTCCCCCATCTCCGGTCCTTACTATCTAACACATGTTGAAATAATGTGAAGTGGTATATTTAACTTTAAAGATATGATTTGAAATGTTTTCAGTGTTGAAAAAGAAAATAAAAAAAACCAAAAAACAAAAAAAAAAACACAATTCATGAAAAAAGAATTTATTAAATAAACAGACTTTTTTTTCAATAATAAATTACAAGATGAAAATGCAAAAAAAAAAAAAAAAAAAGTCAATGTCTTTTGTTTAAATATGTTTTTAATTTATTCCTATTTTGAAAAAAATTCTAAATGATAATGAAAATTTAATACATTTAATAAATTGTAGAGGAAAAGAATAAAGAATTAACAAAAAAAAAGTAAATAAAGAGAAAAAAAAAAACGAAAAGAAAAGAGAAAAAAACAAAACGAAAAAAAAAGAGAAAAAAAACAAAAACGAAAAGAAAAAAAAAGAATTAAAAAAAAAAACAACAAAAAAACAAAAAGAAACAAAGAGAAAAAAAAAAAATCATATTTGCTGCCCTAAAAAAATATGTATCCAAACCAAAAGCAGTTTTCATTTTATTTATGGAGATGAGTCAAACGTTTTAGTTTTCACATCTATGCAAATCTATGGCACACATTATCACATGACCAAAGCAGTTTGGACTGTGAAAGTTTACCGGCTGTGATTGGTAGTTTGTGCGTTGACATGTTGTGCATCGTTTAAACATGTGTTTTGAAAGCCTCACAGACAAACACAAATGTTTTAAGAGTTCAAACTAGGTCATAATGCTGCGGAGGCAACCAAAAGCATTTGTGCGAACGACGAAGGAGCAGTTGATCACAGCACAGTAACCAAACAGTTCAAGAAATTTGACTCGTGTGGCAAGAACTTTGATGATCAGGCAGGCCTAAAATTGTGTATTTCGAAGTCATAAAAATCATATCTGGCGAGTAGCCCCCCCCCCCCCCTTGAGACTATCAGGACAGTTTGGTATATCATAATCCAGTGTGGTTCGTCACCATCTCAAAAACAAATATTAAACATTTTTTGACTCAAGTAATTGTGTGTGTATGATGGAGGGGGGGGGGGGGGGTCAAGGACAATAATTTTGTTTTATTTGAAAAAAAAAAAATCTAAATGTTGTGTGGGACTGTGTCAGCAGTGATTTTATGATTATTATAACCAGGTTCAAAGGTTGAGGTTTTGAAACATCAGATCTTCTCACCTGGAAGATCTCAGCTCTGTTGATCAGGTTAAAGCTTGTATGCCAGTCGGCAAATAGCATGCACTTCCAAATGCAAAAAGATATTGACAAAGATGGTAGCTCCGCAACTTTGTAAATATACGTACATTTAATATTGTATTTCACAATACCACACATCCTCATAATAATCCATTTACACGACTGCAATATACAACGTATTGCTTCATCAAATTTTTGCCGCTAGTATTTAACTAGTATTTAACTAATATTTAACTAGTATTCAACTAATATTTAACTGCAGGCCACAGGATTCGATTTTGGATTACTATAACCAAAAAATTAGTCAGGTGTTTGGAGAAACTACGCACTGTGTGGAGGTCCAGTCCTGTGCCTCACCATGGCATAAACTTAAGCGCTGTACTTGGCCATCCTTAATCAGGAACTTCATCCTGCTTTGGTAGATATTGAAGCATCTGCAAATAATTCTGAGGTTGTTATGTTTGTCCTAGCAGGGATCTCTTCTCAGAATCCTGAGAAGAGAAAAATATTTACAACAAATATTTTTCTCATGAAAAATTCAGTTTTAACATGCTTATATATATGTTTTAGTGAATTCTCTACACAGACGGATTTTTCCTTTGGTGTTTATTATTTTGGACAAAGGGGAGTTTCTTTTTCCCAAAATATTAAATAAATTATTTTTAATAATCATCTGGACAACACACTTGCTGTTATGTAAGATTTTAAGAAAAAATAAATAGTAAGTTCCATTTCGATTTATTATTTTTGTTCCTTCCAGCTTACAACCTACCCGGCACTCTGCATTGCTCTCAGCCTTCTTAAACATACTACGACTATTCCCAGCAATACTTCAAGCAAACTACCATTCTCTATTACCTTTAGAGTGCTTAATATCATGGATAGAACAGAATTGATGGTTGATATATGAGAAGCGAGTATAATTTTCACTATTATAAAAACTGGGAGATTCTTTTCTTTCTTGACAGGCTTTAAAAACAACAAATGAGAGCGTCTACCTACACACAAGGACAAATGGCAAACTCTTCAACCTTGCTCAACTGAGGCCGAAATAAAAGGTCAGACACCTTGTCAGTCGAGAAATGCTGTTTGCTGACGATGGAGCTGTGACAGGGTACTCAAAAGAGCATCTGCAAGCCTTCACGTACAATATCACTGAAATATGCAGAGACTCTAGCTATCAGTCTAAACAAACAACAATAACAAAACAAACAAACAAAAAAAACGATTGATCAGGACACTAGAACTTTCAGAAGTAAACACATTTTTACCCACATTGGGCCCACCATTACACAACCTACTGTTGTACTGAACAACTGCACCTTCAATGTGGCCTCTACTCACAGCTAGAGTTAGGGACAATGGCAAAGTTTCAGTTTGCACAAAAAATGTGGGTGGACAGATGTAACAAGATTAGAGGCAGGTGTGTAAAAACAAAGTTAAAAACGGAAAATACCATATAAGATTAGTTTAGGCGAGCACATGGAATTTTCCATTGGAAGTCAAGTTAGAGGTTAGAACTACGTTTACAAGAAGTTACGTCAAGTGGCAGAGAAGCAAGATCGGTTTTTGGCTCTTTGGGAGTTCGACATCAAAGTGAATGGATGTAATTTTCAAGGTTTCCGCAGCCATATAGGCTGCGGAAACCTTGAAAATTACTGTAAAAATTAAACCGAATTCCAGAGCAAATAATGGAATCAGTGTTCTTTTTTAATTGCTTCTATTGTTTTTGCCACAAAGAGAAAAAAAGAGAAAACATCCTCTGACTGATGCTGTCAGCAATGCTGAGAGACCTCACTCTCCAATGAGCCAACAACTTACATATGAACAAGACACGAACAGCCGTTTTATGTCCAGAAAAGATTACAGGCTAACACCTAATGCACTGTTACACAAAGCCTATCATTAGGATGCTCTTGCACAGCTGTGTGATCTGGAAACTGAATCGTTTGCATTTGTGCTACCTAATATAGATACTTAACATCACCTTTGAAAGGAGAGAATCACTTAAACCCCAATAAGTGATAGTTTCCCAGGATATATACTCTTTCCTGCAGAAATGATGTCTCCACATTTGAATGGTGGAAGACAGACAAATTTTGAAGGACATTCTCTATGCAGAACTGTCAATTTGAAGAAAAATTGAAGTTGTGGACAGTCAGTTTAAGGATGTCTGTAAATAAGACCTCAAATTGTTAAATATTGGTGGATATGTCAACTAGTAATCATTTGGTTTAACTGTGTCGATAGAGAGTTTTAAATGTTAATAAGATGCATCAGGGTTCAGGCAGTTAACCATTTGAGACTACCACTTAGCCTGGGAATCAAAACTTAGTGGAAGTGATGTGAGATGACAGATATGAGAGGGAGAGATCAGTCAGTTAGGAACAATCAGATATGTTGAGATGTCCTTAAATTGTGTTGAACGAAATGATGCGCATCTAATAAGGCTCTCATGTTCTCTTGCCCCCCCCCCCCCATTGTCGCTTAAAACAGCATGAAGACTAACTCAGCTAAATAAACCCATTTTCTTTCATTGATTGATTGACTGCCTCATCTTTTGTGGTTGCTATGCTCACTTTAGATTGCAGTTTGTGAAATTGTCCACCGTCAGACAAGATCGCTACAAGACGCGTGAACATCGAGATGCCGATCGGTAGAGCCAGGTATGATTTTGAGTTATAATGATTGAACGATTGATTGCTAAGAACAGTATAATGGGAGACCGGCCATGTAAGTATCAGAGCCCACTCAGCTCGTTGATAATATTTATTTGATTTTAATGATCAATCAACATCGCCTTCAATAGCAAACAGTTAATCCGCAGTAGACAAGAGCAATTTCGCTCATCACAGTGAGGTCAAGAGGACAATGACGAAAACACAAAATATAGGAGGGATTTACCAAATCACCAACATCACTGGAAGATGTCTGTATATATGCAACATTTGTGGCCACGTCGGCTTCTAACATATTAGACTTTGCAGCCACACGAGAAACTGCATGACCGTCGATCAAACATGGAAACATGCTATGGTCTTACAAGATTGCGACGTTGTTGACGATTTTTAATTATTATCAGCGGTACCTACCCGGTGTTGCCCGGGATGATATGAAGTCATTTTAGTTTTTAATCTTTGTCTGCACATTTTAAAACTTAAGGTAGACAACTCCTATTATATTCTTCAACTTGAAATGAGTTATCACCTTTGCTGATTTTTATTTTTAGGTGATTATTCAAAAATGTTGAATATTAGCAGTCGTATGGGCCAGACGAAGCAATTTAAAAAATAAATTATAGCTAAGTATGTTATTATATTACCAATAACATGGTACAACAATAACGAATGAAAATTGACTAGTCAGAAGCAAAATTTGATTTGCCCGCTTAAATGCTATTTCTGTATGATTTTGAAAATTCTACAAGATTGGCCTTTTGGCTAAGAGCAAAGTGTAGTATCTGTTCTGATACTGCACTTCATTTGTTGTCCTGTCAGCAAAGGAGAAATCGTTCTAGACTGAGGCAATTGTTATTCTTGTCCTCATCCAGAGCTGGATTTTCCTCAGATTAAAAACCGACCTTGTGTCTAACTGCTCTCGTAGGGAGGCAAGTAAAGGACATTATGTTTGATTATTATGCAAGATTTATTTTACAAGAGTTGTCTTTCTTGAAGTTATTCTTTTTCATTAAAGCATTTCGATAAAATTGACTAGCGGTAATCATCAGAAGCGACAACGGGGAGGAAAAAAAAAAAAGAAGGTGCGTGTGTGTCGAGGGGGGAGGGGAAGGAAGGGTAATTGACCCCTCCCCCAGCTCATTTTTAACAATGTTCCGTTTATATTGCTATTTTGTTTAATTTTATTATCGTAAATTGTACAAGACTTTGAGATCTATCAAGATATCAGATTTAAATAGTTTAAATATTAAAATACATTAAAGAGGAAACAAAATAAAACTCAAATAATTGTCGAAAAAAGAAAATAATTGACGAAAAAAGAAAATGATTGAGAAAATAAAGAGGCTGAAACTTAATTCTTGATGAGAGTAAAATGAATTTCATCAAGAATTGATTATTTTTCTGTTTGCAAAAATTAAAAAAAAAAAAATACAAAAAAATGCTTATTATAATGTTGGCTATTTTGTTCAGAAATAATAAATTGAAGATTGTTTAAAAGATGATAGAAGGGTGTAATGCTATAATTATCTCCCCTTGTTAAGATTTCTCTATAAAAATGAGAAAAAAATCCGGTGTCACTTTCTGATACTATAATTTAATCATTTAATAAATAACATTTTTCGGTGCTTATTTATATTGAGATCCATGCGAAATAGCCAGTTCAAAATAAAATAACAGGAAAACTGATGGTTATACTTATCAGCGGAAAATATATACATCAAAAATCACGGAAAATAAGCAAATAATAAAAAATAAAATTAATTTACTATTCAGAATCAACGAAATCCGAACGACAAAACTGCATGGCATCTTAATATTAGTAGAAAGGAGATAATATTCTATGATGATACGGCAAATGTCGTTCGGAGTTCATGGACTATGAATAGTAAATTAATTTTATTAAAATTCTATTCAATAATTTTATTTTGAACTTCCATATTTCGCATGTACCTCATTACAAATAAGCAGCCATTTTCCTTTGTAGAAGGCATTTCTTTAACCTTGCAAGAAAAATAACAAAAACATAAGAAAAATACCCATGACTTAAGCATTTGATAGATAACATTTTAAAAAGTAATTAATGCTTATCACTTTAAACTTACGAAAGAAATAACATAAAAAAAGGGAAAAAAAAGATACCTACTATATCGTGGTTCAACAAATAACATTCTTAACAGCCCCCCTCCCCTTTTTTTTGATTTACGAAAGGCAGCATTTTTAGCATACAAGACATATATATATATATATATATATATATATATATATATATATATATATATATTATATATAATATATATATGAGAGAGAGAGAGAAAAAAAGAAAGGTATCTATGACTTAATCATTTATTAAGTAACATTTTTTAACAAAGTACCTTTTTTGTATTAAGCATCATATTTTAGTTGATTGAGTAAAAATTGGATTTTTGAGTTTGATGAGAATAAAAGAAACGCAGATTCAGAAGTTTTGTAGAATGCGAAAAGGAAGAAATAAAAAGTGAGACACGGAAAAAGCTTTTTGTCATGAAGTCTTTTCGGCCTGCATGTCATTGCTAACTAATTTGGAGAGTCGGCTGCAAGCTAGGGCATAAGCCTTACAGCCACAGTGGCACATTACAGCCACCAGGACTATAATGAGCATCAACAAGATGACCGTGGCCACAACACTGAGATGGTAGATTGGGGTAGAGGACATCTTGTTAAGGACTTCTTGGAGACACCACCGAAATAGAGGGTTCGTGGCTGGCCAAGTAGTTATGTGATTATGATGGAGCGGAATTACAAATGAAATGATGTTGATGAGGGTGTGAAGGCAGGGTTAGGGGTGTGAGAGCCGCCGATATCAGTTACGATGTGGCATCTTGAATTTGTCTTCCGGCTTTATTTTAATCGAGTTACTTTAGTACATGGCATCTTTGTCTTCTTTGTTGAGGAAGTAAATTCTCACAACCCCTCGAGAAGTTTCCACATCTTCATGGCAACTGACTAACATCCAGCAGGCAACACCATACGCCAACGTCGGGAGTCCTGGTGAGCACAAGAAAACAGATTGTATTAAATTTTAAAAAAAAAACATTTTTTTTTTAAAGTACATCCACATTTTTCTGATTTTACAAAATAGAATTTACTTTTTATTTTTTAAAGTTAAACAAAAAATAAACAAATTGAAGAAAAGTATTTATATAGAGGAGTCATAGAAGGCTAACACAATGCCGGAAGTGAAAATATGTCGGTGTTGAGAAGGAAAACAAATACAAAGGTTTTGTTTTAAAAGTTTCAACTTCTACACAGTGACCTAGTGCATGTAACTGTGTTCCATAAGATATTCCGTGGAAAGACCACTTTATCAAATGGTAAAGCGTGTCAAATCTAAAACTCGTGTGGCGATATTGTTTTTCATGGCATTAATGTAGTCATTGGCATAGATACTCTGCAGAAAATTAGATTTAGTTATTTTAAATCATCAAACAATTCCTGTTAAATTGATTTATTTATTCTAAGTTATTTAAAAAGTATTTATTGGATTTAAATTTCAACACATTTTTATTGAATTATCTTTGGTGGGGTGGGGTTGGGGGGTGGATAAGTGAAACAAAAATGAAAGTAAAGATTCCTAAACAATGCGTAGTAGACAGATCTATACATTTTAATAACATAACTTCTCGGAATCGAAACAGAGTCTAACCAAGACAGCAGATCTTTCACAAAAGCGCTCAATATCCTTTCAGATAGAGCTTTATAACAATAAATAATTGTTTAAGGATGTATGGGATAAGATGTTTCTGAAGATCGGATTTTACATGAAATTGCAGTAAAGTGTTAACATGCACTCCTCAAAAACACCCCCCCCCGTCCGAAACATTATCTCATATCATTAAACATGTAAAGTCGATCAAGTCTACCATTAAGTTATATATTTTCAGCTCTAGTAATATAAAAAAGATTGAGCTATTAAGCCAATTTTTGTGTGAATTTAAATTATATATATATATATATTACAGAAATATTTGCTATATATATATATATAATAAATATATATTTGCTATAAAAGTGTGAAATTTGTCAAACGGTAATTCATTTTTACGAAGAATAACTTTTATAAAGTTTTTCAAATATTAATCTTATAATACACCCACAGATGGTCAACATGTTGTCCATGCAAATCGAAGTGAATAAGCCAGACAATAAAATTTAAACAATAAAATTTACAACCTCAAATTTGCTCGCTTTTCTAGCGACCACACCCACACAAAGAATACCTGTTTCAGGATGAGTAAAATGAATTCCCCAAACAGTACAGTTTTGCACCACTTTTGTGTCCCCTTACAAAGATCAACATCAATATTTTAAACCTTATGTCTAGAATCCTTATTCCAATTTTTATCAAAATCCATTACATGATTTTGATTCTAGAAAATGTCTAAAATTTAAGCTTAAGGATCTTGCTTAATTGTTGTCTGATGAATATGGATCAAATAAATAATAAAAATAGCCCATATTACCCAACCGTACTATTAGCAGCTGGGTTTCAAAATACATAATGATCGGTTCATTAGTCTAAGAGTTTATCCTATACAACGAAATTTATATAATTATATATATATATATATATATATATATATATATGCATCCCCTAAATGTTACTCACTGTGTTGCCTAGAATATATAAAAAAATTCATAATGATCCATTAATTAGTTTAGATAAGTCTGTACATACATATAACTATATAGACATACCTAACTTATATATATAATGATATAGGTGTGCGTGTGAAAGAGATATGTGTGTAACTGATGTACACGGCATTGGCTCGTAAAATATGCCAAAACATTTAGTCACAATAACGTAAACCTCACAACCACTAATTGTCAATGGGATTAAAAAAAAAAAAAAAAAAAAAAACTTTTTCTAATTATATTTTAAATGATAATTTGATTTAAACAATTTAAGTAAAAAAATATACTTAAATAAAAAATGTAATTTTATTACAATTTGTCAAATTTTAAATGAATTTTTTCAGAAATAAGACATTCTATCAAACTCTATTCTATTGAAATGGCATTTTTATTGCTAAAAAGCACAAATTGAATAGGTGCATCTGAAGAATGGAGTCGTTCCTGATATTTTAATATTTATATCTTGATTTATAATAAAAAAAGCAACTTATTTCAATTATGGACAATACATATATGACATATCTTCAAAAAAAGGCATTTTCCTTTAGACTAAACTCACATAAAAAAACTGAATCTCCGTTATTGCAAAATATTTTTCTAAAATTGAAATTTTATGTTACTATAAAGGGAGGTAACTTTAAAATTATCTCCCTTGCATTGAAGAATTATTATTATTATTATTAATGAATATTTTAATAACTATTATACTAAGTAATTACAGAAGAATTGGACAATTTCATAAATGCTAATAGACAAAAGTAGAAAAATTCTTGAGGTTATTTACAGAGGCTTAATATATGCAACCATTAGTCACATCTCAGGCAAGAGTTAGTATATTTTGTTAGATTGGGAATCATGCTAAAAGGCCATCGGCGTCGGTGTTTTCCAGCTTTTTATGTAAAACGCTGGAAAGCCCCGAAGCAGTTAGTCAATGAAACTGCGAGAAAGACAAAAAAACAAAAAAAAACACTTGATTAACTTTTTAATTAACTTGTTGAAATCACTTATTTCTTTTTTAAAAAATAAATATTTATTTCATACAGAATTTTTTGCTCGTTCCCCCTTCACCCGCTTATAAATCCTGCCTCGTTTGTGCTATTTTGGACGCAGGTAAGTCAATGGATTTTTCATTCGGCACTGTTTTACGTTTTACATCCGGAAAGTACCAACGCCGAATTGTGACTGGAGATGAAAAATGTGTTCTTTACAAGAATACCCAATGCAAAAGACAATGGTTAGACCGAAACCAAAGTCCACAGCCTGTTCCAAAACAATGACTACACCCAAAGAAGGTTATGCTCTCTTCATGGTGTGACATGAGATGACTGATTCATTATGAGTTACTAGAGCTTAATCAAACAATCACAGCAGTAAAATATTGTTCGCAGCTGGATGATCTAAGAATTGCTCTACCAAAATAACGATCAGCATATTACTCAATAGGAAGGATGTAGTGCTTCAGCATTATAACGCAAAACCTCACACAGCAAAACTCACTCAGGAAAAGGTCATGAGTTTCAATTGCCTCATCTGCCTTATTCACCCGACATTGCTCCATTCGACTACAATCTTTTCCAATCGTTGCAGCATCACTTAAACAATAAAATTAATGAAAATGACGACCAACTCAAAAATGACCTAAATTTGGTTTTCTCTAAAAAATCAGAATTATTTTGAAGAAGGCATCAAGAAGCTTGTTGATCGTTGGACAAAAGTCATAGAAAATGAGAATTATTATTGTAAAGATTAAAAATGCCCTAATGTGAATGTTTCAGATGAAATAAATGTGTTGGACAAAAACGACATTACTTTCTTTCCAACCTGATACAACGCTTTCAGTAACTAAAATAACTTTAATAAATTATTTTTAAATCTTCATATGCATAAAAAACAGGTTCAAACGTTCACATACAGAATGATCACTCCCTTAACTTTACTTTCATTCTTCCTTCTAGGAATAAAAGAATCCAGAGTGGACGTTACATCGCCGACTGCGCGAGTAAGGACATACATATTTACCTTCTTTTTTTTTTAAAAACTTTCACAATAGAATTAACGTTTCATTTTCTGCTAAACACCAGTCTTTTATTTACCTTTTTTAAATTTTTAAAAAACTTTTCACAATAGAATTAACATTTCATTTGCCGATTGAGATGAGGTATTTGTTGTTGTTTTTTTTCTATTTCTGATTTCTCGACTGTTACTTTTTCGACACTTAATATGCTGTTCCATTTACTTGCCTCCCCTCAAGGGCAGAGTTAGACACAATGAAGGTTCTAATGTGGCGTACCCCCCAAAAAGGGACACTCTGGATTGGGACAAAAATAAAAATTGCCACAGTCTAGAAGGATTTCTCTCATACATGGAGAGTTTTGTATACTATTCCTTTATGTTCTCGCTAAATACTATTCATCCTTAAAATTATTTATTTTTTACTTTTCCAACTAGAATTAACGATTTCTCCCGGGCAGCCGTATGGAAATGAATTCTGCTAGTAAATATAAAAAAAAATAAAAAAAAAGGGGTGGGAAGCCACCTCCAATTTTTGTAACTGCTCCCATATTAGTAAAGCAGGTTTGTTTCTCAACAACAATATCTACACTTAACTTTAAAAGCACATTACTGCAAAGTAGTATTTAACAATTGTAAAAAAAAAGTTTGAGATGCAAAAAATACGGAAAAGCCAGAAAAAAGTTGATTGTTATAACAAACAAAAAGAACCTTACCAAAGTTTATAATCTTCAGCCACGTGAAAAAGGTGTTATCAAAGGTCAAGTCTTCAACGGGTCACCGAGAGCAATGGTACTTGATGAAAGGGAAGCAACCAGTCCGCAAAATGTGGTAATTAGCATCACCGACCGGCCAGTTAAAATGAGACAAACCAAACTGGTCGTTGCACACGGATTTCTGGTAGACACTGAAAGATGTCCAATGTGGCAGCTTACGTCGTAGCAAATGGCCAGTGAGAACTTCGGAGGCTAATGGCTTGTTGCGAGAGTTACGCAGGATTAAGGTTTTCTGGATCAAATGGTTAACTGTCTTCATTTAAATGGAAATCACATCGTATTCACCTGAAACAATAACAGAGTTAGGTAAAATTATTTTGATAAGTAATATAGAAACAACAACAACTTATGAAATCTAAGGGAGGTGCTCAGGTTGATGGCCTTGTACCAGACACAAGTGCAAAATGAGAAATGAAACCTTTAAAACAGAATACCAATATGCATAATAACAATATCTAAAATATAAATGAAGAATTGTGAGAATCAAACGTGAAAAAGTGACCAGAAAAAAAAAAGAAAAGAAATTGAGAGTAAATCAGCAAGATCTTGATCACCAATGCTCTTCAAAATGTTGCCATAGACAGTTGTGTTAACTGCATAGATGTTAAATGATCTCAGAATGATTTGGAAGATCATTAATGAAAATAGGGAAGAGAGTTGGGACCAGAATAGATGCTTGAAGCATGCCGGCATAGAAATTATGTACTTCAGACTTCTGCCCATCAACAATTACTTTTAAACACCTATCAGAGAAATGATTTGATGGTTGAGAAGACATTTCCAAATATTCCATAGTTTGCAAACTTGTGAAGCAAACCTTTGTACCATATCCTATCAATGACCTTTGATATATTAAGAGCTACTGTCCTAGAAACGAAAACCCTGTCGATACATTCACGGATCCTGTGCGATATTAGTCAGCATATCAGCTGTTGCTTTTGTAGGACAAAGTCCATATTGCTTATGAATTAGATTTGTTTCGGTGAGGTAATGGACAACTTGTTTATCAGAGATTCAAAAAACATTAATTACGCACTGGAAGCTGATTGGTCTGTACTGACTGATCTCCAGTATTTTTTAAATAGTGGGCAAACTGACAAAATTTTCCAATGAAAAACCTTTCCTCTTCTCTCTAAGCAACAATTGAGAGTAGGTGGCCCTGATCACAAAGGGTGGAATTTGACGCAAAGATCTTTTCAAAGCGTTTGTCCTTATCAGATGCTGAGGAGATTACCTCTTAATGGTTAGAATAGAAGTCTTACATCTTTAGTACCTTTTACGGCTTTGGTTTCAGGACATATATTTCGTTGAAAGAAATTGAAGTGGTTTCTTTGAGCAATAGCAGCGGCACACTTATGGTTATACCATTACTGACTGCTTGGTTTCAGGTGGAATTTTTTAGAAGGTATAAAACTCAATACCAGCGATTAACCAATCAGAGGTGACATAGGGCAAATTTTTTGTTTCTGCTCGGTGGTAGACTTGAGCCAAATGATCGTCTGACAACTTGCACACTTCTGTGATCGAAGAACACATGTGGCAAGAGGGAAGCGAGCCATCTGATCACCAGTCAGGCTAACGGACTATGGACAAAAGATAGGCTTATAACACTTTTCATAGGATAATAGGAATGTACAAACTAAATTTAAAAAAATATTTCATCAGATAGACCTAAAAAATTTTCTTGTAAATTAATTGTTACAATTTCTGAATTCATCCAGTTCATTCTTAAAATACTCTTGCTATTTTTCACTTGACTAGGTAATTTTTGGACAAAAAGAAAAAAAAAAAAAAAAAAATCTGGTCCTGGGTATGACATTAAAATGCATCCAGTGGTGAGGTCCCAAATTGAGGAGTGTGGAGTAACCCTTAATTGTCATTACTCCCAGGTTCACTTTAACCCCGGAAAGTGGTAGTACCTCTTAAGGGGGAATATAGATATTTAAATTATTTATAAAGTTAGAAGTATAAAAAAAAAAAAATTCCTTTTCAGAATTATAAAGTTTTATTTGAAAAATTATTAGTTAAAAATAAAAAAAACGAAATACAGAAGCCAGACGACATTTTACTCAAAACACCGAATAAAAAGAACTTTTTTCAATGAAATTTATTGTCTGCTAATAACTTTATTTGAACGAACCTAAGTTTTTTTTTTTAAAATTTCCACATCTGAAAAAATATATATTGTAAAAAGTGTAAATTGTTAGTATTAATAGTTAATATTTTTCTTTTTATATTACGTATGAACAAATATGCATGTCAACCCCTTTTTTAATTTTACTTTTAATAATTTTTATTCTTAAGATACAAGCTAACTTGTTTTCATTTACATATTTCATAGTTAACCAAGAAAAAGAATGCATAGATGAAAACGTCTAACGTTTAAAATTTGTTTTCAAAATCTATTCAAATAACGAAATTACATAAAACTGACATTTCTGTGGTATTCATTCGTACCAAAATCTTATTTCTAAGGTAATTTTTTTTCTTATTTTATCGTTTTTTTTTTTTATTAATTTAAATGAAAGAAAAAAGTAAAGAAATTTTCTAGTTTTTATTATCACATTTTAACTTTATTCTTAAGATAAAACAATAAACTTGGTCTTTTAGCTATGAGCAAAGTATAGTATCTGTTCTGATACTACACTTCATCTTTTCTGTCTTCGGTTAGTTAAGGAGAGATCTTTCTAGATTGAGGTAATTTTTATTTTTGTGCTAATCCAGAGTGCCTCTTTCTAGAGAGTTGGATTTTCCTCACATCAAAAACCTACCTTGTGTAATAACTGCCCTCATGGGAAGGCAAGTTGTTAAGAATCTTCGGCGAAAGAGTTAACCAAAAGCCCCCCCCCCCCCCATCTAGATTTATGAAAATTAAAACAAAATATAATCCTTAAATGCTTTTTGTTTCAAAAATGGCACATTCCAACAAAATACCTATTTAATATAATATTCAATGAAAATGTGTCAAACTGCAACTTGTTTCACATCTGCAACGAGCCTGTTAGCAAGTGTGAGTAGGTATTAGTGTTATGTTGCACCAGCACATCCACTAAATAGGTAATCAGTATCTTCGATTATAAGCCAATATAAAAAATAAAGCATTTAAAAGGTTAATATTTATTAGTAAACTAAAAGATAAAAAATATTACCGACAAAAAGTCGACTGAAGATGATATAAAGAAATCAAGGGCGATAACTCCAAGTTTTACCATTAAAAAAAAGAAAAGAAAAGACCCCGTAAGGTAAATAATTAATAAACAAAAAAATGTATTGGGAGGGGGGATATTGCTAAGTGTTAATAACGAAGAATATTCTGTTCATAAGTGACTACGATTGAGTCAAAATGCTGGCGCCGGGGACTGGGCGGCAGTGGGCGACGGTGGGCATAAATCCATCAATAATCTTCATTCTATTTTGTAAGGTAAATAATTAATTATAAAAAAAAATGTATTGGGGGGGGGGGGGGATACATGCTAATTGTTAATACGGAAGACTTATTCTATTCATAAGTGACTATGATTGAGTCACGTGAGCCAAAATGCTGGCGCCAGGGGCTGGGCGGCGGGCGGCGTTGGGTGGGGGATAAAAGTGCCACCCTCATTTTATTTATGCTTTAAAAAAAAAAAAAAATAATGTGGGCGTCAATTTTATGCACATATTTTGGTTATGCCCACGATCGACTATACCCTCCACCCGTCTATTTTGCTCTAAATAATTGGGATGACAGAAAGAGGAATTTACCAAGAAAAAAATATAATTACACGATTGAAGTGTTTATCCTAGATGTATTCTCGTGGAAAAAAAAAAAAATATTTGTTAGCATCGTTTGTATTTTTTTTCTGGATTTCGAACAATACGATTTCTGAACAAAACTACTGAAAAAGTTGTTAGGTACACATTCTTTCGATTAAATATTGCATGAGCAAACACGGGTACCAATGGAGTGTGGGTGTCTGCCAGTCACACTAAACAGAGCCCTTAAGGATGATGGTGGTTGGGTTTTCCGGCATATCACCCCTCAAGTCATTTTATACCAAACTCATATGCATGTTTTGTATATGATTTGTTTGTAGATTAATGTAACAATGACTTGTGTTCCTTTTTCTTCTGGGCAACACGTTTATCTTTCTTTTAACCGTATTATCCAAACACATGCAAACTTCGAGACGTTCTCTACTCAACTGCCCCCCACCCAAAAAAACACCACTCTTTGCTGCACCTGATTTGCATAATGCAACCCTCACTTTCTTTCCCTCCGGACCCACGTGATGGCTGCTACAGTTTTGTAGGCATATATTTAATAAACAAATGGTCTGCAAACGAAAGTTTCTATTTAACCCATAGATGGGGGTACTACTACCATTTAGAGTTAAAAATTGACCAGCGTCGGTCAGTGAAGGAGAAATCATCTTAGACTGAGGCAATTTTTATTTGTGTTCTAATCCAGAGTGCCCCTTTTTAAGGAGCTGGATTTTCCCCACATTAACAGATCTTGTGGTTAACACCATCCTCGTGGGAAGGCAAGTAAATAGGAACAAAGGGGTGACTATACTTCCCAAATTGGGGCCTCATCACAGTTCATACACAGGACGGTGGAGGGTAGAGAGCCTGTGTAGTTTATAAGGTTAGGAAATAGGGTAGGCAGAAAAAAAGGGTAGAAAGGGCTTAGAAAGGTCGATTTCAGGGTGGGGTAGCAATGAACGCCTTGCCCAAGTGAAACAGCCAGGAATGATAAGGATTCTCAGTTCTTGGATACGAAAGGGAGTGTCCGAAACTTAGTTTTCTTTTTTATCTACCTCCCACAAAGTAAAATGTGACACAAGGTCGGAAAGTGGGATTTGATAAGTCAGCACCCTAGAGGAAGAGCACTTATGACCGTCAAAAAATGCCTGGGCAGCCCCGTCGGCATACCCCGGTAGGGTGGACCTCCTAGAACTGCACAGAACAAACCCACAAACCGTCGGAATCAAGACCCGAAGACCAAGACGATACCGGTCTGTAGTATCCATCGAAACAGATACTACACTTTGATCTTAGCCAAAAGGCCAAGTAGCGTAGGAGCATACTCTATCTAAACTTTATAGATCTCGTACGTTTGTGCGCAATGGATATCACAAAAGGATGACTTCATCCATTAATACTAGTTTGAAGACATCGGGAAGAAAATCTTTATGACGTCAAACATTGAAGGATCTATTAAAACAATACCTGTTAACCGTATTATAAAATTGAAAATAGAAGCCTTTATCAATGAAAGATTAATTTCTTTTTCTTTTTTTCTTTTTTATCTTATTAATTTCGGAATAATATTCCATCATCAGAGTTGATCAGTATTGTGTCATTTTTTTTTTTTTCATCAAAAACACAAACACAAAAATAAACAAACTTTTTTCCTTTTGTTTTTTTGTGATAAAATGTCATGTTATGGTGCATCCGCGCCGATGTCAGTTATGAATTAAAATTCTGGTTGCAGAACGAGAAGTTTAAGAAAATACTTCATTAATTTCAAAGCATTGGTGGGTCAGTATTATAAAATTGAAAAATAGAAGCCTTTATCAATGCAAGATTAATTAATTTTTTTTACACACACACACACATACTAGACGGATGATCTAGAACCGGAGAGTCTAGTATACTATTAAAACTATCGATCTTCCTTCATAAAATGCAAATGATAAAAATAGTAGGAATAGGGGAATGACATAACTAATTGAAAGTTAGAGTGCGAAAAGTAAAATACAAAACAACAACGAATGAAAGAAATAGATTTACTTGAAAATGGATGACATCACTGAATGAGCTTTTCGTTGCCAACAGCTACCATTCACACTTCATGACGTCATCTATTTTCAAGTAAATACTTCCTTGTAAAAACAGGAGTTACAGTATACTACTAAAATTATGTGGATCTTGTTCGTTATCTTACTTGTATTTTGTCACTGCACATTTTTTTTTTTTAATGGAAATCGCTCCAGACAAGGCATGAAGCCACTTGATGTAAGGAGCTAAAAAAAAAAATAAAATAATACTTCATGGTTAAAAACTAACCAACGATAAGTGTTAGATGGATAGATTCCGACCCAGAACAGAGCAATTCGTCCCCCTTTGTCAGAAACATCGCTGTGAGGACTAAAGGACAAAATAAGGGAAGCGAGAGTTACGAGGCTGCCGAAAGTAAACTGAAGGTCCACTTTCTACTCTACTAGTTGAAACCAAGGACTTCATAAAGCTACCATTCATCCTTTATGACGTCATTCATCACACACTTCTATAGATTACTCCGGGCGTAAGGGAAATAACTCCCTAAAAAACATCAGTTCCTTCCCTTTACGTAGTACATCAAATAGCTAGAAAACAGAGCCCCCTGCGTCAGTTTAGGGCCAAAGAATGAATAATATTTTCTAAATTTTAGATATTATCCACCAGGGCAATGCTGATCAAGAAAATACCAACTTTGTGGATATTTGTTTTGTAGTTTTAGCTACACATACACACAGAATACTGATGTCTCTCTCTTTCTCCCCTCATGAGGAGGGTGGGGAGAGAGAGATAGAAATACGTTACACTTTTCCCCTGCTAGTATTAAATAAGATAAATAACAAATACTCACGCAACGAGTCACGGGTGGTCTAGTACAGAACTGTTCGTTTTAGTAGTTTAAGCTATTGAAGATTTGATTTCAATAAATACTCGAATAATAGTAAATAAAAGTACTAATGTGTAAGTCACGTAGAGGCGAGAAACACAGACAACGTTGTCACAAAAACAATTATTTTAGAATAGAGGCTCAGTTCCGTATATAAATTAAACATAAAGTGATTCAATTTCCGAGCCATTATAGTTGTTAACAATATCTATTTTCTTTAAACGATTACGCGTTTTACGAGGGTTGAGGGTGGCTTGCCACTCTGATTTAGGGTTAGGAGAGAGGGTTGTTTACTTTTACTTTACTAACTTTTCAGCATGAAAAATAAACCTTTTTGTTAGCATTTCTGAATACCAAAAATTACTATTTACAAAGTGTGAATAGTAATTTTTGTTATCTATAAATTTTTTTATAAAACTTTTTAAATTTCGACTTCCGCTTCTTTTTTTAATTACTAATTATTGATTACCTTTGTGAACCCCCACTCGTGGGGATCGTGGTCAACATGCGCGCAGTCTTGCCAGACCGTGAACACACTTCGGCCGATCGTCGTAGTGGCAATAAAAAAATATGTCGATCGAAATTCCTCTAGGCCGGGATGGCGACGATGATGATGATGACGTCCAACTCCCACGTTGAAACTGTTTATATCAGCGAGCGATCACTGGGTGAACAGTAATCGGTTGGCTCTGTGAGGGCGAAAGATTATTCAAAGCAGAACAAAAGGAAAAGAACAATGTTCAACAACTCGATCTGGGTTTTTTTGTATGGAAGAATAATTATTAATAAAATAAAAGAATTGATTTTACATTAGATTAATGCCTATCGTACTCGTAAAAGTTGTTTTCTCTAAGTTATCTCGTTAGTTCTCCGTGCGTGAATTCGTTCACAAATTGTTGTTTAAGTCACTAATCAGTGAGCGAAGCGACGATGGGGAGTTCGTTCGGTTTTCTTCTCTTCATCGCACGGCGTGTCTGACTAACGACAATTCAACTCTCTGACTGACTGTGTACTCGTTCTCTACTTCGCCACGCACGCCTTCATCGGCACGTGTCAGACGAACGTCCAACACTGACTGGCTCTCTCGTCGTCTCTACTGGTCTGTATTGAACTTCTCTATTCCTCTTATTGAGGGGTCTATCGTCATACACCCCTTTCTCTGCCATATTTCTCTCTGCGTCTCTTCCTCTCTCAGGGGGTGGGGGGGGGGACGGGCGCCTCACTTCCTGTCTCTAAAATAGATGGAATTTTCTTTCTGGCCCGATGTTATCGCTAAAACAATTGCCTTTTAATCCCGCCACACAGCTGGTGAAGATATCTCACCGAGTGCGTGATTAACGATGACAGGCCTAATTGCTTATCCGCTAAATGAAAGCAGACCTCCAGAATCGCAAATCCAAATCTCTTTGTTGATATTTATTAGAATTAACGCTAAGATCATGGATTTTCTTAATCTTTAACTTCCCATCTGGCAACCGTCTCTTTTTGTGGTGGCGATCGGTGTTGACTACCAAACACGACTCCAGACAAACCAGCGCCTTGTTCCCGTCGTCTGAATAAGTTTGTTTCCACGTCAAATATATACTAGTTGTATATCTCCACTTCGTCTCTATGCAGGGCCTAGCATCACCACCAAGATGCATACTAGTGTGTAACCAGGGTACCCGATCCCCATGGGGCCCCAGACACTTTGTCACACCTTCCCATAAGATAACGTTAAAATTAAAGTAATGGAGAAGTTAGTTTCAGATATAATTCCAGCTGCAGAATTATTCTGTGTGAATATAAATTTGCATGATTTAATACTACAAACAAGAGACATTATTAGATTAATGAACCTTTACGAGTCACCTGCAAGAGTTTCTTTAGCGGCACCATACAAAAAACAATTTTTTGTGAAATATGGGATTAAAAAAATGTTATGAAGTGTAATAAAAAGTGACGAAAAGAAAAAAAGAACTTTCGGTTGATAATTTGTTTGTTAAAATTAATTCAATAAAATGTTTTATTATTATAGCATATGTTTCTATTTATTTCAAGTTTTTTTTTTTTTAATGTAAATATTTCCTTATTATTATATTAAACTTGAACATTTTTTTTTTTTTAATGTATTATTATTAAACTATAATTCGAAGGAACAATAATAATAAAATTCGCATAAAGAAATGCTAACAAAAAAGGTTTTATTTTTCATTTCTGGTCATTCGTACGTCAGATGACGTACACGATTAAACAGGAAGTCACAAAAACATAAAAATCTTGGATTTCCCCACCAAGTTTGTCAGGGTGTTCACACTTAATCGCCTAAAAATATATATATATATATATTTTTTTTTTTGGGGGGGGGGGGGGATTTAGCGAAAGTTATTGATCTACAAATTTAACAATTTATTAAGAAAATTAAATCTAGAATGCATTTCCGTTTTAACATTAACTGAAAGTTTGTGAACTTAACGTTCCTGGTGCAGTATATTAGTCTGAGAAGGATCAACAAAGTCTTGGCTATGGTTCACAGGAATGTTTGCAATGCCATTATAAGTAAGCCACGTGTTGCGGTGAATAGTAATGCCAGAGATAAGAAATTGTTGAATGAAACAAAAACAAACAAACAAACAAACAAAAACACACCCATTATTAACTTCGCACTCAAAGTTAATAAAGGGCAATAGGAAAAGAAAAAATTACCCCCAAAAGTAAACACTCTGGGCATATTTTTTTTTATCTTTAATTTGAGGAGAGTCAAATAAGGGGGAGAGAACTATAGTTTCAACCACGATTTATCTTAAAATGGATTTTACTATTGTAATTATTCTAAAATAAAGTTTAAAAAAATGTAAAATGATAATTTAGGAATAAAACAATCACAACGCATTCGGCACCAATGAAAAATAACCTGATTTTGAAAAATAAATTATCACCGAAGGAAAAAATAGAAAAAATTACGTAAATGGAAGGAAAAAAAAAAATGAAACACGGGAAACAAAGTTTTTGAAATAAATGACAGTTTTACACTGGGTAAAATTCGGCAATTTGTTTAAAAACAGTTCCTTTTACGTATCCATTTTTTAAACTTTATTTTAGAATAATTACAATAGTAAAATCCATTTTAAGATAAATCGTGGTTGAAACTTGAGTTCTCTCCCCCTTATTCGACTCTCCTCAAATTAAGATATATATATACATATTTTTTTTGGGAATCTTTTACGACGCTCAGCAGAGTAAAAACGCTAAAAAAAACAAATATACAATATATAAAAGTAACTGTAGGCTGTAAAAGTTATTTTCTAACTTGCCTGTGGCATTTGTTTGTATTTTTAGACCGTTACAACCGCTATTTATTAGAAATCAATAGTTTTGTCACCGGAACTTGGGGGGAAAAAATGGCCGATTTGGGTTTTTTTTATACTAACGAATGCACCTGAATCGGCCATACTGAATTTGTGAAAACGAGTGGGAAAAAAAACAAGAAATTTTTTTTTTTACATCTAATAAAAACCCATTTATAATACGTAAAAATAAAAACAAATTACATAGGTAAGTAGAAAAATATCTATTCTCGTCGTAGGTCAACTTCACTTGTTGCAAATTTATGTTTTTAAACCCTTTCTCGTTCTCTTTTTGGACCCCGTTCGCGACTCTGCTGAGCGTCGTAAAAGAAACCCATTTTTTTAAATTTCGAACCTACAGTCCACAAGCACCCTTCAAAAAGGAAAAAAAACAAAGAATTCGCTGTCCTTTATAAACTGGAGTTATGTGCCCTTAGTTTCGTTCTCACCTTGTTAATAATTTGAGAATTATTTCTCTTATTTCATTGCTAATTTATTTCTGGCAACGAATTAAGTTTGGGGTGGACTTGCCCGGCAGCAGTTATTTTGCTTTCTTTCTCGCTTTCCTTTTTTACCCTTCGTTAATTGAAAGTCGTTTCGTCCAGGAGGTTTGAAAATCAAAACATTTTTACCATCCTTCTGTCAGTTTAGCTTTTGGTTCTAAGGAATTGGTATTTACCCCCATCCAATCGCGGGAAGATGTGACAATTCGAAAGGTGGGGATTAAAAAGCCAGCGCACAAGGGCCTTTTGGCTAAGATCAAAGTGTAGTATCTCTTCCGATGGATACTGCACAACATAGACGGGCATCGTCTTGGCCTTCGGGGCTTGATTTACGTCGGTCTATGGGGTTGTCCTGTGCAGTTCTAGGAGGTCCACCCTACCAGGCTTTACCTTCTCACCCTTTGAGAAGGGGTTAGTTTATTGCTAATCGCCTGAGGCGCTCCTACCGGGAAATGCCGACGGGGCTGCCTAGGCAATTTTTATGGGTCACAGGTGCTCTTCCTCTAGGGTGCTGATTTATCAAATTTCACTTTCCGACCTTGTGTCACATTTTACTTTGTGGCACACACAAATGCCTGAGCAGCCCCGTCGGCATTTCCCAGTAAGGGCACCTTAGGCGATTAGCATAAATCTACCCCCTTCTCAAATGGAGTCTGGGATAATGAGCCTTCTAGAACGGCACACAACCATACCTCAGCCCGAGAAAAGCAAGATCACCAACTCAAAAATGGCTTAGACTGGCAGACTAATTGTAGACTGATTATGAACAGCAAAACTCGGTTAGAATTTTATTTTACTTCAACTTTCGAACTTACCAAGTCGAAGACGACCGAGCAAAAATCTATAATCACGGCGCATCGTTTCCTTCAAAGATTGGCACGCGCAAATTAAAAATAAAAATTGATGAGTTAAAATATATAATATATAAAGTGCTTCTACAGAATTTGAACAGAACCAAACAGACTTCTTCCGAACTAAACCTAAAACTTAGGGTTTAGGTAAAAACGAAACAAAAAATAACCAGTTCCGTTGAGATTCTGTAGAAGTACGTACCATAAATAAAAAATAAATGAAGGAATAGTGCGTTCAGAGGGCCGTGATTAGTTTTTCTTTTTGATACTTCTGCAGTTTACGGAGAGTGCTATTTTTTTTTTAGATAGGATTTTCACGTTAAATTCAATTTTTACGGTATCTTTTGTTTATTAAATTGTTAGGTGAAAGTACAGAATAGTTAACCCTTCCCATGTTAAGAATGGATTGTTTCTAAATAATAACGTTATTATTTCAGCACTGTCCACAAACTACAGAAGTACGATTTTTTTACCGCCGATCCTGTGTATAATTTCTTTACGTGTAGTCTAACATAAGGATTGCGACAGACTTCGCATCTACCTCCAAACGATCAGCGGTAAAACTGCATAACACTGGCCCCCTGGCTGTGCGCAAAAATTATAAGTCTATCGATAAAAAAAAAAAAAAACATCTAAATTTAAACTGGATACAAATTGTTGATTTTATTTACTAATGCAGTAAAAACATCTTTGTGTTCTTTTCTAAGCAAATATTCAAAAATATACTCCAATTGAGGAGGAATTCTATTAGGCTATTAGCGCTTCCGTTTGTTGGCGCATGCGCACAGCCAGGGGGCCAGTGTTATGCAGTCTTACCGGCGGACGGACACCGCTCTACCTTTTACTGCCACGCTCGCAGCTGGCCCACTCTGCGTGTCAGAGAGCAGAACCACAACTATTCTCGACAATAAAGATGGCGACTATATTTTTCCGGACTAGTTTTCGTTTCGGCGTTTTACGTACTGTACGATAAAATATGCTTTAACTTAGCGAAAGTTCAGAATAGTTAACAGTCGAACTTGTAAAACAAAAAAAAGAAAAAAAGGTATTCCTACATACAGAATTTGAACCGAACTGTTCAGCAAAAGTTGCTTCGGTTCAAATTCTGTAGAAGCACCCTAAAATAATACGATTTATAGAAAGTACAGTAGAATTACATTCTCTATTTATGTATATTTACAGTTTGCACACGGCGAGGTCGGTAGAGAATTCAATTCGGAGTTTGTTATACATTACTTGTCGTTCTAATTTTTTGTTTACATGCTCGTCTGTTAACTATTCTGTACGTTATCTTTTCTTTTTTTATAAAAAAAAGATGACTTAAAGTAAAACTAAGTTGTTTGTTTTAATACTGAAACCCATTTCACTCTAAATAATTTACGTGACTGAAATAGGAAATTACCACAGCTAGGTTAAATTATATGAAATAAAAAGCGATTTTTAAGCCTTTAAACTGCCATATCGAAAGTAATTTCTGGCTAAAATCCAAGTTTATAGGTTAAGGTCACGTATTATAGTGCCCTTTCGTTAGGACACCCCATTCTGAGGAGCCTTAGTATAAAAAAGAACCGTTTTTAAAAAAAAATTATTCTGAGATAATGCGGTTTAAAAGAAAGAAACAATTTAGAGAAAATTAGACATGGAGTTTTCAAATGAAAAATAATTTTAAAAAATATGCATAAAAAGGTGAAAAAAAAGTTATTTACTATGAGGTGAATCTTTGTTTATAAAATCAATTGTAGAAACCAATAAAATATTCATTTTTCTTACCTTCTCGGAACACATTAATTCAATTATAAATGTGCCCTTATTAGCGTTGAAGCCAACTTAATTAAAACAAATGGCATCTGTATTTATAATCGACATCTTAAAAAAAGAAAAATTGATTAACAAAAAAAAAAAACGTAGTCAAACTAATTTTACATACTTGTGCAAATCTTTTAAATCTCTCCCACGAAATTCTTTCTCCTTTTCTTCTGTTTACCGTCTGCATAAAAATAACGTCGGCTGTTTCCGGTGCATTCTGGGTATTTCACTTCCGCCGGTGCTGTACAAAATTGACCCCTAAAAATATCAACGGGGTATGTATGTGCATATATATATATATATATATATATATATATATATATATATATATATATATATATATATATATATATATATATATATATATATATTCAAAGAGTACATAATTCAATTTAATTGAATGGTTGTACGCTTAATAAATATCGATTAGTTGAAAAATTTCCAACCATAAAAACATGGTAAAATGTTTTTTTTCTTTTCATTTACCTTTCCTAAAAAAATAGTTTCCTGTCCTTAACTAGAAAATTATGAACTTGAGTTATCGCCCTTAAGCCTTACGTTTGACTGGTTTATAATCTCTCTCTCTCTCTCTCTCTCTCTCTCTCTCTCTCTCTCTCTAAAAGTGTATTCTTATGTAAAATTGACCGGGAAAGATAATGGAAGTAATCCCGTAGTGGTGGTGTTATGGCGCAGATTTCGTTAGGAGGGGTGGTGGTAAATCTTTTTAGACATAATTTGGAAAGAAAACACTGTATTTCTTCCGCTCGGCATTTTCTTTCAAAATTATTTAACGTTTCTTAAGCTTCTCTTCGGACTAGGGAGGGGGCTGGCAATAAACTCGGAAACAGTAGTTTTAGTAGTGCTCTGAAGGCATCCTTAATTTTATTTGGATGGTTTCAGTAGCGCTCTAAATGTGAGCAATAAATGTAAGATTACAGTTTTACATTTAGTAAGTGGTATATATGTTGGATAATGGCCCTATGGGAATGGACGTATTTGTTGTAAATCGTTGGTTTGACTTGCGCGAATTAACGCGGGGTGGACCCGGCAGTCGAGTGCAGAATAGGGCCTGTTCACACAGTCGGAAACCACAGACGTGACACGTTCACCGCGTGACGAGACCCCAGATCAAGGGTCAGTGTGCACCTGCGTGGGAAACAGAGGGATCCGTGACGTCCCTCGTTCTTCGTGAAAAGCGAGTTTTAGCCAATCTGGGGTTTGGAGGCAAACCTATCAGACATGATTTTGATGTAGTCAGCAATTTGATTTAAGGGAAATATTTTCCTAAGAAAATACAGGTGAAACATCTCCCCCCCTCCACGAGTGATTAAGGACTTAATTGTTAAGTAATTACGAAAGCAGTAATATGCTCTCTCTCTCTCTCTCTCTCTCTCTCTCTCTCTCTCGACGTTGGTGAATATCTCCAAGCCGATAAATAACTAACGCCTGAAATAAAAAGAATTGAAAGTAAAAGTATTGTTTGTCTTCAGAGTCCGCCATGAAGTTTTTATTGTAGCGGCGATGTTCACGGCAGTACAGAAGAGAAGAAGGAAGAAAACCACTAGACGACACACCCCTCCACGCGACGAGGAAAGAAGAGAGGGTACGAGAAAATTAAAGGTATGCAAACGATATATGAACTATGTGGTTTATGATGTTTTAAAAATGACGTTTATTAAATGTGAACTGCCACCACGGCCCTTTCATGGACGAGTATACGAAATGAGTACCACCGCGGCCCAATGCAACATATAGTAATCCAAAAGTATTCGACATCTAGATAGAACAGGTTTATTTAAGTGCAGCGTTGCCCGGCAGAAAGAACCTCTCCGTTAATCTAAAGTGCTCAATATCATATATTGAGCAGGTGTGTTTATTCAACGTTGCCTGGGAATCATCAATATTTTAGATAGAGCAATCCTACATAGAACAGGTGTTTTTAAATGCCGCGTTGCCCGATAGAAAGATTTTCACTGTATTTTGCTATACTATTGTATACCAGAAACGGTACCCTGCGTTACTCGAGAGGAAGTGTTCAATATCCTAGATAGAGCAGGTGTGTGCAATAATACAGTAGTACGTTTTCAATATGGTATATGCTTGATGGAAAAGTGGAACTGACAAGCTATCCATCTCATTATCGTTGAGTAACTTTTAACTTTGATAAGTAGTGACTCATTAGTTAAAATAAAGTTAAAACTAATGCATGACACATTGACCGGCCGAGCGATGGGTAGACAGAGCCTCTGATAGAGTTACTCTCTAATTTCATTGATGTTATATAACCGCTCACAGAGTGCATACGTTTAAACTTAAAATGAAACAATAACTTTGACAAAGAAGGAAATTACGTCATTCGAAAATGTAAAAATATGTTTCTCAAGTGTAACCACCCTCGTTTACCGCAACTAAGAAAAGCTAATAACTATCAGCGCGTAACAGATAGTTTTAATTATGATATTGGAGCAGCACCACATCTACTGATTGATAACCAACCGATCTCTATTGGTTTAATTTCAAATAAATTGTAGTAGACCCAGCAAAAATATTTTGACAGAGAACTACTATCTACATACTTTGAAGAATTACAGTTCAAACATCAAGTGTACGACAGGAATGTATTATTATGTATTACGAGTGTACACCCCCTCGTTAAAAATGATGGGAAAATTATCGTTCGCCAGTGTTTACACTAATATTCATATTCGTATGAAATAACGTCAAAGTTAAGAAAATGCTAGTTCATATTTAAGCATGAGTTGGACTTGCTTTATTTGTACGTGTGGGGTTATTCACTTTTTCTACTAATTCTCTCAGCATAGATAGGGGGCAAGACGGGATATTCTTAAGATGCGTCCATCCAATCTGTGCGTTCAGCGATGAAAATCCTATTGTTACATAGTAAGTGGGTACGGTTGCTAGTATTCATCTCGTGATTGTAATTCACGGGCTTATTTCGACACATACACATGACACCGAGTCAGCGAGTGCCTTCAAATGTCATCTCGACCCTGGGTGTACTGAGAACGAATATGACGTCAACTGAGAGAGAGAGAGAGAGAGAGAGAGAGAGAGAGAGAGAGAGAGAGAGAGAGAGAGAGAGAGAGAGAGAGAGAGAGTGATAACGGATGAAGAACAGATGAAGGATCAGTTGGGTGAAAGAATTCGAGAGCGACACACATGTGAGAATGTCCGGACACCGATAATGATTAAGACAAATCCGTAGCCGGGAATGCGGCCCCTACCCTCGCCGCTGTCAGAAGAAAGGGTCCATCTACATGGTCAATAAATGTTCTTTTTTCAAGTCGATGATTATTTGTTCTTCGTGGCTGTGAACAATTATTTGCAGATGCCCCCAGTCATGGGAGGAAAATGATGATGCGGTTATGATTGTGAAAAGCACACTATGACAAGGTACGTTTATGAATACGTATATTCAATCTTGATTGTAATTTGTAAGGTGTTGGACTTTCCCTTAAAGGGGGAGGTATGCTAATCTCCTTATTTTGGTGCCGTGACCAGGATTTTCTCCACTTAGGAAATATTATAAAAAACATAATTAAAAAAAGAAAAAAATGAGTTACCACACATACACACACAACATCAATTTATAAGAGAAAAAAGAAAGAAAGAATAAAAAAGGCATAAGAACAAAAACAAAACTAAAACTAAAACTAAATCTGTTTAGTTGCATGGCCACGTGGGGCAAAAGCGAAAAGAAAGAAATAAGAAAAAAAGACGAGAGTGTCTTTATAGAGAGTATATGTAACATGTATGCATATATATATATATATATATATATATATATATATATATATATATATATATATATATATATATATATATATATATATATATGTATGTATGCGCGTGGTGTACATGGAGAGACAATACAATGAGACGAGGGACGAAAGAACATGAAAGTTAAAAAACACCCTAGGAAGAAAAATACACACACGTGATTTAAAGAAATAAAGAGAAAAATATGACATTATTTTAATTATTATTTTTTTTTTTACATTTTTATTGTTTTGTATTTGAAAGGAAATTGCTTATTTCGACACGTGCACATGACATCGGGTCAACTAGTGCTTTCAAATGTCATCTCGACCCTGGGTTTACTAAGAACGGATGTAACAAGCTAAGAGGGAGAGAACGGATGAAAGACATTTTAATCGCTATTAGTTCCCCAGCGAACATAAAAATGATATGAAGTATTTCCTCGTTTAAACAAATATGGTAGTAAAATAAAGGTGCAAAAATTGAGAATTCAGCTTTAATTCAGTAGATTTCATTGACACTGTATCAACCAAAACCTGATTAATTCAATTCCTTTCTAAAATAGAAGCAATAAAATTTCACTAAGACATTTAAGAAGATATATCGACGTAGTGAATTATTACAAACGATTTATTCCAAATTATTCTCATATATTGTAGAAATTAACTGGCGTTCTCAAGTCAAAGAATAATAAAATAACTTCAGCTGATGAAGCTTTAAAAGCATTCGAAGCAGCAAAAGAAATCCATAGCTGATTTGACTAAATTAACATACATCGATAATGGCCAATACACGCAGCTTATTTTGTCAACCGATTACGACTGTTGACGTTGTTTTACAGCAATCAAAAAGGGGAAAGTTTCACCTATTTCATCATTTTCGGCTAAACTTAATGAACCTAAACAAAAGTCTAATACTTTGGCCGAGATCTTTTGGCCGTCTACCTCTCTATTAAGCATTTCCGTCATTTGTTAGAGCGTAGTGAATTTATAATATTCATGGTCATACTGTGAATAATGGCGGATACTCACTTCGTAAAATACGTCATTTGGACTCCATCGCACAATTTATTTTTTCAGGGAACGAAAATAATCCTGGCGACATCCTTTTCACGAAGAGCCTTTAACTTTTTATTTTACCGCAGACAAAGAACTAAAGATACTTCTCCTAAGAACATCTCTGAAAATACTTCAACTGCCAATAAACAACCATGTTCCTTTCAGCGATATATATATATATATATATATATATATATATATATATATATATATATATATATATTATGCGATAATACTGAAAATTATCCCAGACCATATACGTCACTTTCATGCTGTAAATATATATTAAACCACTTTCACAAAATTCCACACCTTAGCAAAGTACAGCACAAAAGTTGATTTTGGACGGATCTTTTTGGCCGAAAATTAATGTAGATAATCGCATCTGGACGTAAATGTGTATTCTCCGTCAGCGAACAAAATTACATAGACATACAAAAAGTAGTCATGGTTCATTTCCTATATAAAAATATCAATTGAGAAGTCAGGAATAAAGTAATGGTCGACTACCATAACCAATCAACACTTTTCAGAGACTTAGATAACACACTGAGATCTACCGACATACATATAGCACTATTTATCAACCTTGATCGAACGGAATTGTTGAGAGATTTCACTGACAGTTAAAAGTTTCACTCACTGATCAATTACACTCTAATAAATTGAACAAAACTTAATCAGTAGTTCTTTTGGGAAATAAAATACCACCCTCTGTGTACATATCCGATCAAAATCCAGGAACAAACAACTCGTTGTATCTCACATTCGTTCACACAATGAAATGATTTATTCCTTTCTTTTTCACTTCATTTTTAACTTTAGCTTTTCCTTTTTATTAATTACTTTTTAAATTCTAGACGTGTTCTTAAAAAAACAACAAAAATAAACATAGGCTTCGGAATCCTCTTAATAAATAATTTTTATTGTGATTATTTAAAATGTTTAATTTCTATTTAGGTGAAATTGGCTTTTAAAGATTCCACTTCTTTTTGAAGAAAAAATCCTTTCGTTAATCCAAACATTAACCTGAAGTCCTGGCTGGCAGTTTTAATAAATTAATTAATAAATTAATTAATAAATTAATTAATAAATTAATTAATAAATTCATTTTGCACCAGTAAAATACCTCATTGTTTTGTGGATGTCTGGCTAAAAGACGGAACTGCACAAGATAACTTATAAACGTTACATCAACGGATTCGATGTGATCCCTGCCTGGTTCTGGTAAAAAATACTCTAATATTCATTCCCTTTGGGTCACCAGGGACCAAATTATTGCATGGGTGATTAAAAGGGAATTAATGATTTTGATTATTATTGATAGTTGTTTAAAAACAACATTGAAATTAGGTAAACTAGTTATTCAGCTTTAATTCTTTCAATGGCGGGTAGCTCTGCTTGTTTTAGATAATTATTTTCTGTAGACAAATTGTTGTAGATAAATAGTGGTAGATAAATTATAGTAGATAAATAGTTGTAGATAAATTATAGTAGATAAATAGTTGTAGATAAATTATAGTAGATAAATAGTTGTAGATAGATTATAGTAGATAAATAGTTGTAGATAGATTATAGTAAATAGTTGTAGATAAATTATAGTAGATAAATATTTGTTGATAAATTATAGTAGATAAATAGTTGTAGATAAATTATAGTAGATGAATAGTTGTAGATAAATTATAGTAGATGAATAGTTGTAGATAAATTATAGTAGATAAATAGTTGTAGATAAATTATAGTAGATAAATATATTTTATTTTGCAAGCAATAATTGCAAACAAAGACAAGACAAACATGATTGAAATATGGCATTTATTAAAGGCGAGCTCGAACAAGCCTATTCCAAAGTGGTATCTGTGCACGAGGCACACGTGTATTCTGCATGAGAGTCTGCGAAGTGTGTGTGTGTGTATGTAAACTGTTGGAAAAATGCTGGTTTTACGTGTACCGTATGAGATTTTGTGAGCGTCAAAATATAGGAGATGCGTGGACTGTGTAAGCCACAATAACTGCTGATTTCTTAGTGTAGTAAAAAAATGGCACAAGTGCACTGATAGACCACGACTGACCGCTGTAATCTAGGAAGGTCCGTGCAGTAGCTCGGGCCAGCCAAACAGAAGAAAGAATATCTTGCTTTCCTAGTTTTATAGCCAGGATGTTATTGTATATTCGTTTAGAAACAAACAAAAAACAAACAAAAAACAAAAACAAAACGAACCCTCTGGTGTATGTATGTCGCTGTGAATGTATGGAAAGGGTTAAGGTTGGGTAATGCTACAAATGGCAGTTATAGACAATATATATGACCTAGTTTCCTAATCAGTTCCAAAACTTTATGAAATACAGTAATAATTGATTAATTAGAGACGATTTCAGCAAGTTTTCGGTGTCAACTCGCCTAAAAAATGTCAACGGTCGTATGGATTATAATTATGGGGAGTGTTACATATACACAGACGTCTTGTCGTGTTTTAATTGCTAAATATCCTCGTTGTCACCGGCTCTCATGCTGCGAAAAATGCTATGCGAGAATCAGAAAAAAATATCAATTGAAAAGTCAAGAATAAAGCAAATAATGATTTGCGAATAGTTTGCCTCATTTTGTCTCGGAAGGCAATGGATACAACCTAAAAAGAGTGTCTGCGCGATGAGGAGATATAGTGAAGTAAGTGTTGCGCAATCCCAAACGCACTTCTGACACGGTATTGCTAAAAATCCGATGGCAGGGAAAAATCGAAGACTATTGGAATCAATGTTTGGATGAACGGTTGAACACTGGTGTCGTTTCAGAGTTTTCTTTTTTCTAGATTGGTTTTCATACTATATTGGTTTCACAGTATAGTCTACCCTATTATTTCACACCTTTCTGAAGGTTATAAAAAAGTGACTTTACAGCCATTTTAATTTCTAAACTGACAGCACGTGGTATTCCTAAAGTGTCATCCATTTAAATACTGGCCAGTGTTTAAAAGTAACATGGCCGTAATTTTTAACACGTCTGTAGTTAAAATATACGAGACTTTAGCTTTTCCTTTTTATTATTTCCTTTTTAAATTTGATACGTGTTCTTTAAAAAAAAGCAAAAGGAAATTTACATAGGCTTCGGAATCTTCTTAATGAGTATTGCTAATTTATATTTCTTATTTTAACTTTTATATTCAAAACGTTTCGGATGAAGATACCAGCTATCTTCACGTTCGCTTAAAAAGTTCCTGAGTTCTTAAAAGATGCACCTGAAAAAAGGTCGAAGTTTGCATCGACCGAAATGAGAATATAGTCCATATAATTCAAATAATCAGGAGGTCAATAAAACAATAAATAATTTTTTATAGCGATTATTTAATATTTAAAATATTTATTTAGGTGAAATAGACTTTTAACGGTTCCATTTCTTTTTAAAGCAAACAATGTCTTTTATTAATCCAAATACTAGCCTCAAGTCCTGGTTGGCAATTAAACTTCCCCTATAAGCCCGCGTGTCAATCCCCCTACTTAAAAAAAGTTGTTTTACATTAACATTGTGAGGTTTGCGTTCCCGCCGGACAACCATAAGTTCAAGTTTGACGCCTGACATTTCTTTAGTGAATTCAACACCGAGACACGAATAAGTTAGTTTAACTATAAACTAGTAGGTAATCATGTAGTAAAGTGAAAACACTCATAAATACATTTGCTTCCTACCATTGAGCTTAGTATTTAGAGATACATAATTAGATGTATACCAAACCCATTAGGAATGATAACTTGGATTTGTTCCACGTGTATTTGTATATATAAATGTATTTGCATGTAGATGTGTATGCACTTATCTTCATGGATATTTATGCACGCGTCTTCATAACTTCAGTAACAGAGTGGGATTTATTGTGGCGACGTTGTCCATTAATCAAGACTAAATTGTCGATCATATAATTATCGTCTCTGTCTTTTTAATGCATCTACTAAAATTGCGGACGTCCAGATGTTAGTTTAATTGACGTGTGATTTGCCAATTCATTAATCCATGACTTTTTATGTAGATTATTTGAAACATTTTTCTCCCATCACGCTCATATAATGTTTATGTATATGTAGTTACCTTTTTAGATATGTACGCAATTCTAGTTTGGCATGAGCTAGTATGTTGAGATATATCTATCTGTATATCAAAGTGCCTGTTTATATATATATATATATATATATATATATATATATATATATATATATATATATATATATATATATATATATAATGAAGAAGAATGGAAAGGAATTAGAGAAGCAAAAGCCAAATCATAATTCAATTCAATTGCTCAGAGCAAGGTATATTCCGCAAAAAAGGCAATTTATTAAAGTTAAATTTTCCTTAAGCCAGGCTTTTCAAAGATCAAAATCTTATCATCAGAGGAAGTCGCTGGGATAGATAAGTTGGCAAAGGCCAAGATTTAAAATTTGAAAAAATAAAATAAAAGTTGTAGGGGGAAGAAACACAGGGCAATTTACTTTTCCTAAAAGTTCGCTTTTAGTACACCACTTTATAGGGATAAACATGTACGAATGGCAAATCTATTTCAACTTCGATTATTCAATGCAAGGTGTACTCGGTAAAACATGTATATTATTCTTTCTTTAAGCCAAGGCTTTTCAAAGATTGAAATATTATCATCAGATGGATTTACATAGATTTGGATAAGTTGGCAGTGGAAAAGCCAAAATTCAAAATTTGAAAAAATATTAAGTAATGGAGAGTAGGAGTGTGCGTGTAAAAAATATGGGGTCTGTCTAGTTGTGAATGCTCGTTGATAAGGTGTCCGGCGAAAGGAGATTTAAAGATGGAAAAAAGGGGTTTCGTGAAGGCAGCGTTGAAAAAGTTCAAAAATGAAGTAAATGCAATAGAAAGAAGTTTAGTTCAAACGTAGGTGAACGCATTTATTCGGAAGTAATTTTGAGAATTCAGACCATTTTAAAATACTTCCGTGGACCGAGAATGAGAGTAGTTTTTCAGAAGTTGGGATTGAACTGTGTATATTAAACGCAGGCAGTCGGGAATTTAAGTTTATTATATATATATATATATATATATATATATATATATATATATATATATATATATATATATATATATATATATTTCCTAAACAGCCACCACTTATCAAGGCCCAAAGGCAACTCGAGGATAAGGGTTAAGTTTGTCAGGTGGACGGCGAGACGACAACGTGATGATAGTTAACGATGGTTTAAATTGGGCAGAATATTATTATTTTTATTATTTAAGACGACGGCCCAACAAGAATTTGTTTACATTGGGCTTTAAAACGACAATGTTGTAGTAAGTTAGAAAGAATCCCCGCGGTATTGTGTTCCACAGACGGATAGTTCTAGAAAAGAAACTCTGCCATTCGAAGTTCCGTTTAGTTTTAGGTACACAGAGGGAGAAAGTGAAATTATTGACAGTGGTTGTATAACGGGGACCCCACGCCTCTTACTCTTCTTCCTCCGTGGGTATCGTAGTCGGCCACTCGCGCACAGGTGTTTGATATCCTGGTCGCGGCGCCACCTACAAACAGGTACCCCACACTCTTCTTCCTTGTGACGGCATCAAATGTAATGAGAACCGTCTCGGCGCAGGAATCCTTCCTGACTGTGAACACCTTTTCTTTGGCTCGTGATGTCGTCTGTGGTGGCGTTGAATCTCCTCCGGGTCTGATGAATGACGATTTCGTGATTCTGTGAAGGCAAGATTACTTAGCAGGACAATTCAACAGTAGTAATAACTCAACAACATTGGTCTTTTTGTATCCATTAATTATTAATAACAAATAAAAGAAAGGATTAATTTTACAGTGAATTGAGTCTCTTATCCTGGTAAACCGTCCCGGTTTACTAAACTAGTCGTCGTCTTAGTGTACGAAGATGTTCGCAAACAGTCAACGAACTCTTACTCTGTGAGGGAAGGGCGATGGCAAAAGGTCTGTTCTTTTGATAATGGCTTATTTACCAACTATCGTATCTCTCTGCGTGCGTGTGTGAATCTCTACTATTTCCCAGTGGTTAATCAAGTTGTGGCTTGTCTACTGAACGGTGTGTGTGGACTCTTACGACTGTTGGTATTAATTGAGACGTTAATCTCTGGTGGAAAACGATGGTGGGGGAATGCTATGAGCCATGCCATGCCATGCCAAGCGAGAGCGATTGTTCGCGCAACGCCTCGCCTGGCCGGCTCGTGTCTCAGCTCCCGAGAACGCGTCCGTACCGAACGAAATCTTGGATCTAACTGCCTTGTGATCGCCTTTTCGCCTCAAATAACAAAGACGAAAAGCGTATAACTCATACTCTTTCTCTCTTCCCCTCTCTCTCTCTCCCTCTCTCTCTGTGTCTTCGGTTCTTTCTGACGCTATCTAGATAAAACAACCATTGGGGGAGAGGAGGCTCTCGCCATAATACGACACGGGTAATTACAATTCTCCTTTTGGCCTTTTCTTCTTTCCTGTTATCGCAAAAGACTTATTCCCTTTCTTTCTCTAGGGGGCTCGCGCGACCACCCAACGAGTTGACATCCATCATCTCTAAAAGACCCATGACCAAATTGTTCAGCTGGTCAAACTCATCCATTGTATCTGGATAATTGCTAATGACACCCTAAGAGCCAATCTCAGACTTCCCGGCGCCATTCTCCCTCCTCGCCAAAACAACCGATTTGGGCCGAACATATACTAGTGGTAACTCTACCTCATTTCTACGTAGGATCCAGCATCCTCGCTGAGATGCACACTGGTGCACCCTAAAAAGACAGATTGCGCCGGCTGAAATCACTGTTTCACATCCGCCCAATCCTTATTTCGTGTCAATTGGTTGAAATTGACATCTCCCAGACCGTCACCTTTCTCTACGTGGGGGCTGATCTCTCTGATGCATATTGGTGCGCCATAAAGGGGGCAGATACGTCGGATGAAATCACTGTTTCACATCCGTCCACCCTTATTTCGTGTCACTTGGTTGCAATTGACATCTCCCAGACCGTTACCTTTCCCCACACACAGAGAGAACAACGGGTAATACAATCAAAACAATAATAATCAAAAATTAAAAAAACTGTAGCTAAAAAATGGAACAAAAGTTTTCTTTTTCTGTTCTGTTTTCTTTTGGTCTGTCCTTCTTTTTCTCTTTCCAGTCTATTAAAACATCAGGACTACGTATGTATGTGTGTATGTGCGTATGCATTTTGTTGTTTCTGTGTTGGGAGGTGGGTAGGTGACAAAAGGAATTATTATGCATGCAATTAAAAGTTTGTTAATACAGATTGGAGCTCGCAACGCCCCTTACAAATTACGTCACCATCACCCTCTCCTCGGAATCAATCTCTACTTCTTCACTGGTCATCCACCTGGATTTCCGACAGGGGCAGCGATTGTTGCTCCCGCTCGCGATCTGGGTGAAGTGTGCTCAAGGGTAACCCTCCCTCGCTCATGCACTCGGCCGTCGGTGTGCTCGCGCCGTCCAATTTCTCCCTATGTCTTTCTCGCGCCCTTTGTCTTTTCTGCAAAAGCTAACCTTATTATTTATGTGCACAATTCTCACTAACATCGACCAAGCCCTATCGTGCCCGTGTCTAGTTCTACCTTTTAACGTGAATTTTCCCTTCCTGACGGGGTTAATCGAACCCTTCAATCTTTTTAAAGCTAATAGCTTGTTACCTTCTGGTTATGCAACGCATTTTAACACATTATAGTACTTTCATAACTGTTCGATGGGGTCGACCGGTAATCTCAAACGATTTGGTAATTCGGCCTTAATCTGCCGAGATGATTATATTCGGCGACAAGTGTCTTAGCGATTGCATATCCAACTGTGCACATGTGCACTCACTCGTCAGTATCAACATACGAAATTCTCTTGGTACGGACCTGTCTGGTCCGCATACCATCACTATCATTGCGTCGGCCACCTCGGCCAGATTCTCTTCCGTTCCCTTCTCTGGGAAAACAATTCTCTCAGACTAACACCTTCTTGGCTCACTTCGGCCCGGTGACATTCGATATCGATGCGCCTTCTCTGGCTGCATGCGACAGTGACCCTTTTGGTTCTTCCCTATAACTTCCAATTTCTTCATAATCATTCTCTCATCGCTTCCCGACACTGTCCCTAATTACTCATCGAGTGCCTCTCCCAGCAACGGGGGGCCACTGATTTCTTCTACTTCGTCTGTATCAACACTATCTATCTTAGATAGGATCTCATATCTTTCTCTTCGCTTATCATTACTTCTGTGCCCTTTCGTAAGGCGCACCACAATCTGTCACATTCACGGTGGTTCGAACATCTGTCGATTACTTCAACTTTCTTTTGCTTTTACAACTCACTATATATCTGCCTGGTCGTTCGGCAACAGCCCATCCAGCTGCAGGTATATTACTACTTATGATCGATCATTTGGATCTAACCACGACGACCCTCCATCGGTCCCAGTTATGCATCTCTTTCTATCCTTATATGTCCGTTTTATCTTGGGGGGGGGGGGGCATCCAAAACAACTGTCCGCGCCACAACCACCAGCACCGCACACGCATGGGGGCCCTCCCTGCGCGTGGTGGAGCCAACAAATGCGACACGCACAACCTCGGCCTCTCTCCCAGGTCCTTGACTATCTTTGGCTTGGCTTTCCTGCTATTCTGTGGTGGGGCGTTCTGCTCCCCTCTACCGTAACTTCATAGGTAATTCCTCTACCTTTTTGGCTAACCGATTTTCTCTCAGTCTCTTCTGGAGCTGGGTAGGGGGGGTATTTTGCCGCTCTCCTTCCACTCGCTGGACTCGTCAACCGACCTAGCAGTCGCGTTTAATTCGATCTCTCTCTACGGGGGGGGGGGGTTCATTGCTTCTTGCGGTTTCTCATAAACCGGCGAACAAAACCCAAGCCCGTCTTCTTCCCATTCTACCGTAACTTCATAGGTAATTCCTCTACCTTTTTGGCTAACCGATTTTCTCTCAGTCTCTTCTGGAGCTGGGTAGGGGGGTATTTTGCCGCTCTCCTCCCACTCGCTGGACTCGTCAACCGACCTCGCAGTCGCGTTTAATTCGATCTCTCTCTACGGGGGGGTTCATTGCTTCTTGCGGTTTCTCATAAACCGGCGAACAAAACCCAAGCCCGTCTTCTTCCCATTTAAATTCGCTATCTTTCACTAAACTTATCATTCTGGTGGCCACCCTACTTTTTATACTCTGTGGGGTGGCCTCTGGGCGCTTCCCTGGTTCTTTACCCTGGCGTCAGGTGGCACACTAAGGTTCGGAATCCTAATTTCTCACCTCCGATCTATGCTGCTGTGCACCTCCGACTCTCATGTCCGAACCGACCACACCTAGTGCAGTTCGGTCTAACCGAGCCGCGTGGGCGCCCATAATTTGTGGGACGCTCTGCTGCTCCATGCCCCTCACCCCTACAGGTCCAGCGGACTGATACCTGCCTTGCCGGTGCGGGCCTATCGTGCTCATTTCGAAGGTCCCATGCCTTCCTTCTAGGATCGGAGTCTGCCTCCCGATCCTCTCCGCCCCCTCTCTCCATTCGGGGCCCCGGACTCGCCCTGCCCCCACCGTTTTTCTTCTCCCAGGCCTTTCCTCGCCATTGCTTAACCTTAGCCGGGTCAACTCGCGTACGGCCTCAATCGCGGTTCGCTCGCTGGCGTATTGCCTCACTAGCTGCTCGCGGAGCTCCGTCCAAGTGATCCCCGGGTTCTCTACATACCTCCCCTCAATGAATCTCGACACTGGGCCCCTCGCTCCCTCTAGAGCGAGCAGCACCATCTCTAAATCTTCTAGTCCATAAATCACCCTCTTCTTCTGAATTACTGCTAACCACTCCATTAAACCGACGGGATCCCCTTTGTGGGGGGGGGGTGTTCGTATCCCTCCTATCGGCCTTTCTATCTTTCTAGCCTCCTCTCTTCCCATGCATGTTGCACTATTTACTAGGTCTTCCTCCGAACCCATTCCCTTTGCGTTCTAGCTTACCACCCCAACAACAGAACTACCCAAACCGCGTGCAAAGTTTGGACAACAATCGACACACCGACAAAACCGAGCAAGCGAACAAGAGAAATCAACGAGTCACTTACCCCTCTCCTCTGCTGCCCTTGTGGTCTTCCGTCTCTGGGTTGGTTGTTTATTATTTTTCGAGTCCGTCTGGGCCTTCCAATCAATTGACTAAAAGTTCGCGATCCCAGACCGATCTCAAAGTCTAAAAAACGTTTTTTTTCTTTCAGTCTATCTCTTTTTCTATCTTTCTCTTTTTTTTTTCAAACACAGGTGTACATGCCCGTTAAACTGTTTCTCTCTTTTCTTTTCCTTTTTTCTATTCTCTTTTTCAACCACGGGTGTACATGCCCGTTAGACTGTTTCTCTCTTTTCTTTTCCTTTTTTCTATTCTCTTTTTCAACCACGGGTGTACATGCCCGTTAGACTGTTTCTCTCTTTTCTTTTCCTTTTTCTATTCTCTTTTTCAACCACGGGTGTACATGCCCGTTGGACTGTTTCTCTCTATTCTTTTCCTTTTTCTATTCTCTTTTTCAAACACGGGTGTACCTGCCGTTAAACTGTTTCTCTCTTTTCTTTTCCTTTTTCTATTCTCTTTTTCAAACACGGGTGTGCATGCCCGTTAAACTGTTTTTCTCTTTTCTTTTCCTTTTTTCTATTCTCTTTTTCAACCACGGGTGTACATGCCCGTTAAACTGTTTCTCTCTTTTTTTTTTTTTTTTTTTTTTTTTTTTCAAACACGGGTGTCGATGTCCGTCAAACCTTTCTCTCTGCCGGTAAAAAAAAAATCGTCCGTTGTGCCGTGGGTTTTTTTTTTTTTTCTATTTTTTCAAAGTATTCTGCCGGTAAAAAAAATTGTTTCTTTGTGGCCGTGGGTTGGCTCTGTTCTTTCTTCCCCGAGGTTACCAGGCACTCCTCACAGTACCATGATCCTGGGTCGCGGCACCATTTATAACGTACCCCCCACACCTCTTACTCTTCTTCCTCCGTGGGTATCGTAGTCGGCCACTCGCGCACAGGTGTTTGATATCCTGGTCGCGGCGCCACCTACAAACCGGTACCCCACACTCTTCTTCCTTGTGACGGCATCAAATGTAATGAGAACCGTCTCGGCGCAGGAATCCTTCCTGACTGTGAACACCTTTTCTTTGGCTCGTGATGTCGTCTGTGGTGGCGTTGAATCTCCTCCGGGTCTGATGAATGACGATTTCGTGATTCTGTGAAGGCAAGATTACTTAGCAGGACAATTCAACAGTAGTAATAACTCAACAGCATTGGTCTTTTTGTATCCATTAATTATTAATAACAAATAAAAGAAAGGATTAATTTTACAGTGAATTGAGTCTCTTATCCTGGTAAACCGTCCCGGTTTACTAAACTAGTCGTCGTCTTAGTGTACGAAGATGTTCGCAAACAGTCAACGAACTCTTACTCTGTGAGGGAAGGGCGATGGCAAAAGGTCTGTTCTTTTGATAATGGCTTATTTACCAACTATCGTATCTCTCTGCGTGCGTGTGTGAATCTCTACTATTTCCCAGTGGTTAATCAAGTTGTGGCTTGTCTACTGAACGGTGTGTGTGGACTCTTACGACTGTTGGTATTAATTGAGACGTTAATCTCTGGTGGAAAACGATGGTGGGGGAATGCTATGAGCCATGCCATGCCATGCCAAGCGAGAGCGATTGTTCGCGCAACGCCTCGCCTGGCCGGCTCGTGTCTCAGCTCCCGAGAACGCGTCCGTACCGAACGAAATCTTGGATCTAACTGCCTTGTGATCGCCTTTTCGCCTCAAATAACAAAGACGAAAAGCGTATAACTCATACTCTTTCTCTCTTCCCCTCTCTCTCTCTCCCTCTCTCTCTGTGTCTTCGGTTCTTTCTGACGCTATCTAGATAAAACAACCATTGGGGGAGAGGAGGCTCTCGCCATAATACGACACGGGTAATTACAATTCTCCTTTTGGCCTTTTCTTCTTTCCTGTTATCGCAAAAGACTTATTCCCTTTCTTTCTCTAGGGGGCTCGCGCGACCACCCAACGAGTTGACATCCATCATCTCTAAAAGACCCATGACCAAATTGTTCAGCTGGTCAAACTCATCCATTGTATCTGGATAATTGCTAATGACACCCTAAGAGCCAATCTCAGACTTCCCGGCGCCATTCTCCCTCCTCGCCAAAACAACCGATTTGGGCCGAACATATACTAGTGGTAACTCTACCTCATTTCTACGTAGGATCCAGCATCCTCGCTGAGATGCACACTGGTGCACCCTAAAAAGACAGATTGCGCCGGCTGAAATCACTGTTTCACATCCGCCCAATCCTTATTTCGTGTCAATTGGTTGAAATTGACATCTCCCAGACCGTCACCTTTCTCTACGTGGGGGCTGATCTCTCTGATGCATATTGGTGCGCCATAAAGGGGGCAGATACGTCGGATGAAATCACTGTTTCACAGTTGTAGCTAGACGAGTTTTTGTTGTGAATTTTTTTTACAGGGGGGACCATAGATTGGAGCTCAGTCGAGCACCTACAATGAAAATAATTATAGAGCAGAGAAAGACTAGCAACATCTTTTATGTGAAAAAGTGGCTGTAGGGAAAGGAAGATGGCACCCCACGAGATTTCGAAGTCGGTTTTGTAATCTGCCAAAGTAAGAAAGGGTTCTCTGAGCTGCACCTTTCTAAATGTGACAAATTTACTCTCTCTCTCTCTCTCTTTCTATATATATATATATATATATATATATATATATATATATATATATATATATATATATATATATATATAGTGGATGATTATAGGTAATACTTTATTTTCTGTTTTATTTATTTTCTGTTGTATTTCGTTTGGCTTGCATAATTGAAATTGTAATTGAATATTCACATGTAAATCAGTCCTGTTGACGTCTGAAACGAACGGTTTTAGCATGACACCGTATCCGATGTCGTTCAAACTGCCACGCCTTTTGAAACATTGGAATAAACGTTGAAAGTTTTTTATATTTTTTTGAAAAATCAAAAACTTCTTAATATATGTATGTGTGTGCGTGTGTTTCTCGGCTAAAACTTATGAATTTCCTTAGATTCGAAAAAATATATAACTTCATGGAAAAGCTTTTAATGTTATCCGAGGGTTATTAAATTAGAACTCGGACGGCCATCATACAAATACATGTTTATCACTCTTATTATTTCTTCTACATATATATATATATATATATATATATATAGGGCTTTACGCGCTCAACTACTTTTGGAGCTGCTCTCGCTCCTGCTCCAACGCCCAAAATTGGAGCTGGCTTCTCTCACGCTCCCCATTTTCAAAAAGGAGCCGCTCCTGCCCCAACTCGTATAAAAAAGGAGCGGCTCTTTTTTAGCGCTCCATAATAAATATGTACCTTATTTCATAAACGTTCTATTCTGCCAATGAGTGATCGAAGGATAGGGATGGGCGTCAATATGGGTGGGGATGTCACTTTAAGTGTAAGACCGTAAGATAATATTTTACCAAATTTCGCTAATAGTTTGAGATGTGCTAAGGGTTATAGGAGAATATGTCGGACGAAGTATAGGATTATACGTAATAGAAAAATCAAAAATCAATTTTAATTTTCATTACATTAACAACCTATTTTTTCAGGGAAGGAAAATTTGACCCGATATTTTTTCTATTTATTTTGGAAGGGAATTTAGATTTGTTTTAAATAAATAAAGTTTTACTTGTGATTATTTTCTTTTTAAAGAAAACATTTCTCTAGGAGAGGAGAGACAGCCAGGGCAACATTATTCGTCGTGTTATTGCTTAATATTTATTATTTAATATTTGTTTGTTTTACGAACGTAACTATATTGTATAATGTATATTATTATTTACAACAGAGAAACGCGCAAGTACTTTCAAACAAATCGATTTATCCATTTTTTTTACCAAAAAATATTAATAAATTGTCAATAAACAATTCAGAGATCCATTTAATGTCTTAAAATGTCATACAAAATATCTGGCCTACACCTTGAGAGTAAAAGTATCGGGTCAAATTCCCCCCCCCCCAGAAAAATTAACTGGAGCAAGTTTTCCTAGGTCGGGCAAAAAACATTTATTAAAATTAAAAATTTGAATAAAGAAAGTCAAAACGTCTATATTTGAAATCTCTAACAAAAACAAACTATTTACAATTTTAATATTCGATAATAGATTTTTTAAGATAAAGAAATATATCTAATCTACTTTCGGTTCTAAAAAACAACAAATTAGTCAAAAAGTCTAATTATTTGCTTTTTTAAATTAAAATTTAAGATATTTACTTGAATTTAATTAAACATCGGTTTAATTGTAGAATAGGGACCGCTGTTTTGTTTCGCTCATTTTGCTTGGTATCTGCCCAAATTTTGGATGAAACTGATTGTTGGTCTTAATTGTATTTTTGGTCCTGAAATAAAAGTCTCATTTACTTTTTAAAGTGTTTAGAATCTAACTTTAATTCCAGGTTTTAATCGCTGGCGGCCATGTTGGTTTTTATTGTTTTTATTTTCCTTGGACTAAATATATTTTTTCCTTGTACTAAAGATATTTTTTACTGCTTTAACATTTTATTACACACACACACACACACTCACACACACACACAAACTTTGAACATTCTATTTACAAAAGCAAGTTTTAACGGAATTTAACGAATTTAAAAGCACACATGAAAAGGTTAAAACATACTAGTCGTGAATTTAAGAATAACAAAATGTCGCCGAAAAGACGGCGGGTAAAAATGTGGCATAAAAGTTCAATTTGATATATGCTTAATAATAAATTAGAATTTTTTGTCAGGACAAAATGTACCATTTCACCCCCCCCCCCGAAAAAAAACGAACATTTGGGTGAATACCGAGCGAAATCGGCGAGAAAATCTAACGGCCCTTATAGTATAATTGAACCTTAAAATTCTTTATTTAAAAACACGAATTAAAAGAAAAATTAGCTTATTTATTCAATCATCAATAAACATCCTTGTCATAAATACAAAAAAGTTCAAATCTATAAGAAAATAACTTCAAAGACATCAATAGACTCACTGGCGCATTTACAGACATTTTTTACCAAATTGTCTCCTACCTTAAGAAAACTGTCCCATCAAGAATTTAACATGTCGATGTAAAAATCTGACAACTTCAAATTGTCTGTTTTCATGGTAACTCTCTCATTCTTTCTCACCCTCTCTCCCTTCATCTCCTTCTTCCTCTCCCCCTCTCTCTCTCTCCCTATCTCATATACATTTACCAGAGATACAATTTTTAAAAATAACTCAGAGTAAACTCTGAGACTTTTTTCCTTTTTATTGCTGAATAAAAACTAATGATAAAAAAACTCAAATAATTTTGGAGCGAGGAGCGCGGAACGATAAAACCACCGCTCTTTAGTTCCAAATGGAGTTGCTCCCGCTCCACTTCCGCTGAATATAAAATGAGCCTTCCCCTCTTATTTTATTCATAATTTATTATATCATTTTTAATAATTTATACCCAAAACACGTCATGTGGTTTACAATTGTTTCAAAATATCTTTTTTGCCTTTTCACAACCATTGTTGGACCTTCTTCTTGGAGTGGTGGGTAAATAGACTTTTGACTCTCGTTATTTCAATTTTATGCTTACATGTTGTTCTGAATAAAAGAATTTGTATTTATGGTAAACTAACAAATTCATGAACATTTCCATTTCATGAGTAGGTATATCTAAAAAGTGTACTCTCTCATAGTATCAGTGAAATAATCTCTATATTAATAAAATTCTGTGACCACTTCTTGTGTGTGTGTTTCTTGCATCTACGTTACTTACACATTACTGTGTTTATGTAATATTAATCGGATATTCATTGAAATAAAAATGCAATAGCGTAATAAAAAGAAATAAAACAAATTCTAGAATAAAAAGTCACACTTGGAAGCGTTGCTGAAATGGCAATAATAAGGAGAATATTTTGAAAAAATATTTTGAAAACCTGGACAAAATAAATTATTTATTTACTTTAAAAACTTGAGTACTTTCGGTGATATACACCCTTATCAGAAGTATAATACGTAATTACAATTCAACCACAATGCATTTCGACGTATTCGCAAACAAGTCAGACATTTAAATCTTCTTTTGATAGTTAAAAATTAAATAAATTACTTCGTGACCCTTTCAAAATTTGAAAGAAATTAGGAAACATTAAAACTGTTTAATAGAATGTCATTTCTGACTTGAAAATTCTTAGCAAATCCTCATCTAATTAAAAGATTGAAAGTTTTGGAAACTATTTACATCCCATAATATTTGAAAATAAAGATTAAAACAACATTACTTGTAGTTTTACGACAGTTTTGTTTAATTAATAATTTAATGACAAAACGATATCGTAATAATAAAATTTAATTTTCAAATTCCTTTTAAAAAAAATAATTTAGTAAAAAATAAACGGCATAGTCAAAAGAAAAGAAAAAGAGAAACGAAAATGAAAGTAAAGAGACAATAAATCAACGCCAAGGATCTTTGCTAGTAGAGCCACGCAACTAATGAAAAATTGAGTTCCGCAAAATTAAAAAAAAACCCGCCAGTTATGCGCAGTGCGCACACTCGACCATAACCCACTTTCGTTAGTCCTGTCTAGACATGCGTCGGGTTAGAGTTAAGTTTAGGGTTAGAGTAGCGTCCAGCTCTAGGGCACACTTAAACCTTTGAATCTTTCTGGCATCTCTACAAAATGCAGAATAAACGCCGTTGTGGAACGTATCGCGGAATGGTTGGTAGCTGTCTGTGTAAGTTTATGTGGAGGCAAAATATAAGGGAAACGATCTTTTTTATGCAAATACTCAATGACATGAATGGATTCCATCTATTTGAGTAAGTAATAAAACGTTTTTCTTTACTTACTACAACCCGCATTTTGTCTGTTTATTTTTTAGGTGGGTGTTGGGCTTGCGGGGTATTTTGGGGGTTGGGGCGGGTCTTTTCTAATCACACGCTTGGTAGGTGCAGCTTGTTTAGAATAACGTGACCTGTTTTCTCGGGTTTATTTTTCTTTGGGCTAATCTAGGTTAGAAAAAGGAGTGGTCAAATAGTCAACGAACCGTGTTAACCATAAAGTCTGCAGTTACTTTCATTATTTTATTACACTGTTAATAAAGGATTTTTCTGGCGACAGAGACGACATTGTATTAAGAGGTTGGAGGTTGGCAACATTCCTTTTTCTTATACGCCTTGTGACCGGCTTCTATATTTCTACATTAAGACGCATTTTAAATCCTTGCTCACCAAAATAGGATGAAGGTAAAAAATCAGGTTTTCAGATGCACCCACACATCTTCATGAAGGGCTTTGTCGGTCGGTCGATGTGTCACGTCTCAGTTTCAAGTCGTACTTTCGGATCTTTTTGTAGAATACCGCCACCAAGCAAAAAGCAAAACAAAACAATGCGTGTCGTAGTAATAAAAGTTTTATTATTAACTCAAGAGGATGGCTTGGTGCTACCAGATCAGGCTGTCTGAAAATACTGGCTTCCTGACCAAAAATGCATCAAACATTGATGTTCTTGTTTTTATCCTTTCCCTTTGCAAACTCAATCATGTTCTGCAAAGTCAAACACAAAAACAACAATTTGTCTCTACAAAACAACCAAACCAAACACCATGAATAAATATTTGAAGGCATAAAGAACTCGAAGCATAAAAACCTTTACTAAAATAATCAGATTTGGCATTAAATAACCCGTAAAGGGTTGATATGCCGTAAAACAAAACAACTAAACCAATTAAGAGGATGGAATTCATTCATGTCCTCGTTTCTGCCTCCACATAAACTGACACATACAGCTGTTCACCATTCTGCGATGCGTTCCACAGTGGCGTTTATTCTGCATTTTGTACGCCGAGAAATGAGTGTTTTATCGATCTTAAGTGGAAATATGGATCATGACACTAACTTAACTCTAACGCGACGCACGTCTAGACAAGACTCGCCAAAGTAAGCCAAGGGCACGTGAACGCACTGCGCATGACTGGCAGGGATATTCTTTTTGTAAAACGAATTTTTCCATAAATGGCAGGGTTTTTCTACAAAAGATTCGCATTTTTTTATGGCTAAACGCACGTATTGAATAGACGCATCTTATTTTAGCTGCGTTCAAGCAGCTCTACTAAAGGGTGTGTCCACCGCTGGTCTGTCATACTTTTTTTATTTTAATGGAAATCGCCCCAGACAAGGCATGAAACCACTTGATGTAACAAGCTAACAAGAACAAATATGATTATCGCAAAGACAGGATATAACTATTGACCTTAGTCTTGAAAAGGAGGAAAACAGTCAACAGGAAGAGGGTTCCACAAGTCTGCGGTTCTTGGAAAGAAGCTACTGGAATAGTAAGCTGTATAACAATGAAGTATCAAAACAGCGAATTGATGAAGACCACTAGACCAACGAGTCAAATGAGCTGGAACAAAAGAAGCGTGGAATAGATCACATAATTCTGAAGAACACATGTCATAATAGTATTTATAGAAAAGACTGAGACTAGCAACATCACGTCTGTGAGAGATGGGGTGTAGAGAAGAAGAAAGAGTAGGACCAATCAAATTACAGATACGTTTCTGCACCTTACCAAGAACCCTCAAATAGGACAGAGATTCACCAGCCCAAATATGACAACAGTACTCCATACATGGTCTGATTGTGGATTTGTAGAGATAGAGAATAGCCTCATATGTGAGAAAGTGTTTGGAGCGATAGAGAGAACCGACTTTACGTGAAACAGCAATGGATCTAATGTATGAACTCCAAGAAAGATTTGACGAGAGAGAAAGACCAAGAAGTTTCAGAGTCGATTTCTCCTCAAGAGCAGAGCCATCCATGAGAATCTCAGAAAGCAAAGGGACACACCTACGATTGAAAGACACGAGCTGAGTCTTAACTGGATTAAATGAAACAAGCAATTTCATACCCCAATCCACAACTGAACCCATGTCAACTTCTAGATCAGCTGCATATTTCGACTGATCCGAGAATAGAGAGTGGTATCGTCAGCATAGATGTTAATTTTCTGAACAATATTCTCTGCCAGATCATGTATATAGAGAAGAAACAGTGTTGGGCCTAGAATAGAACCCTGAGGAACATCAGCATTGATAGGAAAAGAGAAAGAAGAGATACTGTCCAAAGTTACTCGTAAGCTTCGCTCATAAAGAAAAGACCTAATAATGTCAAAAACCTCACCACCAATGCCATAACCCTGAAGTTTGTGTAGTAGACCAGAATGCCACACTCTGTCGAACGCCTTCGAAATGTCAAGCGCAATGGCTCTACTCTCTCCTGAATTATCCATAAACTGACAGATCCGTTCAGTTACAACACTTAAAAGATCAGCAGTTGAACGAAAACCACAAAAGCCATACTGAACATCACTTTCTAGAAAATGAAGAAGCTTGCCGTTGACGAACCTTTCAAAAATCTTGCTAATAACGGGGAGGAGACTAACCGGACGATACTTAGTTGTGTCAGACCAGGAACCAACATTTTTAAAGATAGAGATAACAGAAGACTCCTTCCAATAAGAAGAGAAACAGGACTTAGACAACCAGAGATTTAATAATTTAGAAAGGATAGGAGAAAGTTCCGGAGCACAACGCTTGAGAACAACAGGAATTGAATTAGGACCGGAAGCCTTAGACTGGTCAAGATCAGAAAGAACCCGAGCAACCATCTTTGGAGAATCAAGAGACTGATCAGTTTTCAAAGAAAAATTAGGAAGAACAGCACCAGAATCATCAAGAGAAGAATTGTCAGCAAAAAGACGAGCAAAGAGATCAGCCTTACCCGTAGAAGATGAAATAACCTGAAGACCATTAAAAAGAGGATGAATAGCAGATTTGCCACTATTAATAACACTATTGTAGATTCTTCAAAAATCACGAAAGCCAACCTTTTGAGATGAGATAGAGTCACAAATCTATTGAGACTAGCTAGACTTAGCCTCAGAGATTGCTCTCTTGCAGACATTGCTAGCTTTTCTGTATGATTGTCTAGAATTCTCAGAGCCATCATGACGATACTGATTAAAGTAATGGTTACGATGGGCAATGGCAGAAGCACAAACAGATGAAAACCATGGAGGAGAATGAGGTTTGGTTTGAAACTTACGATGAGGAATGAAGTTGTCAATTCCAACAAGAAGCCAGTCAGTAACTTGCCCATTTAAGTATGAAATAACATTTACGCCTGTCTATCAGGATTAAGTTTCAAATAACATTTTTTATTGGTAACCACGCAGATTGAATGCGCGCATCCTATTTTAGATGCGTCCAAACATCGCAAAGAGAGACTATGTATGTCCGTCAGTCTGCCACGAGTGTTTAAAATAACATTTTAATTTCTCTGATCTGTCACGCATTTCCATCGCTAAACGCACAGATTGAATGGACGTATCTTAGATGCGTTCAAGGCTTTGTCCGCTCGTATGTCTGTCACGCTTAAGTTTTAAATAGTATTTTCATTGTTATATGCTATGAACCAATCATAAGAATATCCGTTGAAGTTTAAGATTAAATAAAGACAATCGTTGTTTTATAGAACATTGCCAAGAGATTCGAGGGTGTGTTAGCAGCACGCAGCAAGATATTTGCTATCCGCTCTCCAGCCATTGTAAGCAGCTACGGTGCGATCACACTTCACTATTTTTTACCATTGTTTGGAAAATTTGCAACAGTAATTTCACTTAAATAACTGTAATTTGTAAACTAATATTCCGTTTGAGCTCAAATTCTAAACCGTGCCTTTTGAAGGTTAGTACTTTATAGAAGTATTTTTTTTATTAGTGGCGACATCTATATGTCAGGCTCGGGACTTTTTGCGTGACGTGTTACTATATATGCATTTTGAGTTGTGGCGCACCTGAACACCGCACGAAATGATTTCATTGTTATTAGTTTAAGAAAAAAAGGAAAGAAAGAAAGACTGCATGTCTTGTTAATGGAGTCAAGAATGTTCATTCGCAGTCCAGAGAAATGGTTTATGATTGTTGTACGCAAAAAATGAATCCGTGTGTTTGTCTCCCTTATATTATGACGTTCTTTTTTGTGGAGGGTTAGGGTTTCTATAAAGTTTCGTATCCTAAGTTCCGATCTCCATTATGAACCGTATTTGGAAATTTATAATAAAAACTGTGTTTATTTGAAATGAAAAAACTGTTCACGATTATTTTCATCAACAAACGACCAAGAAGCATACCAATAATGTCCGTCAGATACGGAGAGAAACCAACGAAAGTTCCAGAATCAACCAAAAATACCGGAGACATAGCAAAAACAGAAGTCAGAGAAAATAGATTCAACTGAGTCACACAAGACAGGCATCAAACCATTACTCTTTAACTGCCTCCATTATATCCAACCAACTATATAACATCATAGCAGGAAAAACCGGGATTGAATGAGAAATCCTTTACTTTTACGTCCATTTTATTCTTATTTTTTATTACATTTTATAGCATTACATTTTTTGAGGGGTGGGACCGAAAGATGTTGATTGAGAGGGAGTTTGAATACAATGATAATAATTTAAATAAATTTCCCTAACTTTATATCATTTCCAAGCACACCCAAAGTTTTTCTTAAATTGATAAGGGCCCTTGTGCATTTTTACTCTTCTATTTTTATTTTTAATTTCTATAATTTTTAGTTATAAATAAAATAAAGTAAAACGTGATATTTCCTTTTTATAGATGTCCGTCGGGTACGGAGATCCCACAATATTATTTGTACTCCATTTGATCAAAATGAAATATACTTATCTAAGTACACTGGGTTATGTAGTTTCAGAATATATATATATATATATATATATATATATATATATATATATATATATATATATATATCCCCAAGACACTATGGGGGAGTTTGTAAACAAACAAATAAGCAGGAACTACAACGTTATTTTACTTCAGAATAAAGCCTCAGAAATCAAGAAGCCCCTTCCTGGCGCTAACACTTGATCTCTATATGAGATATCCGAGTGTTCAACTAAAGTTCTCCTACCTCTCTAAAGTGGAGTTAGTAAAGAAGTGAAGAACATTAGGTTCTTCTTCCCAATTGACCATTTAACTATGTTATAGTATATCTTTCTTGTGGTCTCTTGGTCTTACCGCATTCCATACAAGAAACCATCTAGTCTGCGGGAGTATCCAGCTAAGTGCTGTTACTTGAGGTAACATCACTAATAGAAGATGCACCAATGTGTGTTTAAATAGTAATTTTTAAATCAATTATTATTTTAATTAAACAATTTGATTCAATAAATTTGTGTTTTAAAACATAATGGCTAATAATATTAAGAAAATAAACAAACTCAGAACGTTTTAATAAAAAAAATCAGAGTAAAACTAACACGGTAAATGCCAGCGTTTTGTTTACATTTTAAATAACGCGCCCGTCTTGCGTCCATACTCATAATCAGAGGGAGGTAACCGTTTCAATGAATTAACGCTGGCCGTTCAATCAGTTTAGCAATCGGTAGATTAACTACGTAACTAATTTCACATATATATATATATATATATATATATATATATATATATATATATATAATAAAAGAAATAATTATAATTTATAAGTAAGATTATTAGCGAGCAAAATAGCGTAAATACATGTGGAAATCTGAAGAAAACAATCATGAGTGTATATTTGCGAATACTAATTTATTAGAAGTTTAAAAGCAATTAATTATGTAAATTGAGAAATGTGCATAGTGTTTACGGCGGTTTTTGTAGTAGTATATAAAGAAGCTGGCGGACTAATTAAATAGTAATGGAGTTTCGGCTTCAGACAGACAGACAGACAAATACATAAACTCCATTATTAATAGATGTATCCGTTTCGTCAAACTATTTAACATGTACATTCATACACATAACAATATATTTACCCTCACACAAAAAAATACTCTCAGTCTAAAATAATTTCTTCAGAGACGAAACATAATTTCTTCGCTTCAACATTCCAGACTTCCTAATATCGTAATTGAAATTGTATTTCCGAACAATAACATGGATTATTTTCAATATTTCTGAACTTTTTTGTTTATTTTAATTTTATGTATCACCGAATGGTTTCTCAATTTTGGGACGGGAAAATTGGGATGGTGGCATTATTATGTTTTTTTTTCTCATTTAAATTACATTTTTTCTGTTTTGAATATAAATAAGGGGAGGGGGATTTTACGGTATTTCTTGACTATCACACCGGCATAGTTTACCCTCCAAAAACTTTAGATTCTTCTTCTTTTGGGTTATTACATGTAAACAGCCTGAAAAATATCCGAAAAGAAGGAATAAAAATAAAAATAAATATTTTACATTTTAGAGTAGGGGATCACTTTCCTATATAAATTTAACGTAAAATGAGCACCCACTTCCTGGCCAGTTATCGGTATATCGAGACATGTAATTGATTGGAGTTTTATTTTTCGGATGTAAAAATGAGGGGGGCATTTTTTTTTTACTTATACATAATAGTTTTCTTTCGTGTTTTAAATATAAATAGGATGGGGGGCTCTTTTGGTATTTTTATGTCTCGATTTAACGCTAACTGGCCAGGAAGTGCATACTCATTTTACGTTAAATTTATATAGGAAAGTGATCCCTCGCTACAGAGTGTAATATATATATATATATTTTAAAATTCCTTCTTTGAGGATATCTTTCTAGGCTGTTTACATGTAATCGCCCCCCTCTCCCAAGAATTTAAAGTTTCTTAGTGGGTAGCAGTTTCAGCTTTCTGAAGAAAGCCGAATCAAGTTCCAATGCTTCTACACAATACGAATTGAACTCAACCAACTTTGCAAACTAAAACTTAAACTTAAGTCAGGGTAAGTTTAAAGTAAAATCATTGGAAAATACACGTTTTAGGCTAAGTAAAAGTGACGATAACAGACGTTAACGAACTGCACCGAACAATCACAAACGGAACTGTTTATTTTCATAATTTTTGCATTAACCCTAAACTAAATCTAAACTAACCTAACCTAACCCTTACCTAACCCTAAGTTTTAGTTTGCAAAGTCAGTTTAGTTCGGTTAATATTGTGTAGAAGCATCGACACTTAATTCTTGTGAAAGTCGAATCTGTTTACGTCACGACTGCAAATTTCTGAATACTTATTCCTAAAAGCACCCCTCTAATCCACACACAGTTATACACCGGGCAACGCCGGGACATGGGTCCTGCTAGTATTAAATATCCGTCCGATAATATTGTACGAATTAGTTTTCATGAGAAGATCTTCATGCCAGGCCTTGACAAATGCCTTGGATATATCCAGCGCTATCGCTCTAGCTTCGCCTGCCTTACCAAGTGCATAATGTATGCGTTCAGAGATGACCGTAAGGATATCCACGGTAGAACGGAAATTCCTAAATCCATACTCTTGGTCAAAAAGAAGTTTAGCATATTTGAAGTGGTGGACTATCGCTAGATTGATTAATGATTCAAAGATTTTAGCGAAGGACGGGAGGAGACTTATGGGGCGGTAATTTTGCGGATCAGTTTTTTCATCAAAGTTCTTGTAAACTGGTACCACATAGACAATTTTCCAGCTATCAGGGAAGCAAAATTCAACAATTTATTGTGTTTGGAGAGGACAGCAGCCAGCTCAACGCACCGTTTCCTTGTTATTATTGCAGAGATAAGATCTGGTCCACATTCTTTGGAGGTCTCAACGTTTTTATGATATCCAGGACATGGGAAGGGATGATGTAGTGCGGTTTCTATCCGTAGTGGGAAATTAGGAAGGGAGTTGTTTATGGAGTCCAAGATGAATTTCAAAGCGAACTGCTGGGCAAGCAGTTCAGCCTCATCCGTTGGCGTGTAAAAACCATCATGGTGGTTAGATAGTGGGGGAATTGTTGAGTTCTCATTGTTCACCACACTACCATATGATTTTCCAAAAATCATGAGTTCCTCATTTCTGTGACTCAATGCGTTTTCTGGTCATATCATGTGTTCGTTCTATTGCTTCTTCCCACTTTGAAGTACCTCCGCCTACTGTGTTTGGAGAGAAGCTAGTCTCCCTCCGCTGCTTTTATTGGTCAGTTGCTTTGTATTATAAACTTCTCCTTCCTGCTTTTAACTATAATATTTTAGATATCAGTTTTTTTCTTTCCATACTTCGATAAAACCTATGAAAACCAACACAACTTTCTATCTTGTCGCCGGTTGAAATGTTTTTGTTAAACTTATATATTTTTTAATTTCCTAATTCTATTCTTTCAGATAGAAGTTTTGTCTTTGTGGAGACAATTGGCTGCCACGACCAGCTTCCTGCTATTTAATTCGACTTTCGAAGACCATTTTGTAAAAATCTATACTTATCATTCATGCTTCTGGCCAGGGTAGTCCTAAATTATGAATGACATTTTAAGAAAACGTACCTTCTCACTTTCAGATTTGGGTAGATTTAAGGGAAATCTAATTCAAATTATCTCAATACAATCACCGCCAAATAAGGTCGATTCATGTTGGCAAGAAGAGATAGGAAGCTAAAATCAGTAATCACCATTTCCCCTAGATTTAATAACATTTTCGTCAGTCAATTTTTCGAGTTCTGATAATTCTTAATTAATATTTTAAATATAAGTTTCTCTTATTCATTTCAATCATATTTTCTCTTATTATTAGAGTGCCGTTGGTCATAAATGGAATCATTTTTTGAATTTTAATGGATTTTTGAATAAGGTGATCAGAAATTTATAAAAAGTTACAGGATATTATTATTATGTACTCACAAAGAAGTTATCACACTGATCATCATCTGTGATTGCTCATTGATAATAACCGGTGGTGTTTCCTGGATTCTGAGTGACAACAAGTCTCTCCAGATTTCTAGTACTCTCCACCTCTTTCGATAATGACTTTGCATTATCACAGCAGCAGCTTACTATTGATTTCTCACTGGCACTGACCTATGGTCTTCTCTGGGATCTGAGTGGCAAAAAGCCTTCCCAAGGTCTCAGTACAATCCGTACTCTTTCAGTGGAGGTCTGGTTAGTGCCTTCCCTCTTCGGTCTTCCTATCTTTACGAGTATTTTGCGTGGTATCCGCCGAGGCTGATGTCATTCTTGTGTGTGTGTGTGTGTGTGTGTTGGAGAAAGTTTATAAGATTTTTTTGCAGTTTCAGTTCCCTCGGATTAACGTAGTGTTCTTTCTATCTTTTTGTTTTATTTATGTTGTGATTTCCACGTGGCTTGTTAGTGTTCATAGTCTACGTTGGTTGGTTTCCGTATTCAATGACTTTCATTAAGATTTCAGCTGTTTTCATCGTTGCATAGTCTCAGTCTTTCCTTTTGATTTCAATTTCCTCTTTTTTTCAGTTTTTCGGGACTGTTCCTAGTGCTCCCAGTGTTATATTATGGATGGGGCCCTATATTTTTGGAAACGATTAAGTTAGCTAGTATTAATTATGGCTGAGGTCAGTTGAGACAATAAGTGCGGGTTAAGGTGACATGCACTGGAGGGGATTGTTGTGAGTGAATCATTTTTGCAAACCATAACAAAGTGACAAATTCGGAAGCGACACAGGGAATCTCGGGTCAGAGAAGATCAAATATGGAACGATTGTTGAATGTCGTATCTGATTGATCGACGCGAGGCAAGCGTCATTTAGTTTTCTCAAAAACTGGAGTTTTTGAAGAGAGTACGCCTTGGGAGCTGGCAGCGATAAGACCGACATGTAGCCACTCGCCCTGGAAGCAAGAGGACCCATGGAAATATGGGTTAAAAAGTTATGGTCTGGATCTCGAATGAGATCCGACATATATCCCCATGCATTCGTCGCACCCCACAACAAAATGTATGAATGAGAGAAGAATAGAATGAGACGAATAGATGGAAATCCCTCCACAGCACAAGACATATGAATAAAAGAATTGAATCTCTTTCTAAGAAAAACCTGTCTCCGAGTTTTGTCGCCTGAATGAAAACAAAGTTTGTCCATAGAACAAAGGCGGCAGAACCGATCACGGCAAAAGACGTAATGAAACACACGGCACAGATAATGACGACGACCAGTAGACGAGGAAAAAACTATAAGGTAACTTTTTGTGTACAATTAAACATTTTCGGGTCATAATTTGATAAAGTGAAAAGAAAATGTGTGGCAATTAAAAAAGAAAGAAAAAAATGTACCATGTTTTAAAAGGAAAAGTGTTTAAAAGAAAAGTGCTTAACGAGTTTAAGATAAAATGTTTAAAGAGAACATAATGTAAAACCAGGATTATTATTATTATTATTATTATTATTATTATTATTATTATTATTATTATTATTATTATTATTATTATTATTATTATTATTATTATTATTATTTACTCACAATGAGTTTTAATACGTGGCTTTATCAATGATTTCTTACTGACAATAAGAAGCGGTGTTTCCTGAAGTCTGAGTGACAACAAGTCTCGCCAAATTTCCAACACTCTCTACCTCTTTCAATAACTGTTGCAACAGTCGTTTATCATTGATTTTCTTTGGACAAGACAAATCTGCTAAACCAATCTCTTTAGCCAACCATAGACAGGATGTCTTGATAAAGCGTTTACTATTTGATTGTAGTTAAGACTTTAATCAGAGAAGTGTTATATAAACAGGTTGACGCCTAGGAACGAATACATTAAAGCTTCATACAAAAATATAAGTCTTCCTTTATTAATTGTTTTACATGTTTACGAATTAAAGGTTCTACCTATATCTTTGCTGATTTCGCAATCAGAAGTTTTTAATTTGAGGTTGTGCAGCAAGGGAGAGGAAGAAGTTAATAGGAAATGAAGCAGAATACCTCGGATGCAACACAATCTGCTCCGCATACCGAACAACAGGCTTCATGGATCATCAGGAGACAATGCGTGGTCGTTCGTAGCTTACCTCTCGACGACATCTCCACGCATCTCTCACCACTCACTGATGTGAGATCCAATACATCGTTATGCCTCTCTCTATATCTGTCCAAAGCCAAAGCGCAAATTAGACAGGATGTGTTTTGGAGTTTCAATTTTCCCGCGCTTATATTTAGCATCATCTGATAACTTCTACCTCAAGAAATTCCTAGGAAATGGCAAAACATCATAAGTAGAACGCAGTAAAAAACTTGTCTTGCCAAATCTCATTCCAGACCAACTTCTTTTCGATTACTTCTTGTCATTTGGTCATTTGAACTTGTTGACCCCATTGAGTTAAATGAAGCTGCCTTTTCTCGGAGGTCAGATAGGCGTTCTCTGTTCTGTGTGTTTCGATTTCTTATCTTTATCAACAAGAAATACCCACACCTAGCGTGATTCGGGATGTTATCTACTTGCATTATCCTGAATTGATACACGATGCCGCCTGTTCATGTGTTACTCATTAAATATTGGTCGTTTCAAGACGAATATTTAATCAGATCCTTCTTAGCTAAAAGAAAGTTCCAGATTTTTTTTCATGGTCGCTTATCCAAACAACATCACATTAATGCGGGTGACCCCAGGGTTCGATGCTTGGACCATTATTGTTCCTGATTTTCATAAACGACCTCCCTGATTAAATCGCGTTCGAGATGAGTATATTTGTTGATGACACCACGCTCTATTTTCGACATGTGTGCACATCGAACACACATATATAAAAGGGAATTGCAATAAATACATAGAAGATAGTGCCAAGTCTGCTGCAAAGAAGGTGGGCCCCCTCTACCGAGCTAGAAAACTTCTCACACCTGTCAATATGCCATATCTTTATTAAACCACCATTCGTCCATGCATTGATTATTGTTGCCACATCTGGGCTAGTGCTGTAACTACTAGCCCCCCTCCTCTTGGACAGGGTACAAAACGAGTCAGGTCCCGCACTGTCTATAAAGCTCCAGCCCCTGTCCCATCGCTACAATGTTGCATCTCTGCGCTGTTTTACAAGTACTTCAACGGAATGTACTCCGATTAACTTACTATACTTGTACTCATTCAACGTACGAGCCCCCCCCCCCCCCGACTAGCAGCAAACTCCCACCTCTACACAGTAGAGGTTCACAGATGCCGGAAAACTTTCTAGTACAACAGCTTCTTCCCTCAGACCTCTTTTCATTGGAATTCTCTCCCTGCTCCATGTTTTCCCGACTGTACCAACACGCAGAAATTTAAATGTAATTTGAACAAACATCTTGCTACACAACTTCCCATATAAGATACACCCTTATAATTCTGGTCCCTAGTCACAGTAGCTGCTTGCGTCTCAGTGCCAATATGCCTTGTTTAGGGTAAAAAAAGTAGAGAAAAAAAGCCAAATTTTTACTCTCTCAAAAACATTCAACATTCGGATCAGCCTTACTTAGCACAGGATAATTGTATATTTTAAACCGATTATTTTACTGCCTTCATTTGTAATTTATCAACTAACTCAATCTCGCAAACACTTTGACTGCGAATCTGGAAATCGTATACGTCTGATCAGCATCAGCAGATCTAAAAATTTGATATAAGAGCATTGGTGGCATATGTCTTTCTTTCGCCAAATAAGAGAAAAACAAAACAAAGCAAACACTTTAAGTCTTTGTTTAAATTGATCGATGACCCCAATTAATATCAGGATTTCTCTCTCGCGAGGGAGTAATTAATTACTGTAGCAATCTGCTAGAGCATGTAAAGAATGTAACTAATTTGAAAAATAATGTTCAGTGATTTCATGATTATGGTAAAACGATTGAATTGTATGGCAGACAATCTTAGGTCATTGGAGTTGCTGAGGTTAACTACGGCTCTTGTAACTTCTTCATACCGTTTGAGTGCCTTAGTCACCATTATAATGTCTCAAAAGTTCAACATGCAAACAGTAACATCGGCATACGCGGAGACCCTGGCTCGCGTACCACCAGGAAGAGCAATCCCGCGTAGGGCTGATATAGCCGTCCTTTCCCTTGGCTTGCGAAGGAAGGGTTCCAAAGCAAGAACATAAAGTTGGGGCGACAGCGGACAACCCTTACGTACTGATCGAGAAATAGCGACAATCCCGACCGCATTTCTTTTTACCTGCGCCATTGTCATCGGTCGCTGATACATCATGAAGATCCATTTGCGGAAGTCTGGATTAAAACTGGCGGCCTCTAGAACAAATCCCAGGAAACAATGTCCGACTCTGTCAAAAGCTTTGGACTGATCCAAATTAATCAACGCAGCTTCGGTGTCGTCTTTTTTATGATCGCACGAATTCAATGCAAATTGCTCTGAATCGATCTCCACTTCACAACATAATTCTGATCTAGCTCAATCAACTCACAATAACAAACGGTTCGTAAGAACTCTTGCCAAAATCTTTAACTCTGTGTTAAGCAGAGTTATGGGACTAAACTCATCTCTTGTGCCTCGCTTTCTGGCCTACTCCACCTGGAGACCAGAGCCCGAGTTAGGCGCTAGGCCTCTAATAGAACCCATATTGGTCTCCCCCTCCGTCTTTCTGCGAAAGTATCTGGCCTGCTCCAGCCGCCTGGTGAGACCAAACCTCCATCCTGAGACCAGGGCCCGTGTTAGACACTAAGCCTTTATCAGACCACCCCTTCACCTATCACAAACCCCAACTAAAACTCGCCGATTCGAGATCGAAGAGACATTCACCATTTGGCGCGTGCAACAGTCTCCTCGACATCTGCCAGCTATTTAAATCGCGTCTGGAGGTTGGATATACGCAAAAAATAGAAAACGGTAAAAAATTGCCAAAAAGGGGCAGAATATAGAGTGCTCAAAAGGGGCTAGAAAGAGAAAGACAGTATTCCAGACAAGAAAATGATTTAAACCCAGCATTAGAGGGATGGGTAATGTGCGTGTTTTAAAAAATCACAAGTGATTTTTTAAAAGTGGCCTAAGATAAAGGTAAGTAAATGAGAACATATACTGCACTTTGATCCTAGCCTGAAGGCCAGAAAGTATATTCTAGTTCGAGTTTAACGTTCGACATAAAAACCTCTTTTTTTGTATTGCATCTTCGGCGATCGGGCGATCCCATCTAAAAAAACGAGACTGATAACGTACCTACGAACATAGAAATTTCCATAACGAATTATTATATCGATTTAAATTAATAATAAATTTAGTATTTTAACTTTAAATAATAATGATTAATTACAAAATACTAAATAACTTTATTTTACGTGTCCTAAATAATTTTAAACCGATTATTTTACGTGGCCTCTAAATTTAGCCTTGCCGACCCTGAAAATAGCTCGTGGCCCTTCAAATAAAGGAAGGAAAATGGTCTAACTCCCGGACCTCGTGGTTTCAGCAGAACATCAACGAAATTCACGAGATTCGGGGTTAGGGTTAGGGTTAGGGTAAGGGTTAGGGTTAGGGTAAGAGTTTTGGTTAGGGTTAAGGTCTCCCTTGATAAACTTTGTGAGACGATCGCCTAGTTTCCCGATCACGCTAGGGAGGCAATAGAGATTACAAAGAGATGTTAAATTTAATCCATAATCTGAAAACCTTCGTATCAAATGTATAAGTTATCATAAATAAATACGTATAAATATATAAGTTATTGAATAAATACGTATAAAATATATATTAGTAAATAATCGAATTTTAATGAGATTTTCAGCATTTATTCAATAACATACACAGACATAACTGTAATAAATAGACACCATTCAAGAAAGCTAAACATAGCTCCCTTTAAAAAAAAATACTTTCTACTCTTCTTGGCCCCTATTTTATGCAACATCCTATCTTTTCGTTAAAGAGAACATTATTGCTAAGCCAAACACCTGGCACCGTCAATAATTTTTTACTTATTTATTTGTCGGCAGCCAGCGAAATATTGTTTTGGCTTTGTTGTATTTTTGTTTTTCATTTTTTTGTTTTGTTTTCTTTCTTTCTTTCTTCGGCCTATCCATTTTAGCCGTCTATTAAGTCTACTGGCCACCGTCCAGCTGGTTCGTTCTTTTGCTGCTTTACTTGGTTTATTAAATTCTGACATTTTCAATCATTCAGTTTACTCGTAGCGAACAACCGATCAGCCGTCGACGGCGATTGCCAATTTCAGCTGAGATCACCAATTCTACGGTTCAAACCCTGGAGTTTAAGTCGGCGGGTCGCCAGTGTCAGAACTTATCAATGAAGAAGAAATCTGAACGGACGTCATCAATTGCATATCAGAATAAAAGAATATCAGGTGCATTAACACCTCTTGACCCCAACCCACTTTCCACGCAGGTATTTCATTAATTAACACTTTTAATACACCTTTTATGTTAATCTTTTAAAAAAATTAAACGCAATTAAAATATTTTTACAGACGATCTTTAAAACGACGAACTGGCTAGAAAGAGATGACCGTGGCCTTGACATTTTGGCTAAGCCCTCCAAGATGCCTACTCTCCATTTTCAATTTTTTGTCCTCGACCTCTCCCAAATTGCATTTATCTAGGAAGGAAACCACACACTCTCCAAACTCCACCCCCGTTTTTCTTTTCTCCCACGTAGATCCCACTCCCATTTAGAGATTGACCTGCTTGTTTTCGATTCTGAACAAACCGGAAAACAGTGGGAGGTCTATTATTTAGAAAGGGTTGAGAGGGGGTTTCTAACCAAATCTTTTGTTTTTTGTTCTTCTTCCATTCACCGTATTATTCCAATGAATTTCTATACATATAACCATATTTACGAAAAATACAAATTTCCAACCAATTGGGGATATCTTAAGTAGGACGATCCTGTAGTGTAAATGTGGTATTGTGGTGACTGAGATGATTCTAGTTAAGAGTAGGATATACACTTTTATCACTATAGACCAAGGATGACTAACGACACTCATTTTCCCACACTTTTGATGGCTTTGTGCCTTATTTGTATTAAATATAATTTTGTTATAGTTTGTGCAAATAAATAATTCAAAGTGTAGTACCTGTTCTAAGACTCCACTTCATATGTTCTGTCTTTGGTCAGTGAAGGAGACATTCTTTTGAATTGACGCATATAAAAATATTTTTGTCTCAATACAGAGTGCTCATTTTGGGGAACTGGATTTCATCCACATTAGAAACCGATTTTGTGTCTAAATCTGCCCTTCTGAGGAGGCAATAGGGACTACAAAGAGATGTTAAATTTAATCCATAATCTGAAAACCTTCGGATCAAATGTATAAGTTATCATAAATAAATACGTATAAGATATATAAGTTATTGAATAAATATAAAAGATATATTAGTAAATAATCGAATTTTAATGAGATTTTCAGCATTTATTCAATAACTTACATAGACATTAGCGTAATAAAAAGACACCATTCAAATCATTAATAAGGAACACTAATATACAAAGGGTTTTGGTTAACGTGAGTAAAGCGATATTGATTCCTTTCTCTTTCTCTGCTGAATTAGGACTATGACTCTGTTAAGAGAGGAAAGCGGAATCCTCAGGTTTATGGCGACTTCACACTAACCAAGTTCACTTTAAGATTGGCACACAATGTGTATTTCGTATGTGACATAGGTAAATGACAATAAACAGTAGGTATATTGATATTGGAAACAAATGCTAATTAGTATAAAATATCGACATTGAAAAGTTTAAAAATGTATAAATTATGTTTTGTCCGGTGTCTATTTGCCCCTGTCATGTCTAGGTATATATCTATTCACATATAAAGTAAGGTATGTGTATATGTTTATATATTTCTATGCACAGGATAATCTCCTAAACTAATGAACTGATCATTATGAATTTTGGAATATATATTCTCGGCAACATGGTGAGTAAGATCGGCACATTATTTATTTTTAAGGGAGTGTATGTATATGTGTATATGTTTATATATTTCTATGGATAGGATTCATTCCTAAACTAATAACACGATCATTATGATTTTTTTAATAAAGCTTCTGTGCATAAGGCTGAGTAATGTGGGCTAAATTTAGTTTTATTCAGATACCTTCTATTTTTGTGAAATTTTAACAAGAAGTATTAGGCACCAATTAAAAAATATTCCCTCAATTTCAGTTTCTGTTGAGTATCTCAAAAGAATTTTAGGGGGCATAAGATGGACACAAATTCCCATTTAAAAATTCAAATATTTCATATTTGCATTGAATTTACTTCATAGTCATTAGACACCAATTAAGCAATACTCCCTGAATTTCAATTTGTTCTTAAGACCCCTTAAGCTTAACATTTTAGACATCTTCTAGAATCAAAATCATATAATGGAATAAGGATTCCAGAATAAGGTTAAGCATCATTATATCTTGATCTTCAAAAGGAGACATGAAAGTGTTGCAAAACTGTTCTGTACGGGGAATTAATTTGGCCCATTCTAGAACAGATATATATATATATATATATATATATATATATATATATATATATATATATATATATATGATGTTATGTATCCACATAAAATGTTAAAGGGGATATGTATCAATTTTCAGTATTTACTACAACAGTAGAACTATGTAGTAAGTTATGAAAATATATTTATGTCAATTAAGCTACACAGAGGCTTCCGCGTTTCATCCTAGTTGGGAATCGTTAGACTAAAATGCATGGAGTTTGTGTTGCCGGGTGTTTTTATATATACAAATAGTGCTTAGTCTAGCTAGCTAACCAATCAGATTCTTTGTTATTCTCTTAGCCAATCGTTGGACTTCTCACAAACAAAGGTTCGGTTGATTTTACTTCCTATCCTATTGTTCTGTTTTCTATAAGGTGGCATATCCCTATTTTTTTGTTGTGCCAATATAATGGGGACCTTATTTTAACACGTGCTTGCTTGTATTTCTATTTTAGGTTTTAGTTTTTAAGTTTTTAGGTTTTAGTTTAGTTTAGATTTTTATTTATTTATTATGTATTGTTAACTTAAAATAAATGTTATACTGTAAGACAGTTGTTTGTCATTTCATTTCTACAGTTTAGTAGGTGTTGGGGTCTTTACAGTCTATGATTTTAAATTTCTCATTCAGGCATAATCTACACGAGTCGTCTAAGTTTCTACATGTCCTGAATGATGTAAAAAACATAATAAATAGACAAAGTAAAAATATGATTTTAGTAAGAAAACTGGACTATAGATTTCTTAGAGTGACCCCCGCCCCTCAAAATGACAGACTAATAAACAGACAGACAGAAACATGCACATCTATCTACACAGAAATATCCATCTCTCTAGATATATACAGAGGTATGTGTATATATGTATCTCTTCTCTATATTTATAAGGTTAGGTATGTGTATATTTTGAATATATATTTAAAAAATCCATTAAGTAACATGGGCACATATATAAAGTTTTAAAAAAAAATTATTTGTTTTTATAATAAAGCGATCATTATTAATTTTGAAATATATATCCTCGACGATCCAGTAAGTTACATGGTATGTAACGTGGCCACGAGCGAAACCGTACCACTTCCTCAAAAAGAATAACACATTAACTTTTAAATTTAATGACATATTTATTGCTTATACCGGTACTGTGACGGGTATTCTATTCTCTATTATATAAAGGACAGTTGTCTCTGTAAAAGTAAAAGTACAAAGCAAACAGCCACAGAAGTTGGTATATTCTTTATCAGGGTTGTACTGGCTGAATAATATCCACAATTATGCATTCTTTGACTTTAAACTGGCGCAGGTTTCATCCGTTTTTCTTTTTTTTACTTTTTTCATGTTTTGTACTAAAAGGTAGTAACTTTCAAGGATTTTCTTCCCTTATACTGACTCATTCGTCAAGGAATTTGTATAACGAATTTATCTGTGTGTAAGTATGTCCAGAGAGAGAACTGAGCTGGGCAGAGGAGAAAGAGAGGGGAGAAGCGGGATTTGGATAAGGATGGGGAAACGGGGGGAGGGGAGAAAGAGCGAAAGATAGATAAGGATAGAGAAAGATAAAGATATATTAGTTTTAATAGCTGTGCTAGTTATCTACTATATAAAGTTGACTTGATTTTCCCGCTTCCAAATCAGTTAAGGTAGGCAAGAAAACTAATGCATCAAACACTTCGAAAAGCAACACTACCTATCCACCCTTACCTCAACCGTGTTTCTAACAGCTTACACATATTTTTAACATCTAACATTAATTCCTATTATTTATCCCATACGACTGCGTCTCCTAACTGCATAATCCAAAGAGAAGGTAACACGCTAATTTCTCTCTATGAGTTATTAACTCTTACTCTTACACACCGCTTAGCGATTATTTCACGAGGAAATACGATCCACTTTCACCGCTTCAGAATTTGTAAAACAGCCAATCAGCGATCAGGTTACATAGGCATGAAACATTTAATCCTGACCGCGTCGTCACAAAATGCGCATTGTTCGAAGTCAGTCATTTACAGACATTCCTTAAAAACTTCATCGAATTAATAAATCGTTTCATTAATAACATTCAATACACACTTCACAACATACTATATATTACGCGCTTTCGAATCAACTCCATTGTCAAAACACACAATTTCATTTTAAATTTAGGACGCTGAAACCGGATATAAATAATTTACACCAAAAATAATACTTCGATAAACGAACGATTCAATAGATAATTATTTTTTTCTTTTTACAACCCTGATCGATCGTAGCATATCATAAAATACTGCGCTTTTCATCTTTTTCACGTATCTTAAATAAATTAAATTTTACCTTTTTTAAGAGGAAAACTTCTTAAAGACATCTTCCTATTTTGGATGTTATTTTTATTTATATAATTAGGTTGTCGAGAATTAACCTGATAAAACTCCAATATTTCTCAACTGCCGCAAAGCAAGATACGATATAGATTTTTAAATTGCAGTTTCCTGGGGCAGGTATATTACCCCTTCCTTAACAATGAGGAGAGCAACAACGTGTAAGACAACACAAATGTGATTTTTGTTTTTTTCACATGTGGGGAATAAATAGGGTCACTGGATTTAGACAGATATGAAAATATCAGATGTAACCTATTTGCGTTCTGTCGCCTGTTTAATTCATTTTTTATATTCCTCTCGGGCAGCGTCGGGCAACGGGTCCTGCTAGTATATATATATATATATATATATATATATATATATATATATATATATATATATATATATATATATATATATATATATATATATATATATGAAGTGGAAATTCTCTGTTTGTCTATCTGTTTTTCATGATTTTTCTATCCAATGTAGACCTAAAGCCCAAGCTAATTATAAATCACCATAACCTGAGGATTGTTTATAGGAAACAACATATAAGATTTTTGTTGTGCAGTTTTTTTTTCACATTTTCCTTTTACTTTCGTCACCACGAGGGCAGAGTTTAACACAATGTCGGTTAGTAATGTGGGGAAAATACTACTCAATAAATAGGGTCACTAGATTTAGACAGATATGAAAATATCAGATGTGACCTATTTGCGTTCTGTCGACGGTTTAATTCATTTTTTTTATATTACTCCCGGGCAGCGTCGGGAAACGGGTCCTGCTAGTATATATATATAAAGTGAAAATTCTCTGTTTATCTATCTGGTTTTCATGATTTTTCTATCCAATGTAGACCTAAACCCCAAACTAATTATAAATCACCATAACCTGAAGATTGTTTATAGGAAACAACATATTAATACTCATATGCTCCCAGTTATAGCATTGATTTTTAATCGAAATATTGGGCCCTGATTTTAGGACTAATCATGATTAAGGAAGACGCATCTCTCTCTAAGACTCCACACAAGAAATGGAGTTTCTTTTTAATTAAAAAAAAATGTTTTTCATATTAAAATGTGAAAATTTCCGATTTTATTTGATAGTGAAAAAATGACACACCCAACATTTAAAAGCTTTCAATTTCTTTATTAGAAGTTCGTTTAAAGGAAAATTAATTTCTGATAGAAACGAATTGATATATGTATGGGATGAGGTGATAAGCGAGAAACAGACTATGTATAAACATTTACACAAAAACATACTTTAAATTTTCACCCCCCCCCCAATATTTACACTCCATGACGTGTCTTATTCATGGAATGAATTTTATGAAGTTTAAACCCTTTTAAGTATACAGGGAATAAACGAGGTAATAAAAATGGGAGATAATTATCAATATACTTTGTATTGCAGTCTATAACATGAGTATCAAAATATCTTTTGTTTCGTCTTAAATTTTTAATTTAAGGAGTAGATGGCCTCTGTCTATCGCCCAGCCTTCGCACTCCTTCTTTGTCTATTAGCCAGGCGTAGAGGTACAAGCACTGGGACGTCTCTAAAGATGCCTGGTACTTGGCCTTGTTTCCTGACTAGGGCAATGAACGCCGTCTCTCTTTCTCTCTATCCGGGCAACTTGGGCAAAGTTTTTTGTCACTAAGTCTTACATGACTAGTCTGGGTCGCTCGTGTTCCGACAGGTTGAGGATACAGGTTAGACAGCTTGTCTGGCTGCTGTTTCCGACTGGTAGTTAGGAGCCCAAACTCTTAGGTAGCGCTAAGAACGGCTGCTCCGTCAACAGTTACATAATATCGTGGGTAACTGTATGTGCCATGTCGCGCATGGAAAGGGACCCTACAGTTATCCTCGGTGGGCTTTTCCGAGGCCACAACCCCCATGGGCCAAGTCACGACTAATGGACTGGTTGTGTGAGCTTATTGGCACCAAACAAGCACCCACTTTACCCTCCCCACTCTAACTCAAAACAAACATGAATTTCAGCTCCTAACCTAGGTGGACCCCCTCAAACCATCACCCTTTTTTCTCAGTAGCCCCTTATGTTTACAGTGGCGGCCTGCCTTGTTTGGGGTGAACTATGATAAAAAACAAAAACAAAAAAAAACTATTTATTTAGTGACAAAGAGTAATTTTTAAGTGTTTTTATCATAGTTAATATAAAACAACCCATTTTTCCAGTTACCATGCAGAAGTACATGCCGTAATGTACATGTTGGTCCAGAGTACTTTCTGACCCGTCTACGTTCATCGTCAGTGGAATAATCACTGGAGTGAGATTTATAATTAATAATACCTAATAAATATAGTTTCATATTTAAATTTTCCCGCCATAATTAATTATAAATCTCACTCCAGGTCTTTACTTGTTTGTCATTATTCCACTGACGATGGACCCAGATAGGTCAGAAAGTACTCTGGACCAACATGTACATTACGGCAGTTTCATCAGCCAATTTTCTTCCGAGATTAAGATTTTAATCCGAAAAATTGAAGGGATCAATACTAAAATAACCAGACAAAAATTGTCGGTTATTTTTAATAATACGTGTCTTAAGGAAAAAATGCTGCCTCGATATATATATATATATATATATATATATATATATATATATATATATATATATATATATATATAGAGAGAGAGAGAGAGAGAGAGAGAGAGAGTCTGGAGAAAGAGAGAAATAGAGGGAGAGAGAGTTAGAAGGACACATTTTATGTTGAGCAAGGTAAATGAATAGAGAGGTTTCTGAAAATAGACGCCCATAACCATATATATTTGGAAAGTACATTACCTCGGGTATTTGGATAAGTATATTTTATTTTGATCAAAAGAGCTACAATAAAATCTTGGAGTTTGCATTTCCGCCTTACTTCCATTAAAAGACGGCTTTTACTTTATTTGATTTGATTTATAACTTTTAAATTATGAAACAAAAAACAAGTTAAATTATTAAATGAATAGCATAACATTATAGATAAATACAGACACATAAATACATATTTTCTTTGTTATTTAGCCTATGATTAGGTAAAAATATTGAATCTTCAATATAACTCGTTGCAGAGTTTCTAATAAATAAGGCGAAAGGTTTGATAATATTTCACAATAAACAATTACTACTCGAACCTATTATGTACGCATATAAATTACAACCGCACAAAACAATGCAATCAGAACGAACTATATAGAAACTAAGTTAAACGAAACACAAGAACTCAAGAAAAAACAGTGAATGTAGGATGTGGAGAAAGAGACGAAACGGTAAATCACATAAGTGGATGCAGCAAATTAGAATACAAAAACAGACACGACTGTGTGGGGAAGGAAGTTCAGTGGGTACTATGCAAACGTCTACATTTTGAGCATGCAGAAAAATGATACAGACACAAACCGGAGCTAGTATTGAAAATCGTAAAACCTTCTGCGACACGGAAGTACAGATTGAAAAACTAAGGAGACAAGGAGGAAAAACCTGCCAAATCGTAGATTTTGTCGTCCCAGCAAATAACAGGGCGAAACGTAAGGAGGCTGAAAATTAAGCAACTATATGGAACTTGTCAAAGGGCAGAAATGAAATTACTGTAATACCAACAATTATAAGAGCAATAGGAACAGTTCCGAAAAACCTGACAAAAAGACTAGAGGAAGTTGAAAGGTAGAATTGACATCAGATAATGCACGGCACTGATGAAAACAGATAAACTATTAAAGAAAATCATCGAATGCGGAAACCAACCCACATAACCAGGTAACGTTGGCCAACCACAGGTAAATTGAAATAGAAAGAAAACAAAATATATAGCAACAATAATACATGAATCCAAGGGAACTGAAACTGGTAGAATTCCTATAACCTGGCTGCCCTCTCCAAAGTGATGACACAAGCCTCAGCTGGAACCACACAAAATAATGGTGAGGGTCAAGGAGCATGGAAAAGCCGAAAAGTGAGAGCACTATTGAGACCTGGGTATATAGGAGCTGATAAGTAGATATAAACAAAAGATCGGTAAAAACTAATAATGTAGTTTCGGCTTCAAGTAGATATAAAAGGAGGGCGATCAAAACTAATAATATAGTTTCGGCTTCAGACAGACAGAAAGACAGACAGACATATATACAGATACATCATCTCCATTATTATGAATATATATATATATATATATATATATATATATATATATATATATATATATATATATACAGGGTGGGCAAAAATAAGGGTCCTATTTTTAAAAATTCATAACTTTTTTATTTATTGATTTTTTTTTTTTTTAGAATAAGTAAAGTACCCCTTCCGAAGCAAGCATGAGCCGTATTAGCCCTAAGGAACGTACCCTCATTTAGAAAACATTATTTTTGCTTAAAAAACTCAAAACAGTGTAAAAAACAATACTTTAGTTTTTGTAAGTTTTAAGAAGTGTTTTTCGGCTAAAATTTGTTTTCTTTATTTCAAAAAATCTCGGAAGGGTCAGTCTACACACACATAAAGTTTGGTGAGTTTAACTTTTATTTTGTGGAAGTTATTCAAATTCAAGTTATTCAAATTTAAAGATAGGACCCTTATTTTGGCCCACCCTGTATATATATTGCGAGATCCAACACGATTTGTTGTTATTGTTGATCACTCTTCGCCGCTTGCTGTGAATACCCGCCGACTAAGCATTTACAAAGTTAAATTCCTACTAAATTTCCAAGCTAATTTCTGGTGGCCAACTGATAAGTCTCTTGACTGCGAATCAGTGACGATTTGTGATCGGAGTTCGAGCCCGCTGAAGATTGCGTAAGCTTGAAACATCGATGTCTGTAGGTAATAAATAATTAATATATATATATATATATATATATATATATATATATATATATATATATATATATATATATATATGAAAGAAAAATAGCCAAAAATAAGTCAGCGCTATATAAAATGAACATGATATGGGAAATAAAGTCTTAAATTGCATTGTTGTCGTAGAATAATCCAAGAAGAAATGTGCTTATTGACCGAAAAAAAAGAAAAATAATTATGTTTACATTTTTATTGATTTTTACGGGCAGCTAACAATTTCTTCGTCTTTTGGTTAGAAGCGAAGTGAAGGATCTGTTCTGATACTAGACTTCATCTTTTCTGTCCTTGTTTGCAGAGCTGGATTTTCACCACCTCAAAAACTCTGCCCTCGTTAGGAGGAAAGTAAATGGAGACGTCTGAATAAACGCATATTTTCGTGCACGCATCTGTTGTCAATGATTGATCCCCAAGAAAAAGCAATGGCATATTACGAATCAATAGGTTCATATTTTAGCCTGTTTGAAATGATTAAACGCTTTCTTTGCTATTATAATAATGCATAATATGAACATTTACGGTCATTTAATGTTAGGAACACATGTTTATTTCGTAAGTGAATTATTATACCATGTGACCCGTAAATGGCTGGAATAAAAGCATTTATACCTTTCCCAAGTTTTATTAGTTATTTGTATTATTTGGATTACTGTTCTTATCTTGGATGTTATTTTCACAACGTTTCGACGGATGTAATCTCTGATCTTCAGGTACGTCTTGTCAAATTCGGGGATCTTTATGTCGAACTCGGGAATCTGTACGGAATTTCGAACTTAACCCTTTATTTTAGGAAGTATATTGTACTCCGTAAATGATCAAGTTTGCAAAAAAATAATGTGTCCATGTTACTTAACCTGTTGCCTAGAATATATATTCCATAATCGATAATAGTAAGTTCAATAGTTTAGAATTTTACCAAAATTATTGACGCTCATGCGCGCACCGATCTTTGTAAAAATATATAGATTAATATAAATAAAAATAGAGCACTTCTATTCTCTGGTAATGTTTTTGTATCTAACTTATTTTAAAAGTTTTTTGGAGGAGGGTGCGAGTTGGTTTGGGTGCAATTCCTAAATGGTGAAGTTTACAAAAAAATAAATAATATTCTCATGTTACTCATCGGGTTGCCGAGAATATACATTCTAAAATTCATAGTATATATATATGTATATATATATATATATATATATATATATATATATATATATACACTCCCTAAATGTTAACATAAAAATGTATGTTACTAACCATTTTGGCTAGAATGAATATTCCAAAATTATTATCCGTTCATTAGTTCAGGAGACTACTATATATATATATATATATATATATATATATATATATATATATATATATATATATATATATATATATATATATATATATATATATATATATATATATTATTTAATGTATCCACATAAAATGTTATAAGGAGATACACTTTTTTATGTATCAATTTTCAGTATTTACTTCAACAGTGCTGAAAATTAACATTCAAATCGACTTCGTTGATCACATACTATATCCTATTTATACAAACGGATTCTACTACATACATGCAAACAGTTTTCAATTTAAGTCAAAAATGGTTACGAATCTTCAGGCTAAAATGTTCAGATTTAATTTTTGACTGAAGATAATTTGAAAATAAATTGAAACGTTTTTACACATATATAGTAAGATATAGATAAAAATACTAATTAAACATACGGATCTACTTATTATTAAGAACTATTCTATAAATACGGTAAGATTCATGTCATTGTTTGTACAACCTTTATGAACAAAATTATATTCAAGGTGTATAGTTTTTTCCGCTCTATTCCCATTACGAGAAGTTCATTTTACATGTATATATATATATATATATATATATATATATATATATATATATATATATATATATATATATATATATATATATATATATGGTACACGTATTGTATTAGTTTCTGTAGACGTAAATCCGTTGAAACTGAAGTGTTTATAAAAAGTGCTCAATAACAAGTAGAGCTGTTCTTAAGTATAATTTTTTATTTATACAAACATGATTGGTTACATATGTGCATACATGTATCGGTTGTACTCTTCGCATAGAGTCAACCTCTTCAGACCAAAGAAGACAGATCCTTCCTAAGCAAAAGAAAAATCCAGGTTGTCCTCGATGGCCGTTCATCTAAGCAATATGGCATAAATGCTGGTGTACCCCAGGGATCTATCCTTGGACCTTTGTTTTTCCTGATCTATATAAACGATCTCCCTGATGACATAGAGTCTGAGATGGGTTTATTTGCTGACGACACCACGCTTTACTCTCGCAATGTTGGCAAAACAGACGCGATCATATCTGAGACAATGGTCGACTCCTTAGAAAATGACCTCCAGGCTGTAGTGGATTGGGATCATAAATGGTTGGTAACTTTTAATGCCGCAAATACAAAGCTCCTTTCCTTCAATAACTACAAGAAACCTCTCCAACCATCGATTGTCATGGCAAATAACACCCTACCTGAGAGTACATCATTCAAACTCCTCGGCCTAACCTTCACAGGTAACATGAATTGGAACAAATACATTGAAGACATTGCCAAGGCTGCCGCAAAGAAGGTTGGCTCCCTCTACCGTGCTAGTAAACTCCTCACACCTAACATCATCCTGTATCTCTACAAAGCCACAATCCGCCCATGCATGGAGTATTGTTGCCACATCTGGGCTGGTGCATCATCTACTAGTCTCTCCCTCCTTGACAAAGTCAAAAAAGAGTCGCCAACCTAATAGGTCCCTCATTGTCAACCACTTCAATGGATTATGCTTCGATGAATTGGCTACTCTGGTGCCCCCTCGACGTAAATTCACTAGACCAACTCGACAATCAACCAAATCCCATACATTCACTGTGGAGATCCCCAGATGCCAGAGATCTTTCTATTCCAATAGCTTCTTTCCTCGCGCTGCCGGCCTCTGGAACTCCCTCCCAGCCCCATGTTTCCCCGACGGTATTGACATGCAGAAATTTAAAACTAATGTAAACAGACATCTCGCTGCGCAGATCCCAATTTAGGTTGACCCCCCAAACCGTCTCCCTTTTTTTCTCAGTAGCCCCTTGCGTCAACAGTATCGTCCTGCCTTTTTTGGGGTGAACTATGTTAAAAAAAAATGTTTGTACGAATAATAAAAAAAGAAATATATATATATATATATATATATATATATATATATATATTATTTAATGTATGTACAAAAAATGTTATAAGAAGAGAAGATATAATATTTTATGTATCGTTTTCAGTATTAACTTAAACAGTGCTCAATACGTGAGTAGAACTAGGTAGTAAGTTATGAAAATATAATACAATTAAGCTACATAGAGGCTTTCGAGTTTCATCCCCGCAGGGAATCGTCAACCTGATGACTTCCCTTTCTCTCTCTCTCTCTCTCTCTCTCTCTCTCTCTCTCTCTCTCTCTCTATATATATATATATATATATATATATATATATATATATATATATATATATAGATAGATAGAGAGATAGAGAGATAGATAGATAGATAGTCCGGGCTTCTTTAGTGATGTTCAGTATGACTTTCGTGGTTTTTGTTCAACTGCTGATCTGTAACTGAGCGGTTCCGTCGGTTTATGGATAATTTAGGAAAGGGTAGAGCCATTGTGCTTGACATTTTGAATGCGTTCGACAGAGTGTGGCATTCTGGTCTTCTACACAAACTTCAGGGGTATAGCATTGGTGGTGATGTTCTTGACATTATTAGGTCTTTTCTTTCTGGTCGAAGTTTGTGAGTAACTTTTGACGATGTCTCTTCATTCTCTTTTCCTATCAATGCTGGTGTTCTGCAGGGATCTATTCTCGACACAACACTGTTTCTTCTCTATATAAATTATCTTCCAGAGAATATTCTTCAGAAAATTAACATCTATGCTGATGATACCACTCTCTATTCTGGTGTTGCTTCTTGCCCATCTCCCTAGGATTGTTTGAAATATGCAGCTGATCTAGAAGTTGACATGGGTTCAGTTGTGGATTCGGGTACGAAATGGCTTTTTAAAAAAAATAATCCTGTTAAGACGCTGCTTGTGTCTTTCAATCGTAGACGTGTCCCGTTTCTTCTTGAGATCCTCATAAAGTTTGCTCTTGAGGAGAAATCGACTCTGAAATTTCTTGTTTTTTTTCTTTCATTAAATCTTTCTTGGAGTTTATACATTAGATCCATTGATCTTTCTGCTTCTCGTAAAGTCGATTCTCTCTATCGCTCCAAACAATTTCTTACATCACAGGCTATTCTCTATTTCTACAAATCTACTATCAGACTATGTATGAAGTACTGTTGTCATATTTGGGTTGGTAAATCTCTTTCCCATTTAAGGATTCTTAATAAAGTTTAGAAACGTATATGTAATTTGATTGGCCCCGCCATTTCTTCTTCTCTACACCCCTCTCTCACATACGTGATGTTGCTAGTGTCAGCTTTTTTCCATAATTACTATTATGGCATGTGTTCTTCGGAATTGTGTGATCTATTCCCTGCTTCTTTTGTTCCAGCTCGTTTGAATCGTTGGTCTAGTGGTCTTCATCAATTCGCTGTTTTGATACCTCATTGTAATACAGTGGCTTCTTTCCAAGAACTGCAGGCTTGTGGAACTATCTTCCTGCTGACTGTTCCCCTCCTACCTATAGCCTTGGTCTTTTCAAGACTAAGGCCAATAGGCGTCTCTTATCTTTCCGATAGTTATATTTTGTTCTTGTTAACCCCTTACATCACATGACTTCATGCCTTGTCTGGAGCGATTTTCTATAAAAGAAAGAGAAAGATATAGATATAGATAAATTATGGCAATTAAGCTACATAGAGGTATCCATGTTTCATCCCTGTAGGGAATCGTTAGGCTAAATATATAGATAGATATTGAACGTGAAAGGTCTTCACTGAATGTTGACTGGAGCACATTTTTTCAGATAATACATGTCAATGGTGTGTGCTGTACTAATATCTGGCGTTGAGATATAACACCAAAGCTCTTACTTGGATTAATATATATGCTTGCTTTTGAGGTTGGTAAACAACCAGTAGTCATTGTGGTCTAGATTTAGAGAAAAAAAGTTGCGTGCGGAAACAATTCGAAGTGCAATTCATGTAGTTTTGTCATCGTTGCGATCGATTTGTATTGTCTTCGTGAAAGAGAACTTTTTCGTCTTCATTTGTGACCGTTTGCTTCGTGATTGTCTCCTTCAAACGCACCAATAATGCTGTAAAATATTCGTTATTGATGGATCCTTTATTCTCAAGGTAATTGATAATAAAAATAATTTGCACATTCCGAAATACGAGGGCCAAAAAACCGTACGTGCTGATATTTACGTATTTGGTCGCTTTGAACGGCTTTCACCTGCTACTGTCTACTTAACTGACTGCAGATTTGACTCCGGAGTGAACTCGTGGATCTATGTTTCATCCATTGTCACATATTGATGCAAAATCTCTTTTCTGTTGCGTTTAAATAGTTGCAAATAACGCTGTGAATCGTCGTCGCGTTGTTGTTTTCGATCGACTATACGCAAACGCGGCACCCACTTTTAACACAGATTTCTCATCGACAAATGTTCATGCAAAATGGTAAATATACTGTCTTCTGATATCTTCAACTCCTCTGCTATCTCACATAAATTCAATTTACAATCGGTCAAGCCAGTTTTTGGACTTAAAAAAAAAAAATGATTTCCGGGATAATTACTGAAGTTGGACGACCTGAGCGTTCAGCATAATTTTTGTCGGTACGACTGCGTTTAAAGTCAGCATACCACCACCAGAATGACACTTATCAAGCAATTGCTTTGTTTGAACAGTAATCTTTCCGATCAGAAAGAAATGCTTTATCAACAACGTAATTCTGATTTTTCCATTTTTTGAAAATTTGCAGCAGTAGCTTCACTTAAATAACTGTAATTTGTAAACTAATAATCCGATTATGCTCAAATCTTGATACCTCTCATTTGAAGGTTAGTACTTTATAAATATAATATAAATTTTAAAAAATTAGTGGCGACATCTATATGTCAAGTCCTGGAATTACTGAGTGAAGTGTTATTTAAGTCAATGTTTGTGCGTTATAGAAATGGATATGTTAACATCTAGAACATTCAAATAAGTTTCAATAAGGGTTACTTTTTCACACAATCTAAAGACATCATTGGAATTTTTCATCAATTCCATCTGGGGTCATTGGAGGTAATTATCGGCTAGGTCAATTAAATAACTGAAATACGAAAGTAACGAAACGAAATTCCCTTTTTAAAAATAGATTTTCTTCGTTTCATGAAACAAAAATAAAATTAAACAAAGAATAAAAAAGGTTCAAACATTTAAATCGTTATTTTTATTGATATTTAAAAAAATCAAAATAATTAATTGGATTCGTAAAAGCCATTTGCAGGTTTGCAGCTGTCTGTAAGAAACGCAGCATCAACAAATACTTTTTTTTTTATTACTTGACCTCATATTTCTAATGTTATTTAAAACTTTTCTTTCAATGCAAACATTGTAAACGTGATTATATTTCAAATTACCGATAAGCAATATAACGCCACACGGGCAACGCCCCGTGAATACCGAGAGTTATATATATATATATATATATATATATATATATATATATATATGCTGCCTTAATGGTACCCACTGAAAGCTTTCCATATTCATTTCACTCTCTGCCACTGACTGACTTCTCGCAGCCCGGACTCTAGTCCAGCGCTCTTAGTAGCCACGGCTACTACTTTCCTCATCTTGTCAACCCACTATTTCGATGTACTTGCATGATATTTTTCTTAAAATTATCATCCTGAGGAAGTCTTACAATAAAGACGAAACGTTGATGAATATATAAAAAATATCTCTTGGTTTTTCCTTTTTCATTTCCCATTACGTCGGATTACTCTCATCCTTCCTTTCCTTTAAATTTAGTGTAAGGAAGGTTTAATAAGGTTTGGAAAAAAAGGTGGGGGTGAATATATATATATATATATATATATATATAAAAATATTTGTCATTGTTTATTATCTATGTACGTATACGTTTCGTTTCTTTTCAATCGAGACTCATCAGCATAGAGATATGACTATTCACTACCGGTCGTACGATTCGAAACCCTGGATTACAAGTATTTTTCAACTTAAATCCAACGTCGCTAACCACGCGGTCAATATTTGAATAGCCGATAAACAATGATAATTTAACACATTTAAAAGCGGCTTGATGTCCAGGCATTCTACTTCTATTAAAGAAGGAATGATGCATTATAAAGCAAGTGACGTTATGCTGTGTTTGTACTACCATTAGAGTGCTCTACTTATTTTACGAGGAGCGACAAATATAAAATATTTGTTATTGTTTATTATCTATGTACGTATAATTTCGTCCCTTTTCAATCGAGACTCATATATATATATATATATATATATATATATATATATATATATATATATATATATATATATATATATATATATGTGTGTGTGTGTGTGTTTCCAAGACAATTTGGAAATATTTTAAAGCCTTTATTTATTTATCACTCCTATTTAATAATCAAAACAGGTTACTGTTATTTTAATCAATAATACAACGTAAAGACTTGATATTCTGTGCAGATATACGATTAAGAGAGAACCTTTTGACTGCGTAATTAGCATAACTATGTTTCAAACCGTTCATAATTAATTAACATGATTCGTATTTTCGTACGATTGTAGATTAGCATTCTCTGCGAAATTACCCCCCCCCATCCATACCAAAAGTATTCTACCTGTTTTAGGCGATCATGTGTGAACACCCTGAAAAACTTCACGATAAGATGAAAAGAAAAAAAGTATTATTTTGGAATTTAAAGTGTGTGTGTGTGGGGGTGGGGGAATGTTTTTTTTATATAAATTTAATGTAAAATGATCCCCAGTTTTGGGTCCAGTTTTAGGGCAGTTAACTAAATTCTTTTTTGTTGAACCCGCTGTGTTTTTTTAGGGTAGGGTAGCTTCTTTTTAGGCGATTACATGTCATTTTATGACTTAGGGTTATTAGTAAACATTTTTGGTAAGTTCCCTAAAAAGATAGAATGGCCCGGAAATTGGGAGCATAGTACGTTTGCGTCAAATATGGAGAGTTCCTACACTCCATGGTTAATAGTACAAGATCTATCGTTCGACAAATAGAAAGGAATAAACAGAAGTTGGCACCCCTGTTCAACCAGAAATGTATAAAAGAAGGAATGTTGCCTAATTAAACAATATATATATATACAACTGATCCCAACTAAATTCTAAAATATTTGTTTTTCTTTATCTCCGTTTTCCACGGTGTTGACACGTAATCGCATAAAAAAAGCAGAATGTAATTTTTTTTCGGGGTGGGGGGATATTGGAGGGTATTAATCTGCAAATTTACCCATATTTAATTTTTTTTTTAAATTTTATACATTTTTTTAAACTATCAATACTTTTTTATTTTAACTTTAAGAAATTGATTTTAATAGTGTTTAATTTTTCACGTGAAAATTAAATAAAAAACTTGAAAATTATCTAACTAATTAAATACCTTAATTTTATGGTCTTAAAAAAATTAAAAGTTTGGATATTATTGTAGATGAACACCCATCTACCGATAAAATGAGAGTCTTCTTTTTTTAGGCCATGACGCATGAATACCATAAAAAAAAACTGACGGAAAGAGAAACAACAAAAAATATTTTAGAATTTAGACTGGGGGATTAGTTTCGCAAATAGATTTAACGTAAAATGATCCTCCATTTTTTAGCCATTCTAAGGTTTTGTGGCAGTTAACCATTTTTGCCATTGGAGATGAATTCTGTACGTTATTGTTTTGGGGCGATTGCGTGTAGTTTTACGACCTTGACAGTCAAACTTAGTATTAGTGTTAAAAATATGTTAGTTACTGCCCAAATAATTTAGAATGACCGTAAAAAGAAGAATCTCATTTTTAGGGGTTAACAGTCTCCCATCCGAATTAATTGTTGGCCGGAGGGTGTGTGGGTTGGGCTAGTATATATATATATATATATATATTACTATTTCATGTATTCACATAAAATTTTATAAAGAGATATAATTTTTTATGTATCAATTTTCAGTATTTACTTCAACAGTTCTCAATACGTAAGTAGAGCTAGGTAGTAAGTTATGAAAATATATTTATGGCAAATAAGCTACACAGAGACTCTCCCGTTTCATCCCCGGGGGAATCTTCAGGCTAAAATGCATAGAGTTAGTTTTTCCGGGTGTTTTTATATATACGGCTAGCTAGTTAACCAATCAGATCCTTTGTTGTTCTCTTAGCCAATAGTTGGGCTTCTCACGAACAAAGGTCCGGTTAGTTTTACTTCTTACTTTTTATTCTATTTTTCTGTTTTCTATAGAGTAGCCTATATCTACACCATTAAAAATGTAGGAGATCATTTTTAACCAATAATGATGACCAATGGATTAAAACAAATACGACAAACTCATTTGATTTGGTCATGGGTGTCCTTGACTCTGCGGAGGCATCAGACCTTGTTGGGTTATTCATACACTCACAAATATATTTGATAATACAGATATCGGCCTATATAGAAATGATGGATTAGCGATAATAAGAGATCCCAACAATGTCAAGTGAGAAAACTTCAAGAAAATTATGCATATGGAAATGAAAAACCTAGGCCTAAAAGTAGAAATACTGGCTAAAATAAAAAAACTCACTTTCTAGATGTCACGTTAAACTTAAATAAAAATATTTACAAACCATACCTAAAAGATAACGCTAATCCAATATACGTAAACCCAAAGTCTAATCACCTCATCATCAATCATAGAACAGATTCGGAATTCTATCGAACGTAGGCTTATCAATAATTCTAGCAACGAAAATGTTTTAAAAAAATCAAGCAACGTTTACAATACAACACTAAAAAATACTGGTTACCATAGTACCGAAATTAAATATAAGAAACAGGACACTAATAATTAAAACAAAATTAAAAATAAAATAAAAACAAATATAATCTACTATACCCCGCTCTATAACCAGATGCTAAAAACTAAACTGGGCAAGAAATTCCTAAATCTGATTGAAAAACACATCCCTTTAACTAACCGCATGCTACATACAACGGCATATCAACACTTATCGTCTATAACATCAAGACGAATTTCAACTTGACTGCGATAAATATGTCTCAGTCGAGTAGGATTGTACGAAAGAAGAAGAGAAGAAAAAAATGCTTATACTTCTGACAAAGATGTTTGTCATCGAAAGTACTCAAGTTTAAAAAAAAAGAAGTTTTTAAAGTAAATAAATAATTTATTTAAAAAAACAAATAATTTACGTTGTCAAGGTTTTCAAAATATTCTTTAAAAAATTCTTATTGCTATTCCGGCAACGTTTTCAATGTGTGACTTTTCAAACTATATATATATATATATATATATATATATATAAAATAGATAACTATATAAAATAGATAACTAAATTTATTTTTACTTAGTGAATAAATAAGTCATTTTTCCATATATGGGGGCCCTGGTATTGTCGTGTTTTAAGGGTTTATTATTGCATGGGTGTATTACATCGGGGAAGTTAGTAGAGACTATACAATGATGGGTTTGGTTAGGGTTCATACTTTATTATTTTTTATTTATTTAATTTTCATTTACTAATGGTGACATTAGTTCAAGAGGTTATATGTAAATTATTATTGTGCTTACAGTTACTTGAGGTTTCTTGTTTTTTTGTTTAAAAGTTTACCTCTATCATTAAATCTCACAGGGTAAATTTAAGGTACTACAAGTACTGTTTTTTCTAATAGTGTTCCATTTAACTAGTGGTGATTGATTATTATTTGTTAGTTCCCAGTGGTATATAGATAGTGAAGTTCTTTTCGAATAGTAAGAATTGTTGAATTTGATGAGTTCATAATTCAACGGTCAGGCTTCATATATTATTACACATTTGTGTTTCACACTTTCTTTTCGTTCCTATTTTTAATTGGTTTATCTAGTGCTCCTGACCTGATCGTTTCTAAATCCTTATTTACTTTATATATTTTTTCTACTTATTACCTACTTGAGATTGCCCTTAAAGTTTTTTCAGTACGTCTACTCATATTAAACCAAATATTCTAATGGTCAGCGAATCCGTTCATTCTAAAACTAACCACTTACAAAAATTAGGTACAAGATAAAAAATAGATAATCATTTTGTTTTGTTTTTTTAATTTTAAATTTTATTTTCATCAAATACAGATCTACAAGTCAGTGAGACGGGAATATCTTTAAACCGTGTTGAATAAAGTGTCAACATCACCAGCACCAGCACCAGCAGCACCAGCACCAGCACCAGCACCAGCACCAGCAGCACCAGCACCAGCACCAGCAGCAGCACCAGCACCAGCACCAGCAGCAGCACCAACAGCAGCAGCAGCAGCAGCACCAGCACCAGCACCAGCACAGCACCAGCACCAGCACCAGCACCAGCAGACCACCAAGCGACGAAGACCGTGACCCACATCTGCTAAGCCACCAAATACCAACCCCTGATTCAAAAGAGAAAATCACGTGATCACCATGAAAGCTAGCCACCAGCTATTCTCACTTCCATACGTTTCCTTGATCCCTCTTTTCTTGCTGTGTACGGTTGATGCACATGGAACATGTAACTATGAATCGAGCACGTGTTGCATCGAGAAGTACATTGACAAACTTTACAGAGCATGGACAGCGAAATCGTTGCCATGTGAAATATCCAGTAGCTGTCAGAAGGAAATCTTATTAGAATGGGCCTACGAACTGCGAGGAGCATTGAAGGGTAAGAGCAATATATATATATATATATATATATATATATATATATATATATATATATATATATATATATATATATATATATATATATATATATATAGTACACGTATTGTATTAGTTTCTGTAGATGTAAATCCGTTGAAACTCAAGTGTTTATAAAAAGTGCTCAATAATAAGTAGAGCTGTTCTTAAGTATACAGTCTTATTTATACAAACATTATTTGTTACATATGTGCATACATGTTTCGGTTGTACTCTTCACAGAGAGTCAACCTCTTCATACCCAAGAAGAGGTTGACTCTCTGTGAAGAGGACAACCGACACATGTATGCACATATGTAGCCAATAATGTTTGTATAAATAAAAGATTTTACTATATATATAGATATATATATAGTTTAATTTAGCCTCTTGTGGAAATTCAGATACCTGTGCTTTTGTAAAATTTTATCAATAGGTATTACACATCAATTAATAAATATTTCCCAAATTACAGTCTCTTTGGAGTATTTTAAAGGGTTTTTAGGACGTATAATATAGCCTTATATTTTAGACATATTCTAGAATCAAAATTCGAATAAGGATTCTAAATATAACTTTTAGTAATGTTATATCTTGATGTAATCTTTGTAAGAGGACATAAAAGTGGTGTATGTTCTGTTTGAGGAATTAATGTAAATTGAAGCTGTTTTCTTTCCAAAGTTTGTTATCGATAGCATTCTTTCTATAATATCAGTATCTTATTCTAAATAACAATTTCTTTTTCTTTAAAGTTTGCCCAAGTAGTTCAGAATAATAACATCTGATTTAATTTTTTAGTAAATATACTTCATCCTGCCAGGAATATTTTTCTAAAGAAAGCCATCTTTATGATCAGCAGCAAATAAGAATAAAAAAACATAATCTTTGCTATTAGCAGCAAATTAAACAACTTATAATAAATACTAATAGTAGTACATTACTGTATTTCTTATTAATAAATAATAGTTAAATACTATAATATTGTTTGTTTGAAAAAAGTACAAAAATTTAGTGACTCTCTGGAAGCTTTCCAAATCCACTTCCACATGTAAAGTCACGTGACGTCAAATAAATTTACCTTTTATATAGGTATACTTCATTATTATGCAAAATTGCAAATGTCGCCCTACGCATTGCCGTTGGCTAATAGTTAATTTTATTTAAAAACAAGTGAGCTTTATATTATCGACTTTCCATAAAAATAATTATTTACTTCGTTACCCTTCAAAATTAAATAGGCATTTTAAAGCATTTAAACTGTTTAGTTCTCACGTATTACAATATTGAGATTTTTCACAGTCACTAACATTCAAAGTACTATACACCTTTAAGATGTCGATTCGAAAGTCATTCCTGTCTTGATAACATTTATTTTTACGGTACAAATAACGTATTATGGTTTCTTTATGTTCTTCTACCTCCAATAAATAACACAGAACCACAGATTTTGATCAGATAAAACACAAAAAGTAAATAAATTAAAACAAAACTTATTTTTTGATAACACAGAAGAATTTATCTTATAAAAATCTTATCTTTATTTTTTGTAAAAAATAAATAGAAACAATTTCTTCGTCTGCTAAATAACACGATCATCTCCATATTAATACATTTCTGTGACCGATTCTCGTGTGTGTAAATGTTTCTCGCCCATACGTAACTTAGATTTTTCTTGTTCACTATTAACTGATTCCTTATTGAAATCACAAATGTAGCAGCGTAAAATAAAATAACACCTTTAAAAATCAAATCGTATGTATGTGCGAATGTTTCTCGCCTCTATGCGACTTTTTATTACTATTACGCGATTATGTATTAAAATCACAATACAATAGCGTAAAATAAAATAACACTTTTAAAAATCAAATCGTATGTATGTGTGAATGTTTCTCGACTCTACGCGACTTTTTATTACTATTACGCGATTATGTATTGAAATCACAATACAACAGCGTAAAATAAAATAACACTTTTAAAAATCAAATCGTATGTATGTGTGAATGTTTCTCGACTCTACGCGACTTTTTATTACTATTACGCGATTATGTATTGAAATCACAATACAACAGCGTAAAATAAAATAACACTTTTAAAAATCAAATCGTATGTATGTGTGAATGTTTCTCGCCTCTAAGCGACTTTTTATTACTATTACTCGATGATGTATTGAAATCACAATACAATAGCGTAAAATAAAATACATACCATATAGATCCGAAACTGATCATTTTAGTGAACGTGCGAAATCAAAAATGATTTTAAAGCTTTTAAACTATCGATTCTAAAGTCATTTCTGTCTTGAAATTACAATTTAGTTGGGAGGTAAACATATTGTATTATAGCTCACTTATGTTTTTCTAAAAGAACCCAAATAATAAAATAGCACAGAAACAAATGTTTATTTTCCGTTAAACACAGAAAGAAATGTTTCACATCTAATAAACAAAAAAAAGAAGTAATAAATAAAAATAAACATTTTATTTATGAAATAATGAACACGGTAATCTCTATATTAATCGAATTGGGTAACCACTGATCATGTGTCTGTATATATGTTTCTCACTTGTACGTGGCTTAGATTTTCTTTGTTTTTTACTACAAAGCGATTAGCTATTGAAATTCCAAGTGCAATAGTTTAAATAAAAGATTATAAAATCATATGAAAAATAGCCATAAAAATGCATTTCGGTTTATTCGTAAACAAGTTAGTCTTTTTAAGTTTTCATAGTTGAGAAAAAAATAAATTACTTCGTGAACATTCAACATTTTAAAGGAAGGTAAGCATGACGTTAACGCTCACTGTGTATCTAGCGGAAGCAAAACGTTAACACTGATGTCTCTGTTGACGACCCGGCACTTCTACCCCGCCTTATTTTGAAATTATTTACCATTAACAAAAATGTGGCGTCAGGAATGGGAGTATGTGTTTCTTGGGTTTTTGAATTTTCTTCCGAAAAGACTGCGACGAGAATTCCATTAGTACATATATATATATATATATATATATATATATATATATATATATATATAATTATTTCCACAATCAGACAACGCCGCAGCCCACAACCTATGAAACAAACAAACCGGAAGTCCTAGACTGAGTCTGCGGCGTTGTCTGATTGTGGAAATAATTATATCATCTTACATTCAAAAAATCTAATATATATATATATATATATATATATATATATATATATATACAGTATCGTCCAAAATTAAGGAACAAAAATTAAGTCTTCTGAATCTAAACAAAATTATATATTAATTTTTGTGAAAATTTCACTGAATATACACATTATGTAGTTGGACTTTTACCGAGATTTTCAGATGAATTAAAATAATATTTTTAAAGTTATGCACCATTTTACAGATTTCAAGTGTCCAAAATTAAGGAACAAAATATCATTTTTAACTAAATCACATTAAAAAAAACAAGGGATTTAATATTTGGGACTTCCACCTTTGTTTTCAATAACTGCTGTGCATCTACGACTGCAGGATTTCACTAAATCTTGACATTGGGCTACAGTTATCTTGGCCCATTCATCTTTCAGTCACAAGTCTTTGATGTTTTCCGGATTCTTTGCCATAACATTCTGTCTTAGAGTCTTCCATAAGTTTTCTATAGGGTTCATGTCAGAACTCTGAGCAGGACAGTCCATTACCTCTACTTCTTGATCAGGCAGATAATTCATGACTAGCTTTGTCTTATGGCAGGGAGCATTATCCTGCATAAAAAACAAGCTTTTCGATACCAGAATTGTGAAACACTTGCAAAACATACTGTTCTAAAACATTCTTGTATACAGTGGCATTTACTCTAGTATTTAAGCGTACAAGTGGTGGTGTACCCTGCCATGATATCATGCCGAAAACCATCATACTACCTCCACCAAATTTAACAGTTTTTTTGATGCAGCTAGGATCCAAACTTTCGCCTTTTCTTCTTCTTACAAATTGTTTTCCATCACTGCCAAATACATTAAATTTCGATTCTTCACTGAAATAAACTTTTTTACAATTTTCTTCTGACCATATAACATGTTTTTTTTTTGCGTCCGCCAATCTAGCTGCTTTTTTTTTTTACTTATTAGCAGCTTTTTTTGAGGAGATCTTGCAAAAAGACCTATTTCGTGCAACCTTCTGGACACAGTTTGTCGTGAAACATTCGTGACACCTTCCATTTGTTTAGAAATTTTGCCAGCTGTAAGAAAACAGTTTTTTAACACTATGCGTTGTATAACTGTCCTCTTTTGCCGTTGTTTTCTTGGTCTACCAGGTTTCTTTGTGTTACTTAACCTTCCAGTTTATTTATAGAGTTTAAGAACTCGGCTTACACCACTTTTCACACGTTTTCCTATTTCTTCTATTGTCAACTTTTCCTTTCTTAATTTGACGATTTTTACTTTGTCGCTTAAATCAGTTTTATTTCTTTTTGACATGATTGATATTGCGTGACTTGCAGCAGTGATGATAATTAAAGTGTAGAATATTTATTTTCATCCTTTTATACAAAAACACCCTACTGTTTTAAACTTTAAACAATTATTTTTCCTTAATGTTCCTTAATTTTGGACACTTGAAATATGTAAAATGGTGGATAACTTAATAATATTATTTTAATTCATCTGAAAATCTTGGTAAAAGTCCAACTACATAATTTAAGAATGTAGTGCAATTTTCACAAATATTAAAATATAATTTATTTGAAATTAGGAAGATTTTATTTTTGTTTCTTTAATTTTGGACGGTATAATATATATATAATATATATATATATATATATATATATATATATATATATATATATATATATATATATATATATATAGGGTGACCCAAAACGGGCCCCAACTCTAATTAGGCTCCGTTTCTTAGTGTCCGAATGAAATGAATTTTTGGTCATACCTAGTTTATTATATTCAAAACATCACATTAAAACGCTAGGGTCTTTGGCCTTTTTTCTCCGTTTTACAGCATGTGTTCTAGATGGCCTCCATTTAGCTCCGTGCATTTCTTGAGGCGCAGAACGAAGTTGTCCATGACGTTCTTACAGACTGAATTGGGAATGGCTCTCATCTCCTCCCTGATGGCTTCCTTGAGTTCCGTGATGTTCTGGGTTTCCCTGCGTACATTCTGTACTTAAGATAGCCCCAAAAGAAAACAATCTGGGGGGGGGGGGGCTTAGGTCCGGGCTATGGAGTGGCCACTCAAAATTAGTCTTGAGACTGATCACTCGGCCTCCGAAGTTCTCTCTCAGCCAATCTCGGGACAGGTTTGAGGTGTGAGAACTTGCTCCGTCTTGCTGGAGCTCACTCTTGAAGGTTTTGAGGACCTCCACATACCGCTCCTTGGTGACTGTCACTGCTGCGCCAGATTCTTCGATGAAGATTGGTCCTATGATGCCTCTGACCAAGATTGCAGCCCACACCGTGCACTTAGGAGAGTGCAGGGGCTTGGTGGTTACTTTATTGGGTCTGGAGGACCCCCAGAAGACATTTGTCTTAGAGTTCGCCTTTCCGTCAAGATGGAAGTGGGCTTCATCTGAGGTCCAAAGGAGGTTAAGGAAACCTGGTGTCTCCTCGATCTTATCGAGCATCTTGACTGCCATAGCGCTCCTCTGCTTCTTGTTTGAGGCTGTAAGGGTCTGCAGCGTCTGTATTCTGTATGGGTAAGCCCTGATATCGTTCACCAGCACTCTCCTGCAAGTCTCACGGGAGATACCGATGGACTGACTTCGCTTACGCACAGAACGTTTCGGACTCTCCTGGAGAGACTCTCTCATACTTTCGACCAGCTCGGCTGCCCGCTTCTTGGGACGTCCCGAGTGGCTTGGACGGTTCTCGCTGGCAGCGTTGAGGTTCTCCACGGTCCCAAACTTCTGGAAGTGGTCCACCCAGTTCTGAATTCTGCTTTTGGATAGGGTCTTTTCACATTCGAACTGATGCATGAAACTGTCCTGGGTTTTCTTAAACGAACCTGTCTTGTAGTAAAATTTAACACAGTGTATTCTTTGGACGTCCGTACTTGTTGGAGAAATAGAAATTTCTCCAACAAGTACGGACGTCCACCCAGTAGGGGCCATTATTTCATTTTATTTTTCCTCCCAATATGTCTACCCTACATGTATCTGTACTTGCATGACATTTTTTCTCTATATTATCATCCTGATGAAGTCTTATAAATAAAGACGAAACGTTGATGTACACATAAAAAACATCCATTTTTTGGTTTTCCTTTTTCATTTTCCCATCACGTCGGATTACCTTCATCCTTCTCTTCCCATATATATATATATATATATATATATATATATATATATATATATATATATATATATATATATATATATATATATTTTATTTTATTCCATTAGTTGCGACAAAACAGGTTTTGTTTCATTGGTGCGAATAGCTACCAACTCATCGGGCCGGCGAAAGGAATTCAAATGGCATAAAATTTTAAGTTCACTTTAACGGGAGATTGAAAATTGAAAATACATTGGAGGGGGAGGGGGATAGAGTTGGGGCTTTGTCTATAACGGTGACATGAGAGGGGAGGGGGGAGGACCCCAACAAGTCGTGTTTCAAATTATTACGTGGGAGGTTTTGCACGTGTCAGTGCTGTGACGATCTCAATCTCGGCCGGGGTGGGAGGAGGGAGAGTGGGCGACGGCCAGAGTGAGTTAAATTTAAAATGAGAATAAAATTATGATTACAACCGTCATTCTTATTTTATTTTAATTCTAATAAGTAATTATCATGTGGATAAAAATGTTTGATAATTTTAATTTAGGGTATTAATTGCTACTTTTGCATTTTATTTATTTTATTTTAATGTTTTGTTTATTATTTGTAGTGAATTTTGTTGTGATTATATATTTTTTTTTAAATTGTGATTATATTATACCGAGATCAATACTAGTGGAATCATTTTATAAGAGAAGTTTTCTGGTGTTACCAGTCTTATCATTAACAAAACCGATTATGACAATGGTAACGCCTGCCAATCATACCTACGATAGTCGCAGTGATAACAGCCTTATTAAAAATAAAAATAAAAATAAAAATAAAATAAAAATAAAATAAAAATAAAGATAAATATAAATAAAATTAGAATAAAAATAGAGATAGAAATAACAAGTTTGTAAGAATATTAATGATAATAACAATAATAATAATAATAATAATAATAATAATAATAATAGTATTAAAAAATAATAATAATAATAATAATAATAATAATAATAATAATAATAATAATAATACTACTAATAATAATAATAGCAATTCTGATAAATATCACCATCATTACCATCTTGCTACTTGTGAAGTCATTGGGCGAAATAAGTCGACAAGTGATGGTAGGCTTTTTTAATTCCACTGCCAATGACAAGGACTAAGTACCAGTTAATAATTAAGTGTTCAAGGTAGTGATCGAGGGGTTAAGTAATTGAGATTAGTCTAAGTGATATTTGAAACACGACTTGTTGGGGTCCTCCCCCCTCCCCTCTCATGTCGCCGTTATAGACAAAGCCCCAACTCTATCCCCCTCCCCCTCCAATGTATTTTCAATTTTCAATCTCCCGTTAAAGTGAACTTAAAATTTTATGCCATTTGAATGCCTTTCGCCGGCCCGATGAGTTGGTAGCTATTCGCACCAATGAAACAAAACCTGTTTTGTCGCAACTAATGGAATAAAATCAAAAAATATATATTTTGCTCTGAATTTTCATTGAGCACTCTCATAAACCCGGTTTCAACTTCCTTCGGATTCATACCCCCTGGATATTTGTAACAAGTTAATTATATATATATATATATATATATATATATATATATATATATATATATATATATATATATATATATAAAATAAATATGTTTCATGCTTACGCAATCCTCAGTGTAAGCGATGTTAATTTTTGCCGGCCAAAGTCATTTTTGACTTTACAGCCCAAACAAAGTCAGTTAATCAACAGTATTCAACGGCGGAATGCCGTAATTTTGCATTACGTTTCTTAACTTTGCTGATAAAAACAGCGTCTTAATTCATTCGTTTATTAAAATTGCTTATGAAAATAGCGTCTTAATTCATTCGTTTATTAAAATTGCTTATGAAAATAGCGTCTTAATTCATTCGTTTATTAAAATTGCTTATGAAAATAGCGTCTTAATTCATTCGTTTATTAAAATTGCTTATGAAAATAGCGTCTTAATTCATTCGTTTGTTAAAATTGCTTATGAAAATAGCGTCTTATTTCATTCGTTTATTAAAATTGCTTATGAAAATAGCGTCTTAATTCATTCGTTTGTTAAAATTGCTTATGGAAATAGCGTCTTAATTCATTCGTTTATTAAAATTGCTTATGAAAATAGCGTCTTAATTCATTCGTTTGTTAAAATTGCTTATGAAAATAGCGTCTTAATTCATTCGTTTATTAAAATTGCTTATGAAAATAGCGTCTTAATTCATTCGTTTGTTAAAATTGCTTATGAAAATAGCGTCTTAATTCATTCGTTTGTTAAAATTGCTTATGAAAATAGCGCCTATATTCATTCGTTTGTTAAAATTGCTTATGAAAATAGCGTCTTAATTCATTCGTTTGTTAAAACTGCTTATGAAAATAGCGTCTTAATTCATTCGTTTGTTAAAATTGCTTATGAAAATAGCGTCTTAATTCATTCGTTTGTTAAAATTGCTTTTGAAAATAGCGTCTTAATTCATTCGTTTATCAAAATTGCTTATGAAAACAGCGTCTTAATTCATTTGGGGACTCTTTAATTGAAATTTCTATTCAATTTCCATTTTGCTTTCGTTTTCATACGTAAATTCAAACATTTATTACATATATCATCAATTACGTCGAATTTTACATTGTCTAATCATCTTGTTAATATACATATCACTCATATTCCGCAAATAAAAATAAATAAATATTAGAAGGATCAACTATCTGGTAGGAAGCTAGAAATGGAATGATTGATCGAAATTAGATATGATCACTAAATTAGATATGATCATACTAAATTAACATTACAATTTTGATCCATATCACTAATAGGCAAGAGCCAGATGAGACACGGTAGATATATATTAATGCACGAATATATATATATATATATATATATATATATATATATATATATATATATATATATATATATATATGTTTTATATATTTTTATGTATTTTTTAAATATATTTTTTACATATTGTCAAAGCTAAATTGTATTACCTGCAGTAATGTCATTGCGGTAATGGTCCTCTGAGGTGAAGATTTTCTTTGAAAACTCATGAGTTAATGACGCAATTTCACTCCTTGTTTTTGAACTTTAATAAAATCTGATTAATTTCTCATTTTATTATGTCATTCAATTCATTTTATTGCTCTATACACTATATTGAGCTTTGTTTTTATCCTGATGGTCTACTGGTTAAAGATATTATTTATATTGTTAAAGTATTATCTTTCTCTCTCTCTCTCTCTCTCTCTCTCTCTCTCTCTCTCTCTCTCTATATATATATATATATATATATATATATATATATATATATATATAAGATAAATAAAGGAAGAGAAAAAATAATGTGCGGATGACAAATCTATTTCATCTTCGATTGTTCAATGCAAGGTGTACTCGGTAAAAACATGTTTATTTTTCTTTCCTTAAGCCAGGCTTTTCAAAGATTAAAATCGTATCATACGAGGAATGACATAGATGGATAAGTTGGCAGGGGAATAGCCAAAATCCAAAATTTGACAAAAAATAAGAAGCATTTATCTTTATAATTGCTCTATCTCGTATATTGAGCTTACTATAGGTTCAATTCTCTAAAAGTATACTTTTAGTCTCATATATATATATATATATATATATATATATATATATATATATATATATATATATATATATATATATATATATATATATATAACGTTCCGTCAAAATAAATTTAGTGAATAAAAATCTGACGAACCAATCCATTTCAATTATTTAGGGGAAATGAGAAAGCAAATAGCAAGTCAGACAAGCTTTCACTCTATTTCCATAACGATGCGTTTTCTTTTTTTCTATTTCCTTTTTCTTTTTAAAAACTTTGCAGTTTGAGACGTTTTCTTTCTTTACTTCTTATTTTATTTTTTTTACTTCACCGATACAGACGTTTTTTTAATATTTATATGAATATTAGTACGAACACTGGCGAAGGATACTTTTTTTTGGTGCATACTTGTAAACTTAATATTTCTCTTGTTTGTGACATACATTTTTTGAAATGTGTACCGACTGATATTGGTGTGTATCATTTAGTTTCGAGGCTAACTTTCATATTTACGCTTACTTACAGGTAAAACCTCAATGGAGAGACATGGGCAGCTGGATGTAGGAATACAACAGTTGAAGGCGAAGTGTAAGCAGTACAAACGTAGGCGGTCAAATCGAAGCACATCGAATTTCTTCACAGATGTGTTCAAATTACTCTCAAAGCTAAGCAAGGTGTTGAGACAGAGGGTCAACTGGTGCCCCCTGATTATTGGAAATCATAACAAAAATTATTTCGAGCAGACCCTTGCCCTCGTTACGAAAATGAACTACCTTGTTCGTCAACGAAATAAATTAAGTTCAAAACGTGGCCAACCGATTCACGGGGCAAGTTTTGGTTTGGGTTCCATGATTGTGATAGCTACTCCCCAAAACATTCAATGGATGCGTAATTGGCCAATTGGATACGGTCGTTGACTGTGAAATCAGCTATGCCGGGTTCGAATACTGTAAGATCTATGTATTATTCCGACTACTGTTCTCATCTTGGATGTTATTCTCAGAAGTTGTGGCCGATGCAACTGCCGAACTCGGGAATCTTTATGTGTAACTTGGGAATCTTTATGTCGAACTCGGGAACTTTTATGTCGAACTTGGGAATCTTTATGTCGAACTCAGGAATCTTTATGTCGAACTTGGGAATCTTTATGTCGAACTCGGGAATCTTTATGTCGAACTTGGGAATCTTTATGTCGAACTTGGGAATCTTTATGTCGAACTCGGGAATCTTTATGTCGAACTCGGGAATCTTTATGTCGAACTCAGGAATCTTTATGTCGAACTTGGGAATCTTTATGTCGAACTCGGGAATCTTTATGTTGAACTTGGAAATCTGTACGGAATTTCAGACTGAACACTTTATTTAATCTACTTGTGTAGACATTTTAGGTAATTCTTATGGAGGCGTGGTGCAACGGATAATGTGAGTAATAATCAGTTATAAGTCTTCTGGAGGTGAAGGTTTAATCCCCAGTGCGGGCGATACTAAGAATATAACTGAAGACTTCTACCCGGTCACGGCTGACGAAATGAGAACAATTTTCCCCCGTGGATCAAATAAAAGGTTCAATTCGAAATACTGTACAGATTCCAGAGTTCGACATTTAATATATGTTCTGATACCAAACTTAATCTTTGTTTTTGCCCAGGGAAGGAGAAATCCTTCGAGACAGAAGCATATTTTGACCCAATCCACAATGCTCCTTTTTGGGGAGCCAGATGTTTTCCACAATAAAGTTCGACCTTGTGTTTAACTCTGCCCTCGTAAATAGGAACATAAGAAAAACATCGTAAGAAAAACATCATATGAATAACATCAAAGACGAGAACAGTAGTCCAAAAATACAAATTATCCAACTTATTGTGATACAGTTGGGAAAGGTTTGAACCCGCAATTTCCACTAGTTATGGGTAATTAACAACTAGTGTTCAAATAATTGTATACATTAAATAATTTGCGAGAGGTATTATGCTGCGGCATATAAGAATCCGCCAAAAGGGTAGATTATTAAATTAAATTAAAATTGTTTTTTATTTATTTTTATACGAATGGGTTAAAACCCGCTCAAGTTAATGAGATGGAGATATTTACAGTTGAATGATGATGAAAAGAATTGAAAATGAATTTGATTATTTTATTTGGGAATTTTTTAGATGAAGATTAATAAGATGTATTATTTGTATTATTCGGACTATTGTTCCTATCTTGAGTGTTATTCTCACAACGTTTCGGCCGCTGTAACCTCCGGACTTCGTCAGGTGGGTCTTGTCGACTTGGGAATCTTTACGTCTAGTAGTGATACTAAGAATACAATTACGAATTACTTAAGACTTCTGCCCGGCCATGGTTGATGGAATGAGAGCAAACTAACCCCGCGGTTCCGTCCGAAATTCCATACAGATCCATTAGTTCGACATAAAGATTCCCGAGTCCGACAAGACGCCCCTGAAAAACGTCGGAAATGAACCAGGTCGAAATTTTGTGGGAATAATATGCAAGATAGCTGAACAATCCGAATAATACTAATTTGATTATATTGGATTTGAATTCGACCATGTTGTAGTCTGCAGCGAAGCAATCTCATTGTAGTCTGCATGTTGTAGTCTGCAGCGAAGCAATCTCATTGTTCATGATAAGTATTTGTTGATATTGGATTTGAATTCGACCATGTTGTAGTCTGTAGCGAAGCAATCTCATTGTAGTCTGCATGTTGTAGTCTGCAGCGAAGCAATCTCATTGTTCATGATAAGTATTTGTTGATATTGGATTTGAATTCGACCATGTTGTAGTCTGCAGCGAAGCAATCTCATTGTAGTCTGCATGTTGTAGTCTGCAGCGAAGCAATCTCATTGTTCATGATAAGTATTTGTTGATATTGGATTTGAATTCGAGCATGGTGTAGTCTGCAGCGAAGCAATCTCATTGTAGTCTGCATGTTGTAGTCTGCAGCGAAGCAATCTCATTGTTCATGATAAGTATTTGTTGATATTGGATTTGAATTCGACCATGTTGTAGTCTGCAGCGAAGCAATCTCATTGTAGTCTGCATGTTGTAGTCTGCGGCGAAGCAATCTCATTGTTCATGATAAGTATTTGTTGATATTGGATTTGAATTCGACCATGTTGTAGTCTGCAGCGAAGCAATCTCATTGTAGTCTGCATGTTGTAGTCTGCAGCGAAGCAATCTCATTGTTCATGATAAGTATTTGTTGATATTGGATTTGAATTCGACCATGTTGTAGTCTGCAGCGAAGCAATCTCATTGTAGTCTGCATGTTGTAGTCTGCAGCGAAGCAATATCATTGTTCATGATAAGTATTTGTTGATATTGGATTTGAATTCGACCATGTTGTAGTCTGTAGCGAAGCAATCTCATTGTAGTCTGGATGTTGTAGTCTGCAGCGAAGCAATCTCATTGTTCATGATAAGTATTTGTCGATATTGGATTTGAATTCGACCATGTTGTAGTCTGCAGCGAAGCAATCTCATTGTAGTCTGCATGTTGTAGTCTGCAGCGAAGCAATCTCATTGTTCATGATAAGTATTTGTTGATATTGGATTTGAATTGAACCATGTTGTAGTCTGCAGCGAGCAATCTCATTGTAGTCTGCATGTTGTAGTCTGCAGCGAAGCAATCTCATTGTTCATGATAAGTATTTGTTGATATTGGATTTGAATTGAACCATGTTGTAGTCTGCAGCGAAGCAATTTCATTTTAAGCATTTCATTATTATACGGAAATATCACGTGATTAATAAAAAGAATTACAAGAATATCTCGTCATTTTTTATTTCGATTTCAGGATTTCTCGAATGTACATTTTTTTTTTACTACTGAGTCACTATTTATTGAGGACAAAACCACTCGAGGATAAGGTTTTATTAATAAATACATAATATAATTTTTTAATTTAAGTGTACATATCATTTGTTAAATGCATAAGGTTAATATGTTACGAGTGAAAGGGGTTGAGCGTAGGTTCACCTGTCGCCATATACACAGGAAACATCTGATTGATTAGCGTCAGGAGATAATTTATATATGTTGAACACGTCTTATAAAAGCCTAGCACGCCCTGATCGACCACTTGCGTATGGACTGGTTAAAGTTATTATTTTAATATTAGTGGAGTTATTATATGCTCCATCTGAATAAAGACATCATATCTGTATGCATGTTTTTATGTTTGTATGTCCACCAATAACATTCTCAGTTGAGCAGCTACGGAATTGAACTTTGGTTTACTAGAACGACTCGATAAGGTACAAAAACTGATGTATAACCATGTGCCTATTCCCTCGACAATCGCCGACCCCTACGCTTGTCTGTTGTGGTTTTATTATCCGTAATCTTCTGTTCTGGTCGTGTCGTCTGGGCGATCGCCGAGGGCGTAAGCACTGGTTTACAAGTGTACAAAAACAAAACAACGCACTGGTTTACAAATATATGAAAAACAAAACAACGCACTGGTTTACAAGTGTATGAAAAACAAAACAACGCACTGGTTTACAAGTATATGAAAAACAGAACAACGCACTGGTTTACAAATATATGAAAAACAAAACAACGCACTGGTTTACAAGTATATGAAAAACAAAACAACGCACTAGTTTACAAGTATATAAAAAACAAAACAACGCACTGGTTTACAAGTATATGAAAAACAAAACCACGCACTAGTTTACAAGTATATGAAAAACAAAACCACGCACTGGTTTACAAGTATATGACAAACAAAACAACGCACTGGTTTACAAGTATATGAAAAAAAAAACAACGCACTGGTTTACAAGTATATGACAAACAAAACAACGCACTGGTTTACAAGTATATGAAAAACAAAACAACGCAGAATCACAAGAGAAAACACAAACTCAGATACATTGTTCTCTGGGTGTGTGTGACACCGTCGCTGAAAAGGCCCCCCAAACGATAGCGTCCACATCTTAGTTAAATTCCCGTATATCAGCAGAGACCTAACTGAGATAATTTGTATGTCGAGGCCACTATTGTCCTTACTCAAAGTCGTCAGATCATCTCATAATCTGCTAAATCTCTGCCGAACTCTCTCGGGGGACCTTCGAGCCGCCAACTGCCGTTAACTGCCTCGAACAACTATAACTATTCAATATATACACTGACCGGAAATCTTAAATGCCTGGTCTTTGTCTTAGAGTGACTGATAAGCAGAAAATGACTTGACCTCTCAGCCACTCTCAGCTGACTACTCATCTTACTTCCGATGCGCCTCGGTGAATCATTTCCTCACATTGTCCGAGGTGTTGGCTCTGGCGAGGGACATCCATAGTATCACACTGATGGATGTCGGCAGAGATGAGGATGAAGTCCAAGAAGAACATGCAGTGTACTCTGACTAGTTCTATCCAAACCACGAAAGTCAACCTGAGAATTCAAACTTCATAAGCAAGCAAGATGTGTAGTTCAATGTTTTTGACTTTGATTTCTTAGTTTAGTGCGAGTTTTTCAAACGTTCTTCAAGGTTCCATTACGTAAAGGATTACTTTCATAAAGCATTGTAATCAGTGCAATCTGCTTGGTTGTTGTTGTTGTGGTTGCTGAGAGAGAGAGAGTCGGACTTATACACAGAGCACACGAAGATCGTGATTCAGGATTGTCTGGTCGACATGAAGTCTTCCTTGTTGGCCGTAGCTATTCGTTATATATGTAAAACTGCCGGTTTGTACTTTTGGCACCTAAAGCAAAAACAACGCCGAATGGAGAGGTTTAACCGAGAACACAGAAACAAATGACAGTTCCACATGCGCAGAAGCATGACATATCCTCATTCCATCGATTTGAATTTCTGCACCTGCCACGTTCTTGCTTTATACATGCACAGAGACGATCAAAGGACGACGGATCCTGATGTTGGCCCTTTCTAGATGTTCACTAAAGATTTTCAGCTGGGTTGCGACCCTATACCGCTGGATGCCAGTCCTTACCGCCAAATAGAATAGCTCTGGCACTACCAGGTTGCCATTGTCCTATCACAGTGATGAAGGATTGGACTTTAGCGGTATGGTATTGGTGATGGAAGTAACTAATGACTTCTAAAGGGTAAATGATCCCGTGTAGCCATTAATGTCGCATTGCTAGCCAAGGTGTATAGCTTGGTTATTTAGTAACAACTTGTCCTGCATTGGATCATCAGTTACGACCTAATCAATTGGCGTGGTGGCAACTACAAAGCGAACCCAACATTTACTACTCCTAAAACGAACGAAAACCTCACATAAGCATGTAGATTCTACATGCTTATGTGAGGTTTCGTTTATGTTCAGATACTTTTTATTCTACAATGTAGAATAAAAAGTATCTGAACATAAACGGTGAGTTGCCATCTGCAAACAAACATGTAATGTAAGATCTTTCTAAATAGATACGTTTAGATATTCATAGAGATGATCTTGTCAGAAATAGCTAAGATAAATATCAATCTAATACCCGTTCCCCGGTGTTACCCGGGGAAATGATCTACTTTCTCATCATTTTTCGTGTTGTGAACTATTTCCTAACTAACATTTCCCGGCGATCTCACCTGTGGGTGTGGGTGATGGAGTCGATAGTATAACACCCCAAATCCTAATTTTCTATCTATGATATAAAAAATAAGTATAAATGGAACTATGCGTAATAATAAAATGAAAACAAAATAGTGAATTAATGAAATGCCCCTAGTAAGTCGACCGCATACACATGTTCAGTATATTAGAAAGTTAATGTTTGAGAATGAATTTGTCGTTTTAATCTTACTGTTTATACAGTAAAGCCATGTTGACACACCGGTTCTTGTTAGATCACCGAAGTTAAGCAACGTTTAGTCCGGTCAGTACCAGATAGGTGACTATTTCGGAATACGAGGCGCTGTATGGGGGGGGGGGGACAGCGACACCTCCTAGCAGAAAACTGCACAAACTAACGCCGTTAAAATGATCTCGCCTGTGCGGGAGGTGATATTATGACCCCCCCCTAATCTAAGAAAAGTGAGACGGGTCATTAAACTCCCCAGACAAAATGGCGCCTCAGCAGTTAGTCGTTAGCTTCTGGGTGACCGAAGAACAATAAGCTGAGAAAAAGCGGATCTAGTTGTTTCCGGTGACCAGCTGAAAGTAACGGAGAAAAAGATCAGACATTTAGGACTTCTGGTCAAAAGTAGATATATTTAAAAGACGAGCAGATTGGTCAGAGTTATTCGAGTAGACCGTGAGATCGGTTCGGAGCAGGATATCGTCGTTGGACAAAGAAGATTGTCACTGGGGCCGACATGACTGAACAAAGATCAACAGACAGCGTTTGGGGTCCTTAGCTACGATGCTATCACACAAACACACACGCACACGCACCTTCCACACGCACACCGAGCACAACTGAGTTATACTTATACAGAAAAAGATGTAGCATTTTAGTTGCAAGGAAGTCAACTCCTATTATATTCTTCAAGTTAAAATATGAATAATCCCATTTTCTGATTTTTATTTTTAGATGATTCACAATATCAGTCGTTTGGGCCAGACTTATTAATTTTGTTCAAATAAATTTTAGCGAAGTACTTTATTACATTACCAATAACATGGTACAACAATAACACATGAAAATTGGCTAGTCAGAAGCAAAGTTTGATTTCTTAGATAAAATGCTATTTGGGTCTGACTTATAAAATCCGACATGTTATCTCTCTCTCTCTCTCTCTCTCTCTCTCTCTATATATATATATATATATATATATATATATATATATATATATATGTGTGTGTGTGTGTGTGTGTGTGTATGTATATATATAAGTATGTATATATGTATATATATATATATATATATATATACATATATATATATATATATATTGTCATCAAGAGATAGTTCTCTCATTGTATCACGGCACTTCGGTGTGACTAGACGGAGCAGGTATATCCACACTGAGATTCGAAACCTTGACGCCAGATGACCAGTGCTATCGGTGTTTTACATCCGCGCCCACAAGCCCGTCACTGACAGCAGAGAAAAGTATACCAGGGATACGGTTAGTGCGATAAATGACACAACGTTATAAATGGAGATAGGCACAAAATAAATTTAACATTTGAATCGTTTCCGTTGCCCCTCTGCAAGAACCTGTTCCAGACTCCAGCCTCAATAAAAAAAGTATCCAGAGAGTGAACATCGTCACCCCATGGATACTAAAGGTGGACGACAATGTAGCCCTAATCGCAGAGCATATGTCACTAACTGCACCTACAAATATTCCAGTCTCGGAAAATGGAATCTGTTATGCTGAGTTCGAACCATAGTTGATCTATTGTGGTCATTTATATACTAATACTGTTGGGAAAGGAATAGAACCGGAATTTCTTGCAATGTATGGTTAAAATAGCAACGTGCTCAATTAATCGTTTTCAATAGTTATTGTGATTCGACATTAAATAAGCACCAAAAAGGGATGATATACCGTAAAATAATTTGTGTAGAAAAGCTATCAGACACAACATCTTTGTTTACTTTGATAAAGTTTCTGTTATTAAAAGAAGCGAAATATTAGTCTACTAATGTATTTCTGATGTGATTTTGTCTTTTATATTTTGAGGTTTGTCAATTTTTTTTTACTTCATTTTCTTCTATACACATTGTATTTGTCTAGTGAGAGGAACGAATTCTCCGTGTTTCCCAGCACTGCAAACAGATGTTATTTCGGAGTTTTCCTTCCAGTAAAAGTTGATTTACTCGAGTCTAACTTATTATTTTTACCATGACAGATTTTTACTCCGTGTTGAGTTTGCCGCATACACAAAAATGGTACAAAATGCGCGCATTTTCTCGTAAAACATGTGCTTTTCTAAAGTTGATGTGCTTTTTTTGCCTGGCGTACTGATTTTGAGGCAGTCAGAATTCTCTGTGTTTCAGAGTACAACAGGGAATGTGTTATTTTGTGAATTTTACTCTTCCTACGAAGGATTGAGCATCTTCACAATAATCGTTAGGTGCGCAATATATGTAGTTACTGTGAGTGTTTGATTAGAGATAAATAAAAAAAAAACGGCGTTCACAAATATATATTCTCCAGGTTAATTTGAGATCGGAGTTCTTTTCTCCTAGAACTACTGCTTTTCCATAGCTTGTGACGGCCAGAAATCCATACTAACTACTACAATGAAGGTGTATTTGTTTAAAGTTTTCCTTTTGCTAGACTAGTTGCCTTTACGAAGGTTTTGTTACATTTGAATGGAATAGGTTGAGTAACACTTTTAAAGGTCAGAAGTAATCCCAGACGGAAATCGCGACACCACGTGACTTCTGGGCGGATATTTTCTGTCACTTTGGCGAGACTTCAAGCAGGAAAGACATGTCTAAAGCGATGTCTACACTGTAGTAGTGGTGGTGTGTGTGTGTGGGGGGAATGAGTGCGCACAATGTAACTAGATGTAGCGAGACAAGCAGAAAAGACGTGTCTACAGTGCCATCCCCAATGTGGTGGTGATAGAGGAAGGACACAATTTAACTAGATGTAGTGAGACGAGTCTATCTATCTGTCTGTCTTTCTCTCTTTCACATGCATACGAAATTCACCCGCTCCTTCGATATTTTCTGTTACCCGTTCTTTTCTTTTTGAATAAATATTTTTATAAACCAACATCGGCTTCCGAGTGGTTTTATATCGAACGGCAAGCAAGGACCTGGGTTCGACGACGACACGAGTGTATAAGGGTTTATACACACATCAGTAAATGAAAACAACATTTGTGTGATGTCCTGATGCAACACCAAACTATGGATACACATGTTGCGCATTTTTTTCATGGTAACACAATAAACACAGTTCGGGAAATGGATTTTCGTAAAGAACTGATTAACTAATATTTCGCGGCCTTTTATCTAGGAACAAATATACTACACTTTTTCGTTTTCCAGTACTCTCTCTGGTTTATGTTTGTACCATTTGTCTGCGTGTTTGAAATGCTGTCGTTGGCATAGTTCCCACTGTACTGCTTTCCTTACGCAGTCGTGTCTGTTCTTGCATTATTTTGGGCTAGTTTGCTGCATTCACTTATTATGTGATCTACTGTTTCGTCTCTTTGTCCACAAAATCTACATTTACTCTTTTCCTGGGTTTTATCTATTTTAGCTTTAATATAGCTAGTCCTAATCCCATTGTTCTGTGCAGTTGTCAGTAGAAATTGCGTGCGTTTCTCTGTTCAAGTTTCCTTTTCTTAGCCATGCAAAACTATTTTTGTTGGTTTCTTCTCTTGTTAGTGTTATGAAACGTCCATGTAGTTGTTTTTCTTTCCACTTTTCATTTTTTGTCTTTTTGATTCTAGTTGCGGTGCTACCCGAATTGTTCGTTGGGATGGTGTCTCTTGCTGCGATGATTAGCCTTTTCCTGTTCTGGGTTATGTATTTTCAAGCTCTTTTTGTGTCTTCCACACAGTCTTCTATACTTACCAATTTCCTTCCTACTTCGTTTCTTTTCATGTAGACTCTGCCCATATCATCTTTTGGGTGTAGTGCATTGTGCATGGTCCTCTGATCAAGGTTCCTGAGTTCTTCTTTAGTCCAGCCTATGAATGGTCCAGAGTATCTTATTAGTGATACTGACCAGGTGTTTATACCTTTTACTAGATTTCTGCTATATAATTTAGTTTCTAAGAGTTTTCTTGTTCTCTGTAAATATTATTTTCCAATCTTCTTTTTAATTTCTGTAGATTTGATGGTGTCTGCTTCCAGAACTCCCAAATATTTATAGCTCTCCTGTTTGTCTAGCGCTCTCATCTCCTCTTGGTTGGGCAGTTCCATGTCCTGTCTCATCTCAAGTTTTCCTCTTTTCATCTATAGCAGTGCACACTTTTCCATTCCGAATTCAATTCGAATCTCTTGACTGAAGATTCTGGTCGTATTTATCAGCTTTTCCAGTTCCTTTTTGCTATTTGCAAATAGTTTCAGGTCGCCCATATACATCAGGTGGTTTATTCTTTGTTATATATGTCTGTAAACTTGTATTCGTCATCACACTTTCTGAGTATGTAGTTGAGTGGCATCATGGTTATTATAAACAGCAGTGGTGATAGACAGTCTCCTTGGAAATTGCCTCTCTGTATTTTTATCTCGGTCAGGTGTTGCCCTCTAGCTGTCAGTTCTAGTCTCCATGTTTCCATTGCTTTTTTAATAATATTAATAATCCTGTCGAGTATCTTGTGTATTTTTAAGCATTCAATTATCCATGCTTGATGGATTCTGTCGTAAGCTTTCTTATAGTAAAACCATGAATATGTTCTTTTTTCTGCTTTTTACCTCCTTCATGGTATTTTGATCAGCTGATCATGCATCCCTCTTTTCCCTTTCCGGCATCTTTTTTGTTCCTCAGGGAGCAATCCACGATTGTTCAGGGATTCTTCTTCTTCTTCTTCTTCTTCTTCTTCTTCTTCTTCTTCTTCTTCTTCTTCTTCTTCTTCTTCTTCTTCTTCTTCGCTGTCTTCTTCTTCGCTGTCTTCTTCTTCGCTGTCTTCTTCTTCTTCGCTGTCTTCTTCTTCGCTGTCTTCTTCTTCGCTGTCTTCTTCTTCTTCTTCTTCTTCTTTTTCTTCTTCTCTTTCTTCTTCTTCCTCTCCTTCCTTCTTCTCCTTCTTCTTCTTCTTCTTCTTCTTCTTCGCTGTCTTCTTCTTCTCCTTTTCTTTGTTGTTGTTGTTGTTGTTGTTGTTCTTCTTCTTCTTCTTCTTCTTTTTCTTCTTCTTCTTCTTCTTCTTCTTCTTCTTTCTTGTTGTTGTTGTTCTTCTTCTTCTTTTCTTTCTTGTTGTTGTTGTTGTTGTTGTTGTTCTTCTTCTTCTTCTTCTTCTTCTTCTTCTTCGCTGTCTTCTTCTCTTCTTTTTCTTCTTCTTCTTCTTCTTCTTCTCATTTTCTTTGTTGTTGTTGTTGTAGTTGTTGTTGTTGTTGTTGTTGTTCTTCTTCTTCTTCTTCTTCTTCTTCTTCTTCTTCTTCTTCTTCTTCTTCTTCTTCTTCTTCTTCTTCTTCTTCTTCTTCTTCTTCTAACACAACACCCGTCACTTTTCAATACATAAAATCAACGATGTCTTGTTGTTTCTCTTCATTAACGACCAGTGCATTAATGGCATTACAACGTCCATTGTCAGTGGACTATTTTTCTTATCTGCGTCAGGGAATAATCTCATTTGATGAGGTGAATTGGTTATCGGCCAAATCGTTTCTGCGTAGTGATCAACCTTCTCTAAATTTAACGATGTTTGAATGACACCTCTTATTACTCGGCCGAGTCGAAGAGTGAGATTTAATTGCATGTCGTAATTTGAGACAAGTTTCCTTTTTTTTTCACTGCTTCACAAAGGAATCTCTGTCTGAAGTTAATATGCATGTCGATCAAAATTAACGTACAGGAATAACATGTTTTTTTTTTAGATAATCAAGCTGTGACAAAAGATTTGTAGTTTAACTGAACATTTAAAAAAGTAAGATATACCTAAGTTACTGAAAATCATGATCGATGAAGTATGACTTCTTCTTTTTATTATTATTATTATTATTATTATTATTATTATTATTATTATTATTATTATTATTATTATTATTATTATTATTATTATTATTATTATTTGTACTCACTAGGAGTTCTCACACAGATCATCGTCAGTGATTGCTCACCGACAACAACCAGTGGTATTTTCTGGAGTCTGAGTGACAACAAGCCTCCCCAGATTTTCAGTATTCTTCACCTCTTTTCGATAACGATGCGGTATCGCAACAGCCTCTTACCATTGATTTCTCTTCTTCTTCTTCTTCTTCTTCTTCTTCTTCTTCTTCTTTCTTCTTCTTCTTCTTCTTCTTCTTCTTCTTCTTATTATTATTATTATTATATACATTTTTCAGATATGTAAAAGCAACCAAGTGCAAAAAGTCATTTTCACGTCAATTATACAAATAAATATAGAAAATAAAGAAAAATAAAATAATAGAATTCTGTTTTTTCTAGACGGTAAAGAAAGAAGGAAAATTGTCAACGTCTTTACTTTAAAGGAAGGAAATTAAAAAAAATATATTTAAAAGTGCCGTTTTTAAGAGCGACCTCATATTGATTGATTCACTACGGATAGCAGAGAAAGAATATTAAATACGATAAAAAAAATACCTTCGTAAATAAAATAAAAATTGATTTTTTCATTGATTTTTTTAGTGTGTGAATGGGGTGCGAATGGAATTATGTTGTGATTGTATAATAATAAATACATTAGATAAGAGTGTAAAAGACATGTTCGAGACCGGTAGTTACTGTGTACTGACAATTGTTTTGATTAGCTGTCACGTACACGTCGACTGGGAAACAAGTGAAATAGACAAACAACAAGAAAAGTTATTTAACTGAGCATTTAGAACAGGGATTCCCTAATTTTAGAGATGCTGAATTAAAAAAAAAAACTATTTAAAAAATATCATAGGGTTTCAGTTTCTTAATTTGAAGAAATTTAATAACGACCATTGTCTGGAGATAATAAACCCTAGTAAGTGATATTAACAACGAGAGATTCTGCCAGTGAAAGGTTACACACGACGAGGACACGACTGGAGATACCTGGATCAAGGATCGGTTATAAAAAAAATAAACTCACATCGAATATAATTTTATCTTGTGTTATTCGAAATATATAAAAAAAACAACAAACCCTTATTCTCTAGCAGTGTAACACAATACAATGCAATATAATATTTCCATAAGTCCGCAGTGGAATCAATTGACAATCGCAAATGGTGGTGCAACTCAGAAATATAATCTCTTAGGTATCTCAGGGTCACTATACTGGGTGACAGGTGTCCTAGGGACAACACCCAGCTGGGATATAACATGCTCTGATAAGGTTATCAGAGATTGATTGGTCTGACGTTCCTTGGTGGTAATTGTTAGTAAGTGGAAATATTGTTGGCCAAAATTATCTAACACATGTACTTGAGATACTATTATTCCAGTTAAATTTACGACTTGTTCTTGCAGTTATTGCATATTTTTAATCAACCAGTTTATACTTTCCCCGTTTTTAGCAAATTCTCACCTTGTCATATCTAGTATTGATACACTATCTCTGGTCAATAATGATATCATCGTTTGTCTATTTGCAATTCTTCTTCAACGTATGATACTTCCTTATTTCTTAATTGTTTCTGGAGTTGAGATGAGTATAATTTATCTTCGTTTTCCCACTTACTGGGCCCCTCGCCGCTACACTCTGGCCTTAGACAATGGACTTCACCCTCTACCCCCATCTGTTCGGTTTCGATGATCCTTCTATTCTCTCAAGACGTTTTTATTTAAGGTACCATCAAAAATAAAGAATCTATTCAAGTTGAAAAGCCATCAGTGATCTCTCAGTGACTTCTTGGCCACCCTGTATAAGAAAGACGATGGAGTTGGCGGGCACAAAAGAAATTAAACAATAAAGGACGATAAGGGGTGGAATTGTGTGCAGGAGACCCCGTATACTATAATATGCATCCGAGAGAGGGTAAATAAAGTCAGTGATGACGACCCTATTATCGATTAGTAGAATAGACTGGACCAGTGTCATTTTTAATTTGATGGGTCATGTGTCAGGAAAGGTAAAGTTAATTTCTCTACACTTCAACTTCCGCTTTCGTGATTAATTAGAAACATTATCATTGTTTTACGGATTAATTATTTTTAAACGGATTTATAATAATTTCCGGATGTTTTTTTGTCAGTAAAATTTGATTGAATTGGAAAGATAATAACTATTATAATTAGTTAATCTGAACGACATTATTATTAGAACATAATTACGTATTACGTACGAAAATAAATGAAACAAATAAAAACTTTACTGACGATGGTTAAAAAAAATCAAATCTTCAAATATCTACCATTATACTACAGCAGAGTTAACCAACCTTTGTTTTTCTAAGGATTTTTTCACACAAAATACATGTTAAAATATCTCTCGATTTGAGGATTGAGTTTAAAATAATCTTTAAGTGTTCTAATTAGCCCTGATTTGCAATTTACTCAGCAAATCACTTATCTACTCCCAAGTCTTCTTGGCCTTTTGGCTAAGATCAAAGTGTAGTATCTGTTCCGATGGATACTGCACCCCATACTGGTGTTGCTCTTGGCCTTCGGGTCTTGATTTACGCCGGTCAATGGGTCTGTCCTGTGCAGTTCTAGGAAGTCCACCTTCCCAGGCTTTGCCTCCCCTTTTTGGGGAGGAGTAATTTTATTGCTTACTGCCTGAGGCGCCCCTACTGGGGAATGCCGACGGGGCTGCCCAGGCAATTTTTAAACCCCACTTTCCCGACCCGACCTTGGGTCACATCTTACTTGTGGGAGTAAGATAAAAACTGGCCTTGTGCCTAACTCCTGGAGAGGAGTAAATCAATACTCCTAAGTTTCAGTCCATTACTCTCACTCTCTCCAGCACTAAGTATTTAATTCCTTCCCACCGCAGGAATATGCGACACAATGTCGGAAAGTGGGGGGAGAGTCAAGCCAGCGCCCCTAAAGAAGGAGCACTCTGGCCTAGCAAAAATAGCCTGGGCAGCCCCGTCGGCATTCCCCGGTCTGGGCGCCTCAGGCAGTAAGCGATAAACTTACTCCACTCCAAAGAGGGGAGGCAAGGCTTGGGAGGGTGCACCTCCTAGTACAACCCAAGACAGTATACCTAAGCCCGTCAGATAAAAGGCCACCGAAATGGTCCAGTTCCTGCCGGACTGATTGTCAAAAACGAATCCTCGACTGGTATCACCCTACCCCATCCTGAAGCCCTCAATCAACCGAAGTTCTCCCCAGCACTATGTTAGTGCCCCCCCCCACTGTTATTTGATACAGTATCAATCCGCTCTCGCTTCTGTCACACTCCTCTTCCCCCTTCCCTCCCCGTTCTCTTCCACTTAGCAATAAAAGGCAATACAACTAGCTATCGAATGGAAGATTGAAATAGTCCATTATAAACAATAGGGAAATATTACTAACCGTATTATTATTATTATTAATATTTAACCTATAGCTGGGAATAGATAGATAAATAGATATAGAGATAGATAGATAGATAGATAGATAGAGAGATAGATAGATAGATAGATAGATAGATAGATAGATAGACATATATATATATATATATATATATATAGAGAGAGAGAGATAGAGATAGATAGATAGAGAGAGAGAGAGAGAGAGAGAGAGAGAGAGAGAGAGAGAGAGAGAGAGAGAGAGAAAGATATATATATATAAAAGGAGATTGTAGTTTGCTTGAAGCATTGCTGGTAAATGTAAGTGTAAATTAGTCGTCCAAGGCTATAGCAATGCGATGTGGTTGCCGTGAGATGGAAAAGTGAAAAGAAATAAACGCAGGGAGAAAGTGAAACTCAAAACGATTTATTAATAATTTCACGAAAACTGATTAAATACCAAATAGTATTTTTTTTTTCGGTAAGTAACAGATCGGCAAAGGGTAATCTTAAATTTTCGAAAGAAAAACTTTCATTATCAGAAGACAACAATAGAAGACCGAGAGGGTCGAAAAAACGGGAAACAAACCGGTGTCAGATCATCGTAATACAGGGGAAAACAATTGGCAGTAGGAATGCAGAAAATGTCAAAATTCCATTAAGCAATCATATAACTAAGGTTAAAACATTATAAACATTAGTTTAGTAATATACCAATTTTTAAAATTTTATTATGTTTCATTTTACATGACTCATCAATTAGTCTTTTTTTTTTTTTTTTCCATTTATTCTCCTCAAATCCAAATTTAAATTTACTGTCAAAGGGAGATAACTTATTCTAAATAATATATTCAGACTCTTTTTTTTTTTTTTTTTTTTCGACCCTCTCGGTCTTCTATTGTTGTCTTCTGATAATGAAAGTTCTTCTTTCGAAAATTTAAGATTACCCTTTGCCGATCTGTTACTTACCGAAAAAAAAAAAAATACTATTTGGTATTTAATCAGTTTTCGTGAAATTATTAATAAATCGTTTTGAGTTTCACTTTCTCCCTGCGTTTATTTCTTTTCACTTTTCCATCTCACGGCAACCACATCGCATTGCTATAGCCTTGGACGACTAATTTACACTTATATATATATATATATATATATATATATATATATATATATATATATATATATATATAGAGAGAGAGAGAGAGATAGATAGATAGATAGAGAGAGAGAGAGAGAGAAGGAGGGAGAGAGAAAGAGAGAGGGAAAGAGAGAAAGAGAAAGAGATAGATAGATAGAGAGAAAGAGATAAGATAGATAGAGATAGATAGATAGATAGATAGATAGAGATAGAGAGAGAGAGAGAGAGAGAGAGAAAGAGAGAGAAAGAGAGAGAGAGAGAGAAGGAGAGAGAGAGAGAGGGAGACATAGCGAACAGAAAGGCTACTTTTAGATTTTTTCTTTATTTGTAAACATTTAACTGGCTTTGCAAACTCACAGTCACACTTTTCTAGTGTTTCAATAAAGTCTCTTGAAAGGTAAAATCAGTTTTCTAGAATAATTTAAAAGATAATTAAAATAAATGATTACTTAACAATGCGGAATTATGAAAAATATTACTTACTTTTTACTCAAAACTACAAATTTATGCCCCAAAAGATTTTTTTCCCCAACCTAAAAAAATGCAACCGTAATAATTGTCACTGACCCAACAATACATGAATACCTACATGTAAACCTGTATAAAAAATTATCATTTGTGTAATTTCTATATTCCTCTCTCCGAAATTTATTTTCACAATTATTGCTGTTTTGTTCGGTTCCCTCCCAGGCATTACAACCCTCGAAAAGAGGGACGATAGGTATATCGCCTATTGCCTGACCAGTCTTCACCGATGAATGCCGACGGGTAATTCGCTACCGTAGCGTCCGTAACGACCACACCCCACACGAAGCTGGACCTTCACCCGTGGGGAGACAGGTAAATCTATGTCCAGCAAATCAGTTTAAACAAAACACACACGTAGACACATTATATTTGCGCAGAAAATATCGACTGGTCCGACCAGACAATTGTTATAGGTAATTGTTACTAAGCCGTGAAGGAACCACACCATCTAATGTAGATCGACATTGTATCACATCCAGCCATCGTGTGTGTGTGTGGGTGGGGTTGAGGTATGTACACCAAACATTTTGGGTATTATTTACTGAAGTCTGCAGAACAAAAAGGAGTAAAAAACAAACAAATGTGCAGTAAATAAATGTTACCAAAGGCAAGATAAGTTACTTTTCTACCTACCTGCGTTTTTATTTTGTTAAAAACAAAGTGTCGACTCTGTTCAGTTAGAACAAAAAAAAAAAAAGAAGAAGTATATCCGATTTTAATGAAATTGAAACAATACTCAGAGAGTTTTCCAATATTTCAGCTTTTTCCAACTATATTAGGGGGGAGCGAAAAGGGGGAAGGGAGGCAGTAAAAACAAAAAAAGTAATATGGTGTTTTATTTACTCCTCCCCAGGAGTTAGGCACAAGGCCTGTTTTATCTTACTCCCACAAGTAAGATGTGACCCAAGATCGGGTCGAGAAAGTGGGGTTTGAAAAGCCAGCGCTCGAGAGGTGAGCACTCTGGCCATTTAAAAATTGCCTGGGCAGCCCCGTCGGCATTCCCCGGTAGGGGCGCCTCAGACAGTAAGCAATAAACTTACTCCTCCCCAAAGAGGGGAGGCAAAGCCTGGGAGGGTGGACCTCCTAGAACTGCACAGGACAGGCGTGCAGTATCCATCGGAACAGATACTACACTTTGATCTTAGCCAAAATGAGCATAGTGAAAAAGTACATTCAATCCTGAGCAACGTCGGATCTGCTTGCTAGTTCCTTATAAAATATAAAAATTGATAAAGAAATGCTGAAATTTAAAGAAGTTTGAATAATTTTCAGAGAAAAAAAAAGAAATCTCCTCGTGTGTTTATCAATATTTATTATGTTTTCCGAAGAAATACATAATTAAACACAATGTCCAACTTTTTGACCCATGTATACATACAAGACCAGTATTCACCATAATCAGTTGTTCATTTCACTCACCCCCCCCCGGCTCTATAATGAAGACTAATGTGTATTTATTTATATACTTGTATATAAATAGATCTGATATATTCGCCCTGTTAGCGAGTAAAGGCGTGTTTTTTTCTAGCCTCAGAACGAAACCGTTTCAAGTAATGAGGGGGGAGTGGGCCCAGAAATTAAATAGCAAGTCAGACAACCACCGCTGTCTGAAATGGAGTCGGAAAGAAATCCTTCACTCTAAATACGATAGGTATTCATTTTCTTTAAATCATCAGAAATGATAATAATTTATATTTGAAAAATTAAATTACTGACGTAATTCTATGAACACTGGCGGATCATATCCCCCCCAAGTCATTTTTAACGGAGAGTGTACAATAGTAGTAATAACATATGTATTCTATTTGAATATTCCCGAATGAAAATGTTGAAAAGTTATTTATATACAAATTTCTTATTTATACATTTTTGCTCATTTAATTTTAGGGTCGCCTGACTGACGTCACATCGTTTAGGGAAGGCGCGGGATATTCAAACTAGTGTTTATTTTAGCCTTGTTTGCTCCACACGTGTCATCGATTTGGGTGGGTGGGTCCGTGAGCTGCTAATTGCTTTATGGTCCCGTCTTGATCATAACGAGAACTTTCTCTTGTCACACATTACTATACCCAATCGAATGCTATTTAAAACTGTATTTAAAACGACGCTGCGACTGCGCTTAGTATTCGCATCATCAGCCTGGAGCTCCGATCTTGCTTAGAACATTGATTGCCTGAAAAGCGTTCAGAAACGTGCAACTAAGCTATCGATCAGACACCTAGCATACCCTGAACGCCGTGTTTGTCTGAGCCTGATTCATTGAACCTCCGACATCTAACAAATGAGTTGGTAAATGCTCACAAAATTATTAAACATTTCACCGAAACTATCCTGAGCATATTTTTGTTCTTCGTGCGGTTTTTGTAACAAATATCTAATTGCGTTTTTAGATGGGAATTTGTGGGTGTGGCTTATGTTTTTTTTCGCACACGCCTTTGGTCAGTTAATATTATGAGGATGTACTTTTTTTTTAATGTGTTTTTGACTGAAAAATATTACAGCCCCATGAGCTGCGTTGCTTTTGTTTTTTGTATACAACTTTTAAACCAGTGCACGCGCCCTCGGCGGTAACCAATGCGAGTGACGACACGGCCGGGGCCACGTCGGGGTCACCATTTATGGCCGGGGGTTGTTATACCCATTTATAGCAGCATGTAATTCCCACTGTTTGAATGTGGCCAGACCACGGGTGGATTGTTCGAAGTGGCCCGACCACGTGTGGATAAAATTAACACAATAAAACAAACAAAAGGAAGAAAGAGAACATTATTCTTATATCTGAAATTATATTAGAAATAAAGTGAATGAATGATAAAGCCAACACACAAGAATGTAAAAATCAACAATTAAACAAAACAATTTATTTGGCTAAGATATTTTGTAGAGCTATCAGTTACAGAGTCCATATTTTTAAGGAGTGAAATGTTCCGTTTGTTTCAGTTCATGTTTGTACGAATATGTAATATGCGAGCGTGTTTGATGTAAAGTGATTTTTGTGGCAATTGTAATGGGTATGTGTGCTTGAAGAAAAGTTCGTTATTCGTGGTAGAAATGAAAAGAGATTACCTACTTTTTGACTTTTGCCTCCCCCCCATCCTCGATTGAGCCGGTGTGTGTGTGTGGGGGGGGGGAGCGGTGTCGACGATCTCCTCTGTATGCGTTCGGCCGGCAAGCGGAAGAGAAAAAGAGAACGAAAAGAAGGTGCGCGACTTGTTTTATAGAGAGTCAAATCACGCGTGGTCAAGCTGACCTGTTGGTTCCTAATTGGCTGGAATTATCGGCCAACGTGCTTTCACGAGATCATCCCCTCTTCTCTACCTCAAAGACGAAGAAGGGCTGAGTAAACAAAGAAAGAAAAGAGTCGCAACAAATATCCCCTGGCCGGTTGTGGCGTCTACCACAAGACGACACAGCCAGAAGAAGAAGAAGAAAAAAAACAAGAAGAAGATGAAAACAAAGAAAGAACCACGGAATACGAATATTGGAGTCAGCGATCGCCGAGGGACCGGCATATAGTCTTACATCCCTACAGCACCAGACAGAAAACAGCACCCATGACTTTCAGAAACATTTTTTCACATTCAGAATTACTGAAGCATGGAACAAACTACCCTCCCTCTACACATGCACGCAAGTATATTATGAATCAAATACGATTCATTTCCCTGGGAATTATACATTATCCTATGTACTATGCATGCATTTTTGGCGAGTTATAGCACACCTGAGCACTGTACGCAATGATTTCATTATTATTATTATTAAGAGCTAAACTTGCCCGTGAGTATCTTGATTAGGTCGTGTCTGTGGTCACCATGAAAATTATAAATCTCATCGACAGCTGTACAGAGAGAGACAGAGAGAGAGAGAGAGAGAGAGAGAGGGGGGGGGAGAGAGAGGAGAGAGAGAGAGAGAGACGGGTGAGTCCGTTTTTAGTTATTTGCTGATATTTTTTAGCACGAAAATGAAGCCAAAAACGGGACAACTCATTAGGAACCTGTCAGAATCAAAATGCTAGACGATGTGATAGTACGAAATTGGTTGCGTAAAAAAAAAAATGACGCTATAAAATAAAAATATTGAGAACTTTATTTTTTTCAGCGTTTGGAGATTTAGAATTAATGTAAAAATAGAAACGATTCTTATTCGGTTAAAATCGACAATTTAGCTCGAAAAGAGACGCCCATCTCTTTAACGATAGAATATATTGTTTTATTTAGTTACTGCTTATCTTGTCGTGGGAAAAGGACAAAACGAAGAAGTCGTTTATAATCTTTTTCTCTCTCTTTTTTTTGTAAACTATTTTAAATATTTTACCATTTTTTATTTTTAATCTGTATTTTTAACTTTCTCTCGAAATTTTACGATTTTATTTTAAAAAGTCCCCCCACCATTTGAAAAAAAAAAATGAAAATTAGTTAAAAGGGAATTATATTTTTACATTTGATTTTATTTGGTTTTATGAGAAAAGTGCAATGTCGTATTTGATTTTAGAAACCTTTTATGTGTCTAGAATATGCATGCATCACAAAAAATATCTCCTTGCTGATAAGTGATAGATAAAAAGCTGGAGAATGAAAAATAACCATAGGAAGAAGACTGAAAACTCCTGGGTAACAAGGAAAGTATTTTAAGATTCAATGACAAACCTTCCTTTCCCACACCCATCGTATAATTTATATATTTATTTTATTCAGCACCCCCCCCCCCCCCTGCACCAAGGCAGAAAGCAAGAGACCTCCGCAGAAACCATAACCCTTACCCTAACCTCTGCAGAATTACCATTTAAGTAGACTTTGGATTACTGTCAACGAAGCCTTATTGGATAAAGCTGTCACATGAAGGAGAGACTATCTTCTCCATTGCCTGAATCCCCATCGGAAACAAAGATAGAGAACGCGATAACACGAACACGGCGGCGACGTGTATTATCTGCTATTCTGTCAGTAAAGTTAACCTCTTGACTGGACCGCATCTCGCAGATTTATAAAAACGATACATAATCGAGTTTTTTCTTCTTCCTCTTTTTTTTTTATAGTGAAAATGGAACTCTTCAGACGAACTACAAGAAAAGACTTTAATGACAATAGGAAAGATAGACGTGGTCGTTGGATGACGCGATCGAATTACGCAATCTTTCTATATAAAGGATGGAAATTGGCTGTATATTCGTCTATCTTATTTTCACGCTTTCTCCATCCAAATCTGACCTAAACATCAATTATAAATCATGATGGTTGCTACTGGCAACACAAATTTGGGATAAACATGTTCCTTCTTATGGTATCGATCGATTTTCTATCTATAAACACTAGACTCTGACTTTCAGACTAATCAAGACTAAGGGAGATAATACTCTCTTTTAAACTGTACACAAGAAATAAAGTTTTTTTTCTTGTTTTATTTAAATCCGTGATTTTTCAGATAAAATTTTCTAAATTTACTTCACAGTTTAATTTGACAGTGAAAAAAGTCCGAGTAAAAAGTGATATGCAACAGTTATTTATTTGTGTGATTTTTTTCTTTAAAACCTGCCCCTTCATAAAGTGGCTTTTTTAAAGTTCATTTTTAGAAACCCGGCGTAGACGGGTATTGCAGCTACTTCACAATAGGTTACTTAAATTTACTTGATGTCTTTTAGTATTTACCAAAGACCCCCCCCCCCAATATACAAAAAGAAAACTAAACAAACAATTCATATAAATTTTGTCAGTAAATGAAGACGTCCCGTTTGAAGGGAGGTAACTAACTTGAACTAAATTTGATTAAAATTAAAACATGTCTACTGACAAAATAGAACGAATATGTGATACTAAACGCCTGGAAATTTTAGTTGGGAAATGTCTACCAGAGAAAAGACATCAGTAAAATCTTTTTTTTTCGATACTTATTAGACGATAAAACATATTTAAAAAAAAGAAGCTATATTAAAAAAGCAAAAGTAAAAACGAATTACTTAATTATCTCCCTTTAACCTGTCATATTTGGTCTCATTGTCATATCTGGTCAAATTGGCTTTGTTAACTCAATTTAAAAAATGTGATATCAACTATTTTTTGCTCCCTGTTTTCTTAATGCCAACCTTTTCTTTAGACTGACATATTGATAATGGTTCACAATAATTTATTTTTATCTACATTTCTCTAAGTTATTGTTCAATAAAATCTTGAAAAATAAGTATATTCGAGATATTCAAAGTGCGTTTTTTCGCTTCCATTCTAAACCAATAATCGAAAAATGTTTTTCAGGAAGATCGAACAGTAAAAATACATGCAACCGAAAAATATCATTATTTAAAAATTAATTTTAATTAATTTTAAAACAATTATAAGCTGTCTAATTTAAACTTCGATACTAATATTCTTCAACTCTATAATAGGGACCTAAGTCCCTATTCTATTTATTTAGATTATAGTTTCTTCTCTCTCTATAATGTCTATAATTTTATGTTTATAGTATTGTATTAAATTCTTATAATCATCCATCAACTTTATTAATATATATGTCTATTTTTATTTTATTTTATTTATTTTGTTTATTTTGTTATTATCCTGATTATAATTAATACTTAATATTAAATTAATTTTCAAATTAAATATTAAAACAATCATTATCCAGTTCATAGACTATTACTCTTACTTTATTACTTAATTGAATTTAATATGTTACTATAATTCTTTATATATGTTCTCTAGTCAGGATTTTTTTTTTATCTTCAAATTATTTTAATATTTACTTATTTAAACCTTTACTTAATAGTTAAACCTTTACTTAATATCTACTTAATATTTACTTATTTACATATTTCAACTTTTACTTAATATTTACTTAATATTTACTTATTATTTTCTTATTTACTTATTTAAACCTTTACTTAATATTTACTTAATATTTACTTATTTACTTATTTAAACCTTTACTTAATATTTACTTAATATTTACTTATTTTCTTATTTAAACTTTTACTTAATATTTACTTAATATTTACTTATTTTCTTATTCAAACCTTTACTTAATATTTACTTAATATTTACTTAATATTTACTTATTTTAACCGTTACTTAATGTTTACTTAATATTTACTTAATATTTACTTATTTACTTATTTAAACCTTTACTTTATTTAGTTTTGCGATTTATTATTATCCTTCCATTTTCTATGATTATTATTCTTTACATTTTTATTCTACTTTATTCATTCTTTATTTAAATACTGCTGTATCCTATATACTATCATCATTATTATCATTATTGATCTTACAAATAGAATGGTATTAAATTATATCAAGAGGTTCTGTTTCCTATATTGACTGGATATATATGTCTTTTTAAATAATACTAAAATTTGATGTTTTTCTTGCTTAACTTCTATATGTAATTTTATGAGGGGCGCTGATGAAGGCACCTTTTGGAATCATCTGAAGTAAAATACAAAATAACATATTCCAAATCGTTTTAGAAACGATCGTACGCAAAATATTCGTTGTGTTTAAATTCTTGGAACTGATTAAAATAATGTACTAATTTTATTTATCTCAACTTACTCCCCCCCTTTCTCTCTCTCTCTCTCTCTCTCTCTCTCTCTCTCTCTCTCTATATATATATATATATATATATATATATATATATATATATATATATATATATGTGTGTGTGTGTGTGTCTTCTGAACCTTTTGTGTTTTTTCTTTTTCTATGGTTTTATTACTAATTTGCATACACCCTGAATAGACTCTTCACTATCATATATTGCATCGATAGCAAGCAAATTTCTCGCCTGGATAACTTTTTCATTTTCATTTTGGACTACCAATTACGACCTGGATTGTTTTTAATGGACTTCTTTGACATTTTTCTTGAAATTGTTTTAAACTTTATGACTTGGATGAACTATATAAGTTTAACAAAAAGGGTGTGTTTTGGGCCGATATATTTGATGTTTTATATGTATATTTATGTATTTTAAAATATATTTTTATATATTTTCAAAGCTTAATTTTTATTACACTAGATTTTGTCATTGCTAAACATTATTCAATTATTTTATTTGAATTAATTACATTTACGAATTTATTTAAGTATAATTAAACATTATCAATTTAAAACAAATTAATAACATAACGTAATAATTTTTAGTGTCGTATGTTATTTGAAAAGAATGATGTTTGAAAAGAATGATGTTTTTCTCACTGTTCGTTATTTAATTATTCCGTTATTCCATTATTCCGTTATTTTATTATTCAATTATTCGTTATTTCATTATTCCGTTATCAAATTATTCCATTATTCTCTTAGTCTTCTGATTTGATCAAATTGGTCCATTAATTTTTTCACGAAACTTTTACATGAAGTTAAATGACCATGCACATAGAAAATTGATTGAGCCAGATTTTTCGGGAAAACTCTGGTTTACCTCTTTCCCAGGGGAATAAAATGACCCCCGCCCCAATGGAAAATATCTAAAGTTTTCTTCATCAGTTTCTGTTCAAAATCAACCAAAAGATATGACTAATGTCGCTTGGATTGCAGTTAACCTCGAATTATGTCAAATCAAAAAACATATAATAATTCTTTTAATGCTTTCAGTAACCGATTTATTCGAAAGCTGTAAAAATTCTGTCTTTCTATATTTTCTTTTCTTTTTTTTATTTACCTCCCCAGGAGGTTAGGCACAAGGCCAGTTTTATCTTACTCCCACAAGGTAAGATGTGACCCAAGGTCGGGTCGGGAAAGTGAGACTTGAAAAGCCAGCGCCCGAGAAGGTGATCACTCTGGCCATTAAAAATTTCCTGGACAGCCCCGTCGACATTCCCCGGTAGGGACGCCTCAGGCAGTAAGCAATAAACTTATTCCTCCCTAAAGAGGGGAGGCAAAGCCTGGGAGATTGGACCTCCTAGAACTGCACAGGACAAACCCACAGACCGGCGGAATCAAGCCCCGAAGGACAAGACGACACCGGTCTATAGGTTGCTTTGCAACAGACCAGTGTTTTCTTAACCATTTCTTAACCTTATTCTGGCCGTGTTCCTTTCAATCTATACGAGTTCATTATGACCCCTTCATGTCAACTTAATAAGAAATAAAAATTATTAAAATAAAACTTTCATGAAGTTTGCTGTTTTAATAATGTTTATTTCTTATAATCCTTATATTTTTCTTAACGGTTTGCATATCTATATTATACTTATAATCTTGCTTGCTTGGATAGATGGTGGGAGGAAGGTAGAATGTGGTATATGTATGATATTAAAAGATCATATTTGGACATACCCCTGTTCATTTCAGCGTACACTTGTGGTTAAAATTTGCATTAAAATAAAAATATGTGCTTATTAAATAAACATTTTATATTTGAGCAGAAACAGAACCAAATGCTATTGTACATAATTATTATATGAATCTGCTCGACTATGAAATAATGACTGCGTGGCATAAAACTATGACATGAGTTATCTCCCTTTAACTGTTGCTCGCAATGTATAATGAATTGCCGACAATTATTAATTTGAATTTGTTTGTTTTACAAAATATCGACACGAATTATCTGCCTTTTACTTGTTGAGTGTGTTGCATAGTAATTAGCTTTTGGAATTAAGTGTAGATATAGTTGGTCGAGGTGTGATTGATATGTTATGACATCTGAGGCCAGCTGTGGCCCCCAGATATGAGAAGTAGATCATCATCATCATCATCATCATCATCATCATCATCATCATCATCATCATCATCATCATCATCATCATCATCATCATCATCATCATCATCATCATCTGTTTCTTCTTCTTCTTCTTCTTCTTCTTTTTTTTATTCTTCTTCTACTTCTTTCTTTCTTTCTTTCTTTCTTTCTTCTTCTTCTTCTTCTTCTTCTTCTTCTTCTTCTTCTTCTTCTTCTTCTTCTTCTTCTTCTTCTTCTTCTTCTTCTTCTATTGTTCAACTTATCTTCACGATAATCTGTAACCCTGTCCCCTTGTTTGTTTGCCTTTTATTTTCTACAACCTATTTTCCCCAATCTTATTTACATTCTGACTCTTCGTTTTGTCTCTTCATTCTCACCCTAACCCTAACCCCACCCTCCTCTACTCTTTCTTTCCTCACCGATTTTTATCTTCTTTCCCACACGTCACATTTTACTGTTAGTCTTACAAACGGCTAGTAAGTGTCATCGACAGCGTTTGGCTACATGATCAGTTATGACACACTATATGAACGTAGATATCTGATTGGTTGATTTTAATCATGTGACATAGAACGGATTTGAAGTCGAATCATCAATCGCTGATGTTATCATGGTGAAGTAACATATATTGTAATATCTAGACTAACAAGGAAAGCCTAGGCTCTAATACTAAGATATACAGGGTTAAGTAAAATAAAATATATTTTATATTAAAATTGAAAACCAAACATGATGCAATTTTTAAATGAATAAAATATTTTTTTTAGACTAAGACATTCGATGAATATACCATTCTCAGAGCAAGACTTTTTTCTCTTTTTCTTCTTCAATTTGTTGGTATTAACCCCAGAGGTGTGCGAATTAACCGTAAACGATTTTATTCAGTTTAAAATTGCATCATGTTTGGTTTTCAAATTTTAATATAAAATATTCATATACATGGATGCTTCAAAGATGTGATCAATTTCCTTATTTACAATATATTGTAATTTAAAATGATCATCTTCATTTTTTTCGCGAGTATACCAGCCTACCCCAGAAAGTATCCGGGTAAATCGCCACCCAGGCCCACAAAAAGGCAAGTGACATAATGAGTATTTTATTGGTACAATATTAATTAATGAAGTTAAATTTATTATGGAATAATTAGTTAAAATAAATGAGAATCAACAACACTTTTTGTGCGACAAGTATCATCAAATCATATTTTCGCTCAAAAGCGAACGATTTTTTCCAGATTTAAAAAGTCATGTTCAAATCATAATTTATTTGAAAGGTTATATCTGTCGTATTAAAACGACAACTGGAGAAAAGCATTTGTTTTACTTATCATTTTTCGTCTCAGATTGATTATGATTAAAAAACAATTTGGTTTGGACTAATTTGCGTTGGAGATTTTAAAAAGTCTGGAATATCTAACGATAATATCGGAACAATAAATTTCAATCATGAATTGAAAAGGTAAAAAATATATCCAATTGATGACCAAATTTTATTAACGAATTAAAAGGTTACAGAGTACGCCAGCTGTATCTGATAAATATACTTACCTGTCTGTCAACAAATAATTAGACGTTATATTCTCGAAATAAAACAAAACTCAAATATTGTGGTTTGATTAGATGATCCGTTTTCGTGGGTGAAACAAAGGTTCTCATTTACTGACCAATCATAGACTAGCAGAAAATTCGAAACGATCTGTGATTGCTAAGCAAATCGCAAAACTCGCCTCAAGTGAAAGTTCTCAATAAAATAACCGACTATTTGAGGACTCCTAAGAAGACAGTCGGTCAGAGAGAGAGAGAGAGAGAGGGAGAGAGAGAGAGAGAGAGAGAGAAGAGAGAGGGGGGGGGAGAGAAAGAGAGAGAGAGAGAGGGTGGGGGGAGAAAGAGAGAGAGAGAGAAAGATCGGCGATCGATCGAAAACAGGAATAAAAAAGACTTCCTCTAAGGGACGAAATAAATTTAAATTTAAATTTAAAATTAAATTTAAAATTTCTCAACTTTTTTTCTTCTCCCCAACAATAGCGACATAACTTTCCGTTTTTATTATTGTTCCTATTTACTTGCCTCTCCACGAGGACAAAGTTCGACACAAGGTCGGTTTTTAATGTGGACAAAATCCATCTCTGCATTGGAACAAAACTAAAAATTGTCTCAGGCGAGAAAGACTTCCCCTTCACTGTCCGAGGAGAGAATATACTAAGTGTAGCATTAGAACAGATACTACACTTGTCCCAGCCAAAAGTCCACATTGTTACACATTTTTGGTCACAGCGAGATTTTCTTACTTTTTTAGTTGCCGCAGAACTGACCACTTCCCCATGTGCACGACGAAATTGAGTCAACACCAAAGTTTTGCGGATCTCTTATTTTGCACTGAGATTTATGTTTCTTTATTTTTATACTTTTCATTTTAGTATTTATTTATTATTCAATGTACGGCCATTTAAAACTCAAAATATCTCTATCCTTGACAATGTTGGAGAGTCTGTATTTTTTTTCAATCCCCACAACGAGGATCCCCGTAATAACATAAGCATACCGATTTTTCCTGACACATCAAATAGTTTCTGTTTGTGATGTAAGTACCTTTCCGCTACAAATAAAGTCACTGTATTACAGGGATGCCTTTAAAGTGTTGATCAAATTAAAAAAGTTTTAAAACAATCGGAATGAAGCATTTGAAAGGACAGAGAAAGACATCAAAATTAAAACATTTCCAATGTTTGATAACGATTTCTGCGAAAACACTCTCCGATTAAGTGGTTATTTTTTTTCTGTTTTTATTTTAAACCTCGAAAAATTTATTAAAAAATATGACACCATCCATACCATCCCGGTAAGACCCTTTACGTTGGTAAATAAATATTTAATTAAAAATTATTGAATTTTTCAATATTGTCATTTTTTTTTGTTTACCCTGTTTCGTATCCAACGATGTTTTCTACCAAACTGCATTTTTCACCGCCTTCACAATTCAACTTTTGACAAAATATTTTTGTTTTGTTTTAATGAGATAAATGATTCTGGTATTTTCAAAATAATCACCCATCTAGTACTGACCAGGCTTAATGTCGCTTAACCATAGTGATCTAACGGGAACTGGTGCGTCAACGTGAGTATGCCATAAAAATAAAAATTAAATAAATGAACTTTCGTCAAAAGCTGTCGCCGTTGCATTTTATTGGCAAGGGAGATAAGCCTCTGATCTTGCTGGAGATTTATCTCCCTTGCTTAATCTACCGCTTGGCTTTGTTTCACGCCCGATGATAGCGACACTATAGTTTCTTCTGCTTTATGATAGGACCATTTTTTTTTCTACTTAAGGCTATATCATGTTGAACCATTGTTTTTCGTCGGCTCACCGAACTAAAGCAACGTTGAACCAGGTCATTATTTAGATGGGGGACGAGATGCAATAACCTTGGAAGCGGCAGTGGGAATGAAGTTGTAATACACTTTAAGAAACGTATGATTCCGCTTCTCCGATGGCTCATGGCTTACTTGCTCCTTCACAATGTAGGGGATATCCCCCCCTCTCTCCCCAGAAGAGGAACTCTGGATAGGATCAAGCTAAATATTACCTCACTCAAAAGGATTTCTCATCATCTAACTGAGAAGATAGAATAGATACTACACTTTGAATTATTTATTTGCAAAAAAAAAAAAAAAATGAAACAAGTAATATTTTATAAATTAGGAACAAGCTCATCAAAAGTGTTGATATTTTTTTTTTTGGGGGGGGGGGGGGGCAGGCGATGGTCATCCCCAGTCTATTCTACTTTCGACTAGTCGTACTCTGACTTATTCGTTCAAACACTGTTCCTTTATCTCTTTCACTATTTGTCCATATCTTTTACTTGAGCAATTACCACAATACCACATTTACTCTATACTTAAAATATACACAATAGTTTAAAATCAAATTTTATTTATAAAATATATTTACAATTTCATTTTGGGGAAACAAAAGATGTCGAGTGGAACAACAAAAAACAATCCCCCCCCCCCCAAATAAAAATAAAATAACCAAAATAAAATTAGGGCAAAGGTTAGTAAGACTTTCCCAACTATTTCTAAGAGTAGACCGACCACTGTTTTCCGGTTTGTTTAGAACCGAAAATGAGTAGGTCACTCTCTAAGTGGGAGTGGGACTTAAGTGGGAGGACATGAAATGAGGGTAGAGTTTGGGATATACTTTGTATCCCAGCCCGAAGGAGTCTAGGAGAATGAAAAAGTCCCAAATAACACAAATACTTCTCTGCTTGTCCTGGCAGTGCTTCCAGTCGTTTCTTCACCTTTTGTTATAAATGTTTCGATATGGATTTTTAAGTATTATTTTAGGTTCTTATTTACTTGCCTCTCTTTGAGGACACAAGGTCGTTTTCTTTATTTGTTAATCCAGCTCCCCCAAAAAGCGCACTCGGGATTGGGACAAAGATAAAAATTGCCCCAGTCTAGAAGGATTTATCTTTCACTGACCGAAGTCAAAAAAGTGCAGTATTAAAGTTACAATAAACAAAATAACTAAATCTCTCTTTAATTGCAAACGTTTCAGTCGAAATGTTTGCAATTCAAGTTAAGTGCATCAAGTTAACTGTTAATTATGGTTAGTAATAATTCGTCTGATAATAGTTAAATCTTCCGTACTTCTTGAAGAGCTTGAGGTTGTGTCCACTTATTCTGTTCGCTAATGGACCGGGAGATCGGGGTTCAATCCCGGTCGACTCATACATATCAAAGACTAAAATAATGGTTACTAAACACTCAGCATTATAAAGTGAAAGATCAAGGGTAAGTGGAGTAATACTGTGAAAGGGGTGGACGCTCTCTCCTACATCTCGGTGTAGTAGCTAATGCAAAGGGAGCCTTTGGGTCGCCCTCGACTACGGTCGATCGCTTTAAATTTTTTGAAAAAATCCACGGATTTACGTAACTTGTGTGCGTTCATTAACTTTGACATGGGCTAGTTTGTCTGTTTTACGGCATATCAACACTTTTGTGTCATTTAATACCGAGGGTCAATAATTTTGGTGTAGATGATTCATCGAAAACGAGATGCTATTTTATTCTGGAGGGAAATCGTAGGTTCATACCTTATCCGACGGTAATAGCGAGCGTTCAAACTAATTTAATAGTTCCGACTAGATTTGAACTCATTGTAAATTTCATAGTCAACGACAGCAACATATGAGCTACCTTTAAAACGCATACGCGCGTACGCCCCCCACCGCACCCCACACACTAGACCTACGATAAAAGCAAAAAACAATAAAATACATACGTAAATTTGTTACTTATCTATTGAATTGTCCAATTGATTAGACAATCAAATGCACTTAGGAAATATATATAATATAATATAATATAATATAATATAATATAATATAATATAATATAATATACAATATATACTCTTGGGGCAAAAGGCAGGGCCTGTAACACCCGTTCCATGCGTGTCTCTGCGTGGGTTGGATAGATATTGTCTATATGACTAATTCTTGTCCAGTTGTCCCTTAAAATTGTTGATATCTTTGGCATTGACAACCCATTCCGGCAGTTCATATCAGCTATTGACCACACGTAACCCAAGCGAACACTTCTTATGTTCAATCTTCCGGACTTGAAGAGTTTGACGTTGTGTCCCCTTGTTCTATTGTTTGTGCTCAAAGGTAGTCATCTTTGTTGATTGATCTTGTTTCTTCCTGTTAACATTTTGTAGACTTGAATCATGTCGCTTCGATCGCGTCGATAATACATTTACTTGCAGTCTTTTCTCATAGGGCAGATCCCTAAGTGTCGAACACAACTTAGTAGCTCTACACCGGACTTTCTCAACCTTATCAATGTCACAAGCAAATTGATGAATCCTGGATGCATTTTCATATCCCAACACCGGCCTTAACCATTGTGTGAACCGCTTCTTCATTATTATCTTATGTTAATGGCGAAAGTCTTTTTTTAATATATATTTTAAATCAATTTTTTTTAAAGGTTGTTGAAAGTATTCGGTGACCGTGAAGTTCGTCAGTCAACATAGAAAGGAAATCAATGTTGTAGTAAGCTCTTATCTGTTAAGCTATTTTTCTCGTTTTAAATGTTTTGTAGAAACACGTAAGCTAATTCTAAACCCGCGTTTTTTTTTGTTTTAAAAACGTCTTGTTGGCTTAATGATGATAAGATTTTTTATCTTTGAAAAGCCTGGCTTAAGGAAAAAATTAATTAAATAAATTGCTTTTTTGCGGAATATACCTTGCATTGAGCAACTGAATTGAAAAAAGATCTACCTCCGTCGCTTTTCTAATTCCTTTTCATCCTTCTCTCTCTCTCTCTCTCTCTCTCTCTCTCTCTCGCTCTCTCTCTCTCTCTCTCTCTCTCTCTCTCTCTCTCTCTCTCTCTCTCTCTATATATATATATATATATATATATATATATATATATATATATATATATATACCAGTAATTATAGGAGCAACACGTCTAATGAAAAAGAATTTCAAAAGCCATCTGGCGAGTATACCCGGTGAACCGAGTGCAAGAGAAATACAAACAATTGCACTTAAAGGGACGGTTAGAATCTTAAAAAGATCTCTAGGCTGGAGTGTCTGAAATAGCCGGTAGGATGCCTCATCTCCAGTAAAACGGAAAGATAAGAATATATATATATATATATATATATATATATATATATATATAGAGAGAGAGAGAGAGAGAGAGGGGCAGAAATTGGACAGTGAAATCGAGAGGGGTAAAATATAGCGAGCAGTAAGAGACTTATGTTAGATTTTGCCTTTTAACTTTTTTAATGTTTAACTGGCTTTGCAAACTTGTTTTTCTGATTAAAATAAATCTAATCTCAGCTGAGTAAGTGACTTAATGAATCACATTTTTAGTATGTATTTTAATTGCACGTTTTTATTAAATTTTCAAAATAGTAGAACAACTATTAAAATGCAAATCGACCCACACAACTCTCTGAAAGAGTTGATTTGTATTTATTCTAATAAAAACCGTTTTTCAATAAAACGCTTAACCAATTTATATTTACTTCTTTATATGTTCGTCTTCTGGATTCCAATATATATTTTCTTTGGGCGATTTATTTATTCAATTGGATGATACTCTTTGACACCTCATAATATATCTGGGGATTCGTCATTGCAAAGACTTTTTACATCTTCTCAAGTACATTTATTATTTTTTCCGATTTCATAAACGATTGATAATCTTTTTCAAATATTTACAAATAAATAATACTAACTAACGCTTGCTTAATAATTATTTTCCCCTTCTGAATAAAATAACTTATTGCTTTGAAAGACCTAGGTTTAAAGGACTTTAGGTTTAAACATCTTAGAATATTTTTTGTTGTACTGTTTGAATTTATTAAACTTCTAAAATATGCAACTTTCCAGTTGCTTATTATTATTTTCCCTCCCTCCCCATTCCCCTCTCTCTCTCTCTCTCTCTCTCTCTCTCTCTCTCTATATATATATATATATATATATATATATATATATATATATATATATTATAATAATAATAATAATAATAATAATAATAATAATAATAATAATAATAATAATAATAATAATAATAATAATCAAGGTAAAACATCCACAGGGTAGTAATCCAATGAATTTCAACCGGGGTTATAAAACGTGCTCAATATCAAATAGAGCTTTTATATATGACTATTTTTATTTACACGGACATGTACAAAATCTGCGACACTGGCATATCGATGTTATCGATCAATAGCTATTATAAACGTAGATCGCATCAGGCAGAGTTAGAATCCTATCTTAACCATAGATTATATTTGGAAAGAATCCATATTTGGAAAGCATATATATATATATATATATATATATATATATATATATATATATATATATATATATATATATATATATAAACGATAACATATTACGTACACATATATATATTTTTAAAAGTATTTACTTCAACAGTTCCCAATATATAAATGAGTAGAGCTTAATAGTAGTATAGAAATATACCTATGCCAAGTGAAATGAGCAGAAAAGTTTGTTTTATTTCTAAATAAATTATTTAGGCTAAATGTATGTAAATTAAAAGGATCGTATAATGTAACATCATACGATCCTTTTTATAGTCAATCAGTGTCCATTCCAACCTCTAATTCAATATGGGCATAGGTTATATACATTTTCCCAACCGTTTTAAAACAGTTTTGGCGCATTTTATTTTTAAGATTCCAACCAATACTTTGTTACAATAGTTATAATGCCTTTAGCCATAACGACTCATCTACGCAACCACGTGATCGCTTTGTTAACTATAGCCTTGTCTTATTTGTACCTTACTTTAGACACTAATATATAAGATTTAAAATGTTATTATTACCCCGATAATAAGCTTATAGTTTTTTCGATTTATTATTTAAAAAATTATTAACAGTTCGATTAAATTTATTTATTTTTTATTTTTTTAAGCGCGCTTTTATGTTTATTCATTTTAGTAGTTACCCCAGAGTAAAGTTTATTCTATGTCTGCAGTTTGTGGCTGTTTCTCTTCTATGTTTGCATTGTTTTACATCTTTAAGTAAAAACTGTGCACGTCGTCCCAACAGTTCTGCGACTTAATAAACAGATAAACGATTTTTAAGCAATTTTAGTTAAGACACGTCATGTTCATATCAGTGAACAATAAATGATTTAGTCAATAGAATGTGTGGGTGACTGGATTAAATATCTTTTTAATGAGATTGGCAGATTCCCATCTCAGGTTTGGAGATAATAGGAGTATAAATGAGGCAAGAAGAATGTTAGGGTTAGGGATAGGGTTAGGGTTAGGGTTAGGGTTAAGGTTAGGGTTTAATAGAAGTATAAATAAGGCAGAAAAATGTTAGGGTTAGGGTTTAATAGAAGTATAAGTAAAGCACGAAGAATGTTAGCGTTAGGGTTAGGGTTTAAATAAGGCACGAAGAATGTTAGGGTAAGGATTATGATTAGGGTGTAATAGAAGTATAAATAAGGCAGAAACATGTTAGGGTTAGGGTTAGGGTTAGGGTTAGGGTTTAATAGAAGTATAAATAAGGCACGAAGAATGTTAGGGTTAGGGTTAGGGTGTAATAGAAGTATAAATAAGGCACGAAGAATGTTAGGGTTAGGGTTAGGGTTTAATAGAAGTATAAATAAGGCACGAAGAATGTTAGGGTTATGGTTAGGGTGTAATAGAAGTATAAATCAGGCACGAAGAATGTTAGGGTTATGGTTAGGGTTAGGGTTTAATAGAAGTATAAATAAGGCACGAAGAATGTTAGGGTTAGGGTTAAGGTTAGGGTGTAATAGAAGTATAAATAAGGCACGAAGAATGTTAGGGTTGTAAATAAGGTAAATAAGGGGAACAATAGGGTATATATATAATAAAGGCTGGTATGAAACATACATATTTTAAATAGAACAGAAGACACTCATAATACGAGGGGCGTTCAATAAGTAATGTCCCTGATCTAGATGAAATTTTGCATGTATAATGATTTATATGTGTCTGGCTTATGTTGCAAAACACAACTCTGAAATAATTGTGGTTTCTGATTTACAGGTGTTTAAACTGAGTCAGGTGTGAAATGGAGCCAGTTGAGTGTCGTGCAGTGATCCGGTTTTTGTATTTGAAAGGACGTACACCAAAGGAGACTCTTGATGAAATGAAAGAAACTTATGGTGATGATGGCTCATCATATGACTTTGTAAAACACTGGCATCGTGAATTCAGACATGGCTGGAAGTCTGTGGAAACAACTCCCAGACCTGGTCGTCCCTCTTCTGCCATTGATGAGACATCTGATTACACAGGATGAAACTTGGGTCCATCACTATGATCCAGAGACCAAAACCCAGTCAATGCAGTGGAAGCAGTTGGACTTACCATCTCCAAAGAAGGCAAGGGTGCAGTCCTCCGCTGGCAAGGTCATGCTCACAGTCTTCTGGAACCAGGACGGAGTAGTGATGACAGATTTCCTGGCAAAAGGTACCACAATTACAGGAGCCTATTACGCTTCATTTTTGATGAAATTAAGAGAAGCTATCAAAATCAAGAAGCGGAGCAAAATAAGCAATGGTATCGGCAGGACAACGCTTCGGTCCACAACTCCAGATCACGGGCGTGTGGTTATGAAATCCTCCCCCACCCCCGTACTCTCCTTACCTTGCACCGTCTGACTTTCATCTCTTCCCAGCCATGAAGTTGTTTTTGAATGGAAAGCGTTTCCCAGATGATGCAGCCTTGATTTCTGAAGTTACGACGTAATTGGAGGACTAACCTGGGGTGTTCTACAAAAACGATGTCAAGAACTGCATCAAACGATGGGAGAAATGCATAACTCTGGGTGGTTCTCATGTAGAGAAAGACTAATAACTGTGCCAAGTTTCATTAATCTACTGCTATGGGAAATGGGACAGGGGCATTACTTATTGAACGCCCCTGGTATGTGTTGGAGTTTATTAAGTTTAATGCCTTTAGTTAAGACTTAAGAATTATGCATTCTATATTAGTTATGCATTATATAGATATCTTAGCTTAAATATCCTTTAATATGACCTAATTTCCGAATTACAATTTATATACTTCGTATCTTAGATAATTCTGTGGGTATGCTTTATCCTTTAATTAATCTTTTAAGTTTCATTTCTATTACTTCTAACCTATTATAAATAGTTTGTTATTTAGACTCCTTAGTATAGCTTTTATGGCCAATTCCTCTACCAATGATATTTCAAATTCAGAAGCATTAGCATTTTCTCATTATTTGCTTATATATGTTAATAATTTTACCTTCTAATAACTCTTATATATTGTACAAAATAATACTTGTTCTAGTTTTTTCCATTTGAAGCGCGACCTGCTACTTGTAATATTGCATAGACTTCTTTCTACTTTGAACCATATGTGCATCCCGAATTCAAGTTTCAGCCTGGTAAACTTTGATTAGAGGCTTAATAGTATCTACTCCCATCATCGTTTCTATTTGCTGTATAAAAGGGGACGTCGATCTGTATCCTATTGATGCTTTCTATATGCTTTTGCGTTTAACTCTTTGCTGACAATGTCTTCTAATATCAATAAAACATATAGTCTTTTCTGAAAAGTCATACACAAACAGTTATGTTGAATGCTTAGAAACGCGATTTGATCATGTAATTGTGG